>LUCM01001094.1:79496-155488 GCA_008360955.1 Fasciolopsis buskii | reverse complement strand
GGAGATGCTACCCAATTGCTTTGTCCACCTTCGTCTACTGGTGACATGTTGTGGGCAGAGTCATGGTCCGATTCGACTGGGTTGTGATGATTGGTCCTTTGATAGGGTCGATAAGTATACGTGGTCCAGATCGACGTTTCTGTTTATCGATCTTTGAGAGAAGCTTCAAGCTTAAAGAAATTCCCTCAAATACTTTGTTCCACCCTGGGAGACGATTCTCACGTTTTCGAAGTTGAACTTGTGACCTTTCCGGTCTTCATGAACTGAAATAAGGGAGATTGGATCGTGCCTTCTGTTGCCTTGATTTCACTTCACGAAGAACGCGACGGTCACTAGTTCAACTTCGAAAACGTGAGAATCGTAGTCCAGGCCCCATCACCGCTAACTAGCCTAAACGAACGCTGAATGCGTCTACAACATGGTAACATTAGAAGCTGAATAAAGTCACCGGGCAGCATCTGCTTCCCTACCATCTCGACTAGAGCAGCCAATCAAGAGCCCCTAAAAGTCTAGGTGACCGATTTAGGCGGACGCTCGCATTGACGATGTCACCTCGGGTAATGAGGAAACGTTTGCAATCGAATTGCCCAACTCACCGAGCGAACCAGTGCCATCCTTTTGAACCTGAGACACGAGAATAACATCAATATCTAATGTTATATATATATATATATATATATATATATAACCTGAGACTTCCAATGAACTTTCGTTACACGTGTCTTCATTGCCCTTGATTTTTAAATTGCCTTCAATTTCGGATAAAGTGCGAATACAAAGGTTAAGTGAAATGACGAAAATTCTACTGTCCAGCGTTTATCACGAGGGTCTGTGCCCGAAATATAATGTCCAAATTATCGTTCTCTCCTAAAAGTTCAACTAACCAATATAATTTCATAATATTAGGAGAAGCTGTTCCATCCCAAAACCTGAGCGGTACTCATTCAAGGTGCTTGTATCGTTTTAGAAAGCACGCTTGTCGAAGGAGATTTATCCCGGTTTCAGTGTCATCTTTAGTTATTACTTTTTGTCAATACTGTAGTTTTTGTACATCAATCGGACACAGGTCTTAGACAGATATTCACTAGGCTGAGCTGTGGACTGTACGGGAAGCAATCCATCATGGAAGTCTCATAAAAAGAATAGCCAAGTTCCGGTTAAATTTACGTTGTTACTTGTGATATTATTTTTCTCTGAAATGTATTATTCGTGTGATGGTTCAACTCTGTTTACAACATAAATTATTCCAGTATGTGAACGATTGTACCACTAACTCATATGGCATGTATGCGAGTCTGAAATGGACCCCTGCTACTAGTGAATATTTGTTGTTAATTCGGGCCAAATAAAGTTCTTCTGTCATCGAAATGACTGCATTCCGATCTGCCCGTCTACCCGAAATGAGTTCCAGTCCAAAACGGATTTCTAGTTGGAAACTTGCCTTACTGTCGTCTTTGATCTCTTCTCTTTTGCTTTCTTCAATAATAAGAATACCACGTGCATCATTTCTCAGGAAAGTGCCTGCGGGCAACAGAGGGACCCCAGGTGCTGAGATTGATGGGCAATGGGAGAATTCGAACCCGGGCCCCTCAGGTTAAGACACCACGACCTTATCCGCTCGACCACCTCCGGTCGATTGCCAATCTTTTGATTTTCAATGATTCAAGAGGTGGTTTATCGTATGGGATTTTTTGGACCACTACATTGGAGTCATCTGATCCTGATGGCAGTCGACAGATAAAAAATTCGTTCAACATTTTTGCCGTGGATACACCGTGTGAACAAATCTATTCTGCCGGAGAAAGGTCACAAAGCAGATAGTTGAGTGTTCCCATTTTAATTTGCTCTTGCATGAATCGGTTTTCACAGGAGTCAGGCGCAGAGTCAATTGACATGAAGGCTACCCTGAAACCAGAATGAGTTGCATCCTAGAATCGGTTGTTCCATTGTGATTAGAAGTTAGTGGCAGAGATTTTGTTTTCAGGCTTTTCAGTCAAATCTTGTTTTTTTTCGGAAGGTGACTATCCTAGTTCATGTAGAACTGACATCAAGAGGCGTTTTGGGACATTTTTTCTGGGGCTTGTTGCAACAAAAACTGATGCTAGTCCTCACTTCTGCCCAATTTGTTTCACGTCCTTTAAAAATTTGGAGGTTGGTTACTCACTTTTTGGGCCTTTGTTCATCGTACAGTATAATCGTTACAGAAAATAGTCCGAAATCGGTAAATCTCTCCCTATTGTCCAACACCTTTACATAACTTTGGTCCATTATTTCAATGGTCGGGATTAATTTCAAGAATACTTACAGAATTTAACAAAACCATGTCTCAATTTCACAAGGTCTGGAAAGTGTATGCCAAGTTAATACACATCTTACTTTACGTAGATCTAAATTTGAGTTTGTAAAATGGACCACACTACAGACCCGTGTAAATTAGACCTCGGCTAGACTGTTGGAAGTCAATTCCAACTAGCTTTGACATAGCGCCCGAATAACCCGGGGGTACGGCATAGCTGTGTAGAATGAGTCCGCTTTTGGTCAAATTTACTGATTGGTATTAGTATGGTATTATGTTATTAATATTATTTATATAAACAACCGCTATTGGGAGTACTCCTGGCTGAAGTGGATGTTGATGCGGCATACAGTTGGTGTCACTTGCGGTATCCGTGTTAAATTTACTGACAGCGTGCATCGCCAGAATATAATTGGTCTGATGCCGGAGTAAGAACTTACAAATTATTAGGCAATGGACAAAATTGTAGTAATTTAAACGAAAATAAAGATACACTTGAGTGTGATCAACTATAACGCGCTTACCTCATTCATGTTTACTTGGAGGTCACCAGAACTGTTTGCTAACCGGCATACCCCAAGTTGGCGACTGGGATAACGTATAACTAATTGCTTAGTTATGAAAAACTAAGCGACGGTAGAAAACTTGTGGCATTGTGTGTAATGTATCGGATTTTTGATTAATGAGGGTTCTCAGCAATTTACTTGACAAGAATATAATGAGGGCCTCCGAACAGTGGGGGAAAATTGTGACCCTCGTCATCTTTGTTGACACTGTAATTAAGCAGACGCATCGATGCCCAAAAGCCTCGTTCACCGGCTGTGGGATTACTGAGATTACTAAGCCTCTAATCAAAATAGACAACAGTTGTGAGAGCTGAAATACTCCAAGCAGACGGCTTTCCTCGCTTCTCTGCTTTGCAAACCATGTTTTTCGGCGAAATTCCTCACTCGTGTTCTGTTTAAACTAATTTTCATTTCCTTTTAGACAACTGGGTAGTGATGAATTGAGATTTGAAGTCTGGAACAGCCAGAACACGTGAGATAGGCCGTAAATATGAAGTGCTTCTTTTTAATTTTTCTTCATTTTGTTTTGTCTTCCTTTTATGTCATCGTTAGCAAGGTAAAAGTTTGCGAAAGGGACTTAGGTCTCTCTCTCCATACATATATATTTTCCGAAGATGAAAGAACTACGAGTAGGAAGGCAGAGAGTAGACAAATATCGTAGGCTGTAAGCGCCTTCATTCATTCTTCTGGAACGCCCCACTCAAAATTTATAGGAAATTCAGTTGGCACCTAAAGTAAGCAGACATCGAGTGTAAGCCATTTTTATCTTATTGAACCATACTTTAATCTGACTTATCCGAATCGCTCTGTCTGGCAGTTACTGTAAGTACAGGAGTGGATTCGCCATTGCTTCGCTTAATGCCGTTGCTTGGGGGTCTCAGACTTGTACATCACGGTCAGGATGAAAAACTTCTGTCGACTTTGTGTTCAGTTATTCGCGGGGGCTTAATAATCGATGACCCAGAATTTCGACCGAGGTAGTTATCATGCGTCTTGTGTCTTATACCCTGCGTCAGTTTCAGTAACCATTTTGGGGTATGCTCTGACATCCATTGCAATAGATGATTGTCAGTGTAGGTGGCAATAGAATTGCAGGTGAATTGGTATGAAAGTGGTACACAATTTGCTCACCAACCGGATCCTCTATACATGTAAGATTCCTTTGCTTGGGCTATTGACAATAGTGAACTGAGATGTTATCATCTCACCAGAATGAATGAAAGTACTAATTCGATTAGTCAGACTATTCGAGGGCTCTCGTTTATTGCTACCAACGGTTCTTGAACACATGCAATCACGGAGACTGCACACACACAATAAGTAGGCTGTTTTACTGCATGAAATTGCCCGGTCAAGTACAAATCAGTTGAATGTACACGATAATCATCGAAATGGGAAGGCGTAATAAAAGATGATGCGAAAAGGAAGTAGGCAATGTAGATTCCCGGATGATAGGCTGGATACCGATTTTGTTTAGTTAAGTCTGAAGTGGAGTTTACTATCTATCAGATTTGAGTTTTTCTTCCACTCTCCAACGAATTCCCGTAAGGAGGTTGTTCCCGAATAGTGGAAATGATTTCAGAGAATGTCTAATTTTTTCACTTCTGGAAATGCGCGTTCAGATGATCATGCGAAATATCCTGATCACCAGATGATGTCTACTTCGAGTCTCAAACGATATTCAGTTTTCTAGTTGAGTTATTAATAACAATGTAAACAATATCCAATACAGAACTCTACTGTAAAGGTTTTAATCCTGACCTGTGCTAACTGGATGCAGTTTTAAGCAAGAGCATTACGGGACCGAGAAGGGTAATATGGCCAAGGAAAGGGAATTCTGTTGAAAATTGCCGGGGAGCCGTAGGGGCCTATGTTGCCCAGTTGAGCGTCAGGTCTTAAATGGGGTAATGGGTAACAAACAGTCAACTATTTTCGAATAAGAATACCTCGAACACGTTGAATGGGTCATTACAAACAAGTGGTAAACCTGTCTAACAGAGTGGTGCTATTCGCATCAGGGATACGATCACATATATCCGTGAGTAGGACCATGCTATCTAAAGGTAAATAAAACAACCATCTTTTTTCTTGTTGAGACATTCCAGAAGATAATCAACGCAGCTCCCAGTCATCTGCTCAAATGGAGCAATAAAGCCGACTTGTTGTTTGGGCTGGAAGACGCGAATATTTAAGGTCTAACCTCGAAAATAAGTCCATTGGGGTCCCGCTTGACTTATTATTCAGGATGGTTCTTGTGAATATTGCAACAGCCTCAGAAATGGTCTTGTGAACCTACACAAATATCTGCGCTAAGTAGATTGGCCTGACTGTCAGATGATGTACAACCACAAGTAAAGCATCTTTCTGAATCTGGTCACAAAGCACTTGTAAAATTTCCCATTGTTATTTTTGTTTCCGCTGTTACACTTGCTGTAACTTCTTACCTTTCTTTGCTCAGTTTATTGACTAACGGAGAAATTAAGATGTTTTCTAGAAATGTTTTCTTGGTGGGAATGTTGGCTTGAGGTGGAAGGCTTCAAACCAACGACCTTCAGGCCAAATTGCCGCGGTGTTCATAGTTTTCTCATCGACGGTTATACACACTAAAACGGGATCTGATTAGACCAGTTCGGAATGTCCGATAAATTGTCGAAAGTGAACGGCAAATCTTCAACGTTGAGATTGCACAAATTTCTAAGGGAGTAGAAACATCTCTCTTAGATGCTACTGTACATCCGGTTTGACGAACGAAGGGCATAGGATAAGGATGCCGGTGGAAACGAAATTTTTCTTCCAAATATCGCATTGGTCGTACCCGATGTTCAACAAGGCCGACTGATCACCATGGGCTTTTTCAAATCTTTGTTTTAGGGAATGCCGAAATATCATATGGAATGACCTTTGCTTGTGGAGCAACAATGTTTGATGAAACGGACGTAGCAACAATGAATTTTTGGCAAATTTGATTGCCAGAAATTTCCATAAACTTTGCACACATGCATAGACAGACTCAGTCATCTGGATTCAATTTTTCTTGGTATTAGGCGGACAGCCGCTTTTGATACTTGTCATTCTGCGTGGCTCAGTTTAGTCACACAGCATTTATTCACGGCTATCCAGTCCATATTCATCATAATCGTCTGGGCTTGCGACTTTTTGAATCACGTGGATGGTGAAATCAATCCACGCTTGTCTATCTGTACATGCATGAATATATAAACTGCACACACACGCACACACATTGTGACACGTACAGTATATGTGGACTAACCAGATCGACTGCACATGTGCTGAATGGTAGGACCAGAAACGTGAAATCGATATCAGGTTACCAAGCTAGCTTTCTATATGCATGTTTTTAATCATGCGTGATTAGAATACTTAACATACACTTTGTTGCATTCATCACGTTTTCAGGCACATGACAGCAGTTGTGATTGTGCGATTAATGTATGGTGTGATATTATAAAGCTTGCAAAGAGGAAGAATGGAACTGATTTTAGGCGACCCAATAAAAAGTGCAGGGATGACCGTTTAATCACATTCTATATTTACAAGGTTAGACAAAATGCCTAGCTGCGTAAGAACGCATCATCTCCTGGCTGGGGACGGGGAAATCGAATATACGGTTTTTGTATTGCAAACTCGTTCGGCTGATTATGAGTGTACACGAAAATCAAACCAGGCACCATGCGTCCCGGGAGCTAAGTTTAAGTTGCCGATGGAGACTTTTCGACAAATCACCGTTGTGACTGTGGAATGGATTCATCATCCATGCGCAGTCTCGATTACTGGTATTTTACTACTTAAAAAACTTTTAACAGTGATTGTGAAATCACATAGCATACCAAACAAGGAAGTCTTGGGTGTGCCTGTCGAATAGGCAGCGATAACTATGACTGGTTGCGTGATTCCGAGGAGGTTTCGTCCTCGGATGCTTCTCCACCTAAAGAACAGAAGCAGAGTATTCATAAGTGGTTTAACATAACTACAGGCCTTTTATCATATTTGTAACATGTCTGTTGAGCGCTTTGTTAATTCGTACTGTTGCAAGGCATCTGTGATAAAGTCTACCTGAAGGATGAACATTTCTCTAGGGAAAATGAGCACAACATACGACGGATCGATTCTCAATTTATTATTCACTTGTCAACTGACATATTTTTGGTCAGAATAAAAAACCAGATGTGAAGGTTGGATAGTATTAAAATCCTTTTCCCTCTGTTCATGTGTCCCTTACCTGAAACGCCTGGCATACCACAGGTAGACAAGGTGAAGCACGATCATTGGTACCGACCGTGACGAACAGAATAGGAGTTCAGACAGAGAACCATATTTTCGTTGGAACAGTTACGGCTGTCAAATTGGGGGCTGCATGGCTACTTGAAGACAGTTGTGAAATTTCGGGAATATACGAATTTCGGATACAAGAAACACTGCCAGATTGTCAAGTCCTCATAACACCGGACTGTTCGCATTTTCTCAAAACCCTGGAATTTGTATCTAAACTTCATTTATGCCCCGTTCAGTTGTTATAAGAAGCTTGCTGGAAATGTGAGCCGGTGAATAATACCGGAGTAACTGTAGTGTATTTTTGTAGCGATGCTGGCACAACAGTAGACTGGTCACTGGGTTGCCCGTACAGCATAATGCCAACAGGTCAGAGCATTCTCGAGTAGGCAAAAGATCAGCGGTTCAGTCCTAGCTCCTGGTGGTAACCGTTACTCACTGCAAACCTTGCATACACCTAGTGGTTTCGCGGACTAAACTAGTACCGGGTGCGTCTTTTATGGTTTAAGGTCTGACCCTGATCACAGATTAAAAAAAAATGAATTTCTGACAAGGTTCACAAATTCAAACAAGAAGACAGTTTGAGTCTGTTTCGGTGAGTTGAATTTTTTCTTGGAAAGGGCAGACAGAAAACGCAGGCACATTTTTTTTCAACGATAGGACACTGATTTGTCTGGGTGGAGTTTTTAGCAGGAGGCGGTCCAGGAAATATTTTTGCATGGTAAACATACATTTATAACTATAGTATGGCACTTACTGCCCAGAGTGCGATGTTAGATCTATTATTTACTGTTCTAATCCAATTAACGTTAGATTTACAAATGACAATAATGATATCGTCGCTACAGTTTTCACGTGTATCGTCTGCCTAATACCGAAATTTAGGTGTGTATTTGTGCGCAGTGGGCATGAAAGAATACTGGTAAGCCGTCAAATCCTCGTCGGCCATGTCAAGAATTTCTGAGGTGCATCACCGCAGGCGATCACGTAATTTTATCAGATCAGTAATCTTTCACGTCAAATGAAAGATTGGAAGCCCAAGCATTTGTTGTTTTTTGTGAGTTTCTTTTCACTCAGTCTAGTACAAATAATTCCAACGGTCGTAAGAAAAGGTGAGTTTTCTAATTGCGAACTCAGCGACACCATTACGCATATTTCGACATCAGCACAGATGCCACAAAAAGTATTCAAATATTCTCAGGGTGACTCATTAAATTGCTACACGTGGTTTCGATCGCCTGTGCTCTGTTCCATTATGAGACAACTTCAGGTGAACGTGCTGGATTCTATCAGTAATATTAAAGATGAATATTGGCGTGTTTTGTAGCTCAGGCTGGGAATTTTCAATGTTTTGTGATCGTTGAGCTTGGGTTTTAAATGGCAAATGTCTCATCATCAGCTGAGGTGACATCATTAGTGCGTAGGCAATGAACTCTCTGTTCTGTTTTATTTATATTAACGCTGCCCCAGATGTGACCGTTACCTAAGACGAAATTCGTCTTACAAGCTGCTATGGCTTGAACTAGCAGTGTTACCACTTTTAGGAATATTGTTAATTTTGACAGTGCCACTAACTCCAGTAGTGTGGACGTGACGTGCTCTCTATCTGGGAATGGTGTTAAATTCTGCGATCTTGAAATGACTCCATTTCCTTCAATCTTGTGCCCTAGTGGATTGTATACTTGGTCCGGTTCAATATGCCTATTGATGGAATTCGTCAACGAGTGCCGAGATTCCAGAATGCCTTGTGTTCGCTCGGTCCAAAATGTAAACCGTTTCCAGATTGAATGCACGTCCTTCCGGATCCTCGTGAACGAATGTTAGTGAAAGAAGATCATATCTTCCGAAAGCCGAGCTCAGCTATCAGAAAACTGGAAATATGGATTCTCCTTAGTTATACCGTATACGCTTACTGTTGATTTGTTTTCCCACTTCGTGGCTCAAAATGACAACTTCCTTGTTGTTCTACGGTAAGTTTTCCTTCAGGGCACTGACGTTATTCGCAGATGATGAGCTCAGCGTGACCGATGGAAAATGCAATAACCCTAGGTCGCAGGAGGGGACTCCGAGGAGCTTATAGATTATAGAATCTGAAATTTGATTGTAGAATTGCCTCCTGGATGATATCCAACGTCCCTCTGATTATTTGTATTTTTCACAAATATGATTACAGAAGGCATGCCATCGGAATATTAGAAAAGGATTAAAACAATGAGCAAAAAAGGAGACCGAGAAAGAAGCGAGGCGCAGAGTTCACAACACAAGCTGTTTCTTCTGTTCTCCATCCCCACATCACCAGTCATCCGTCCATCGTGATCTCTTTTGTTTATGTCGATTCATATTCGCCTGGTACGATAACTACAAATGAACACATGGGGTCACTTATTTCTTGTATTTATTCGCTAACCTAACAGAGGCTTGGTTCTCCATGGATTTCAGATGCGCAACGTGAATGTGTTCACTGCGCCTACGAAAGCGATTTGATCTATCGTGAACGTCAGTGATAAGGATCGATGGAAAAAATGAATTAAAATCGAACCTGATGCGGAAGAGAAAGAAAGAAACCAAGAAAAGGGACCATGAAGATTCAAAAACTTTGATGGAATAGCGTTTGTGGTAAATTTGAATAAATTTCTAGACTAGATGTTGTTTATTGGAATCCTGTCTAGCTACCAAATAAAAGACAAACTGAACAAAATATTTAGAAGCACAGTTTTCATGGTGAACACTAAATCAGTTTGGTGTCTTCCAGCAAGTGCAAACTCAGCGAGCCGATAGAAGAATAGCGTAGATTATTGTTAAACTTGGACGTGCGTAATCTTCTTTTGTTATTCGGCCTATTATGTTTTCCCGTTGTTGGGTTTCAACGCAACAACTGCTCGTGCATTTCATTGGTCCTACAGCAACGGGTACCACTGCTAGTTCTACCGACAGCCCGTTTGTTGACTTGTATGTTTGGGTTCTAACCGAACACTGGTTTTCGCAACACACTTTAGTGGATTTTTTGATATAGCTATGTGGATTAGCGATCAAATAAGGTGCTCGCAGAAAACGTTTCCAGCTTCCAGCAGTTAAACGGTTTGTTCTGAATCCCTAGCATTTCGAATCACACAGAAAGCCTCACTGAATTATTGTATTATTCAAGAACTTTGAACATTCTATTTAATATGTTATATCATTGCTTTATTAGTTTTTCTGGTATTGGTAGGCTTTTGACGATGCACGACTTACACCATCACAGGTCCGATATTAACAACGACATTTGATTCAGTTTCTTCCATAAACCAGGTCGCTGACTGACTAAATTGGGTATCTACTTGGAAAAATGAAAGTTTCATGCCTACCACTCCACTGATTTCTCTGACTTTCACTTGACGTTGTGTTTTGAACAAGGAACACGATGAATTTTTCGTGTCTATTGTTAGCGTGTTCCGCCTCCATTTGTGCATGCACACACATACACGTATGTACGCGGCCGGCGGTGGCCACACGGATAAGGTCGTGGCGTTTGGACGTGAAGGTCACGCGTTCGAACCTCCGACCGCCGGTCAACTTCCCCACTGGGCAGCCCTCTGTTGGCCGTGGCCCCCTTCCTCAAAAAAATGATGTACACTATTGTTTCATTAATAAAGGAAGTCAGCGAAAAAATTAAAATAGAAAAAGAACAGGTGGCTCATTAGTATGAAACTTTTCGGCCTTAATGTTTTCTAGTTTCCCGGTGAGCAATAATAGCCCTAGGGAATTTTATTTGGGCCGGGTGCAATCAGTGAAACGACCAGTAAGCCTATTTGTAAACTATTCAATCCCAGCGGAAGAAAGGCCAATCTGTTTAGTTTAGATAATTCTGTTTCGAAACACCCGGGCGTTCAAGATCGCCTACGCGAAGCTGGATACCCAGGTACAAAAGTGAGACTAGTTGCAAAAATCTGCCATTTGGAGCACCAATTCAATGCTGCGTGGACAGTGTACTTATGGTGAAAATAACAGAAAGAATTGGGATGATCACTTTAAAAGTCTATAGTTATTGAGCATTCGATAATTAGCAGGGTATTCGAGTGTCACAATTTCAAATACTGAATTGCGATTTGATTTGCAATTCTTCTGCTGGCGTATTTATCTCACAAACGTTTTGCTTGCAAGTAAATTCGAAAAAATTGCTAAAAATTTGTGACCGTTTGTGATGTGAGATAGCGGATATGTGGTCCATTTCTACGCACCGTCTTCCAGTTCATTGTGACAAAATTATTGGAACAAACTGGTTCTGCTTGCTAGTCTCCTATGCATCTACCTGTGAATGGGATAAATTGCCGAAATTCCATACCACCTCTTGCCTATTGATCCGATGAGACAAAATATGAAATTTGCTTGCACACGGACTGATGAGGATATCCAATTGGACAGGCAAACTATGAATTAGTAGAATAATATCTTTGGAAAAAGAAGGGTCAAGAAGTTACGCTTGTTTGTCCGTTTCCCTAGATAGAATGGATAATGCTCCTTTTCGCATAGTTTTCTTAGAATGAGCAGTTAACTGGCGTGGATTTTTTCACTACATTACCGGACCTGTTTATGGCTTTGCCATAAACTAACAAAAAAAACCCATCAACAGTGGTCATGATAAGTTTCCCCAGTACGACGCCGTGACGTAAGATTGACACACTGGTTAAAGGCTTCTGTTGATTTGGGACTTGCATGTGCCAAGCTGAAGACTAAGTATATATGCTTTGAAATATATGGAATAAAATTATTTGTATCACTGCACGTGCCACATGTAAGCAGTAAGCAAACAATAAGTTCAACAAGCGGTCTCGTGACTCGGATGGCACGATGCATTTCACATATTGCTGCTCGAATTATTACCGATGGACGAGAAAATGAAACGAGGAAAGTCACTTGTGGCCTCCTGACCTCAAAATATATCACGGTATTTTGTGTTCTCTGCAAAGTAGGTCGAAATCATACACGTTCGATTCCAATGGTTTCGGTTGGCCCGTATCGGTCGATCGATACGAGTTGTGTGCGCTGGATAATGAACCAAGCTTTGCCGACGTACACACTAGCACACAGGAAAAGCTTACGCCAATCCGTGTTCATGCGACCGTAAGAGAAACGTTTCTTGTAACACACCGCCAAAATTTACGCACGCGTTTGCCCTCGAACACAAATATACACAACCCAATAAACTGGCCACAGTGACGGTTGATCAATTGTGTGTTCAGAAGTCAGTAGCGCTTATTACCACCTACACAATGAAGCCTATTATTGGACACAAATATGTTCTATGCCATAACACTTGTTGGAAGTGATTAGATTGAGTGAAGGAGATGATAAATGACAGAAGAGGTTTTGCATTCTTCTCGACGGAAGGAACATTTCCAGTTAGTTTTGTGCTTTTCGTAGAATCCAAACAACCTGCGTTTTTGATTTCGGTAGATATTTTTTTGCGTCCAATTTCGTTTTTTGTTGGTAAAAGGGATGCTCCTGTGAAGAAAAAAACAGGATCCCATATCTCATGAAAGTTCACTTCATTCAGTACATTAAAGGATCAGGTGTCGCAAAATGCGGCTGTTTTTCTCATGCTTCATTGAAAATTGAATGCGGTCAAGGTATCGGCGGTGGCCAAG
The DNA here is from genome assembly GCA_008360955.1 of Fasciolopsis buskii. Lineage (NCBI taxonomy): Eukaryota > Metazoa > Platyhelminthes > Trematoda > Plagiorchiida > Fasciolidae > Fasciolopsis > Fasciolopsis buskii. Next base: position 142,712 of record LUCM01001094.1, on the reverse strand, counting down.
CGGATAAGGTCGTGGCGTTTGGACGTGAAGGTCACGCGTTCGAATCCTCCGACCGCCGGTCAACTTCCCCACTTGGCAGCCCTCTGTTGGCCGTGGCCCCCTTCCTGAAAAATGCTGTACACTGTCGTTTCATTAATAAAGGAAGTAAAAAGCTAAAAGAAATACTTGATTACAAAACAAAAATTAATTCCGGTTCGCATCCGCCCTTTCAAAACCTATGTCGAATTGTAATGATTATCCACATTCCAAAACCCTAACTATTAAGGTAGACAAGCAGGATCTGTTCAATTTCCCGTGACCAGAGCCAAGCAAAGGAAAAGGCCTCAGTCGTTCCTATTTTGCTTCTGGTTGAGTGGGCATATTTTAAATTTCATAGCTTTCGAATCTGGGGATACAAAACTGCCAAGTTTAGTTTATCTGTCAGTTGTGCGTTGCTTTATTCGTAAAAGTGGACTGGCGCATATCTGACCTCCTTTCGAGAGACATACGGAAATTCCATCTACTATGTTTCATCGTTGACTAAAAGAAACATGTAAATACTGCAGGCAGCTCCAACACGTTCGTAATTTCTCAAAGTTTCTTCACTTCAGTAAAGCGTTTGCTAAATAGGCATGACAGCAACATTCTTAGGGTTACTGGCGAATTACTTCAAAACTACGGCCTACAACTGCCCCAGTCTAGTCAGCATGTGTGGGTTGTAAATTCGCCATAGACAGAGGAAAATTCTCGATCACGTGGAAGTTGGAGTGCGGTGAATACGGAACCTACCCATGCAATTTAAAGCCACAGCACACTTCCCTGCGGTTCCTGCGTTTAATTGGTCTAGACGTTTTGAATTATTGTTGAGCAGCCAGCCAATGGCGATTGGGCCATTTCAAGGTCAACTTCCGCAACGATCATATACATGTGGGAAACTATCAAACTGAATTGAGAAGTTGTAAGTTTACTCTGCGATAGAAACAACGTGATTGCCTAGGCTCACATATAGCACGTTTATTTCAGGGTTTAATACACCTACAATCCCCAAAATGTTAGTTTTCTCTTCAACACGGAACTCGTGAGATGTCTGCGGATCTGGCAATATTTGTTATTGAAGTGCCTAAAACTTCTGTGCACATATAGTATTTCCAAAATTTAATTTATATCTATTAAAGGCATAAAGCCTAAAATGACCCAAAAGCAACTGATCATCGGATTCGGCGTGGGCATGACAATTCGTATGGAAGTATTTGTTCAGTCAGATCGTCAGGCTTCACAAACTGACACACTAATTTGCCCTGCTGCAATTATACATTTGTAGGCATTTTTAAAACCACAAATCTTTTTTTTTTCGAAAATGTCTCGTTGGTTGAGAAAACTCTCATTACTCCAAATGATGATTTTTCATCCGCCTAACTTCAGAATCTACATTTACCACAACCAACGATACAATTGCAGTTCGCAATGCTTCAGGTAATATTTAGACCTAATCGAAACTTTGTCAAAACCGGAAGCTCTCCGTCGCGGTCACCGTCGTGCGTTTTCAAATTTGAGGCTTTGAGATTGAATCCTCTTACGGCTGATAAATCCTCTCCATTTGACAGCCTTCGGCCGGCCGCTATTCGGTTCCTGAAGATAACTCCCTAGCTTGCCAAGGCCCAAGTAAATATAATGACTGAAAGAAAATTATGGTTTAACAAAGAAATGGGCTGGGACATTGGATTCTGTTGAGTAAGTGTTGATGTTAGGTGATAGGCTCACTGGTCCTCCGTGCACGTTGTTCTCTTTTGCGCTCCGTTTCAGACTGTGGCGCGTGTGAACCCCATCGAAGAGTACTGTCCAGCAGTCGGCATGTTGCAACTGTGATAGTCCGATTAATATCAATACATAAAGTACTCTAAACTACTATTGCTGTAGTCGCTTCTCCTGGAAGTAATCTCTAATATTATTGTGGACATTTGTTGGGGAAAAGTGCAAATTAGCTAAGTTAGTTCCGATTTATCTGTTAATCATACGGAATTTCCCGAACGTTTCGCATCACCAAGCATTATACTGCATTGACGGTTTCTGTTCCCGACACCCAGTGGACATCGATAAAGTGTAAAGTTAGTGGTCATCGATGTCTCCTCAAGATATTAAATTAGTTGAGCATGACGCATGGTTCTAGGCCAAAGCATAAGGTAACACCCGTCCATAACGGGAAAGCTGGTAATATTCCTTCAATCCCGATGCCTATGGTTTTGTGAGCGTGTATTGCAATGTCCAAAAGCGGAGATTTTTGGCAGCACGCCCCATTTTACGCTGGAGATGATGTTGTCTTCTCAGAACGAAGGATACTAAGAGACAAAGGTCCCGGCTAATTCAGGACGCTTGCCTGAAATGCAGCCTCTGGCCTCAATGTGCGCCAAGTTCGTCTGCTGTTTTTGGTCAAAGTTGAAGCCGATTCGTACTTTCGTAGGAGATATTCCCATGTAACTGACTGCTCAACCGGAGAGGTGAAGCAATATAACGGTGTCTAATTTGAAGACGCAAACAGACACTTACGAGGAGAACGGAATTTTAAGCATCATCAAATTCGCCCAATATCTGTACTTTGCAATACCGTGAACTGGAATTTCCGCGCTGGAGGTGCTGGGCGACTTGCTGTATTCGACCATCGACGTCCTGGAACTATTTATCAATTCTAATGGGGACATCGAGTGAAAAATGTTTATGAGGGCCTTCGTGTTTTTGATGCAGAGATTCGTCCTTTGAGGGAGATAAACACACTCCATCAGACAGGTTTTGCATGTGTGCCCATCGTCTACCCTTTCATGAGCCCTTTTGTATGTGCCTAGCAAGGCTAGAAATAACGACGTGTCGGCCAGGCCATGACACGGGGCAGAGTTATGAAGAAACTTGTTTTGCTTCTGGCCTCGTTTAGTACCTCCCTCCTTCCCGGTGCCTACCCAAGAGATGAAGACTATAGTTGACTATATATATGTATGTATATGTACATGTATATATGTAAATATAAAAATTTTGTTCACTTATTCAGATACTACTTACTACTTCTCCACCTCTCTATATATATGAGGTAACTATTTTTCGTAGTTCCTACCGATTCATCCTGTAGTTATTATTATTATTATTGTTTTAACTATTTTCACAGTGACATATTCCTATGTCTTTCTGTAACCAATGCTTACATGACGTTGAGTAAAGAAGGTGAAACGTCATTCATTCACGTGCGTTGTTTCCTTATGGGCGCGCATGTTTCTTGCAGTTAGTTCTCGCACTCGGTAGTGGTTCACAGAATGCCCAAGATTGGCCGGAAAGATCCACTCGAATAAGAAGCATAGGTAACAAACCCTGGTCACTAGCAGTTCACAGGGTATTGGTCAAGCATCCAACATCAAGGTGTTTCACTTTGATAGTTATAGGTTCGAACCCCCCTGCAGCTGGTTAGCTTGATCATTTGACACAGCAGTTAACTATGACTCCCATCCTGGAAATGAGGTAAGCTATCGTTTCATTAACAGAACACAGCAGAACAAAATAGAAAAGGTCACGAGAGGTCACTGTGTGCGTAGGTGATTTACTTGGCCGAGTCCATGCGTTCAGTTTTCATGCAGGCGTGAAGTTATTCAATGCGGTAAATCGATACGATAGAACTGGTCAGGGGGTGTATTGTTGGATCGGTCCGCATAATGCGACAGCATGAAACAACAAGTTGTGCACGAGGTGCAAATTTTCATTTCAGTGCTAGAACCTATATTCGCAAAAAGGTTCTGATCTCAAAATCGTGCTTCCCAAGGATGACTAGTGTTGGAAAATGTTAGGAAAATTTAGAGCGACTGCCTGTTTTTTTCAGCATGGCTTTGACAGTCCATGCCGTGACCAGATACATTTTGAAACTTGGACGCACTCACCTTGTCTTGCTTTTCTGGAAAATGTCGGATTTGCCTGGAGTGATGTATGTTTACCCCGTACTTGAATTCCTAGCAAAAACAGTCGGGGATAAATACTACTACAATAAATTTAGGCAAAAAATTGACAGGAGCAAATCTGGACGGGGTAAAATAAAAGACAATCTGATGGTCTGCAAACTCAGCGAATCTATGGGACAAGCTGTTTGATTGCATTCTGATGATATGCAAATAACTAACTTTTATCATTTTCATGTTCATTTCCCAAGCTCACTTGTCTGGTCACTTTACGACTGACGATATCTACTTTGATAGGCAGACTATCCGTATTTCTAGAACTCCCGTTGGCCGGATGAGCATTTGGCAGTATCCATATCAGCCGTGATTGCTTAGGAGCACAGACCATTTGGAATTTCATTACATGCAGTGCGCATCCGTTGGCTAGATGTATCCCAAATAAGGGAAATTTGTTCCATTTCATCCAGCGACAGCATGATCTATTCCATTTTGATTAACCCGTTCATATGATCCGTAATCACTATCCCTATGGATATTGATCATTTTCATGCTTGAAAGACCATTCAGAATTCCACTTGCATTTTAAATAGTTTTTAAATTTTTCTTGGGCGAGTTGATCAGATAGCTGTCAAATGCCAGAAGCAATCTGACATCGTTTTTAAGCCGACGACAGGAAGGTTCGCTGGAGCTGGTAATATACACCCAGCTCTGACAGGCCTATAGTTGGTAGTTGCTTTAAGTTAAGGGAAATGTGACCTCGGTTACTGGTTTGCCTCTGTCGTTCCTGTGTTCTTGTTGTTGTTTGTTTAAACTTAACAAAATTGCACAATCGAAACACACTCAAAGTGTTGTGCTCTGGCAGGTTGAATGCTGTTTTTTGATCTCCCTTGTCCCACCAAAAGCAGGTCTAGATAACGGACTTTCCTAACCAATTTGACAGGCTGGTTAGATTTTTAATTAATCTTTTGTTTGTTTTCTCTTGACTTACCAGAAGCGCAGACATAAGCACGTAACCCCCAGATACAGAGGTCGTTTCACTTGTTTCAACAGTTAGTTAGTGTTTGTCGAAACTTAGAATTCTTCTACCACTCAGATGGCTGATTCCAGCTAAATACAAGTGTTATTCGTTGGTACATGAGTGAATTAAATTTCCGAAAGATAACGATCGCTTTGCAGTTTTTATTTCTCATCGGCTTACTTGTACGGTGATCCCTATCCAATCATCAAGATATTCGAACCCATCCTGGAGTATTAGTTCCAAAGGATGTGGTTGACGCATTAAATTCATTGAAAAGTGTTCCCCCAAGGAAGAGTTCAACTAGGAATCCCGACTGTGGGACATTTTTGGCTCTGCATGTGTTGTTAAAAGCAAACAAAATATGGCAAGCTCGTCACAGCAGTAGAGATACAAAGAGTAAGCATTTCCCACGTACCTGGACAATAAGTGCACCTATCAGATGCGAGTGCCGAACCGAAGGGATATCGTCAATAAACTGCAGAGAAGCAACGATATGCACAAGGTCACCTCTAAAGATTGCTCCGCAGATTACAATGGACAGATAAGTGGCCAAGATCATAAGACATCAAAGTGGCGAATGAACTCTGGTAAATAATTGGTGGACATTAACGAAACTTAAATGGATCGTACCTGTCTCACTTCAGGTTCTGGCTGAAGGACACGAGATAGCCAGGGAAGTCAAAGAGATACTCCAGTTTGGCGTACAAACACACTGGTAGCATGTACATTGAGTTTCTGGCTACTAACGCCCACTCTGGGTGCATAAAATGAACTGATGGGTTACAGTAATCCAGCATTTGAACAACGCGAAATTCGATAATCGATAAAAATCAAAACAGCGCGCTGATCACTAGTAATCCACTGACTGCCTTATTCACACACACGTACACACACATACACAGACGAACGTGGTGTCAAAAGAGAGACAGTGTCAATCTAGTTGGCTGCATGCTTTTTCTGGGTCCTTTGGTTGGAGCTCTCCGAGAGGGATTAGCCTTGGCGATCGAAACTTCGGCCCATTATCATCTTAGCCGACAACGGTGAATTTGACAAATGCATATGGGCCGGATTGCAAAGGATCACAAATTATTTTTTAATATCCTGGGCTTTACATGTAGCGTATTCAGTCTAATTGCATTTGTAAAAAGAAAGAAACGGAAAGTCAATGCCCCTTCTGGAGGATGGCATATACTACTGACGGTTTATTGCTCTCATATTACCACCGCTTTTTGAATCTATACAAAAAGCACACCTCGAAATGCCAACGAACACGGCTTTCCAAACAGGAATTTCAAGGAAGAAAACAACAGAAATAAAAGCCCATGAAAATTTGCTTTTCAATCCGAAAATTTTGAAACTAAAACGTTTTTTATCTTAAAAGAAAATAAATGCGTTAGTGTCGCCAAGATATTGGAAGGATATTGAGCGTCAACATCAAACGTAACCATCGATGTTACCTGCCCTCAGCAAATGCTCAAAAAACGGCTACTATAATTTCCGTCTGATTAATAACCCTTTCCAACTGCTTTACAAGAAATTTCCAGTATCTGTTATTAAACCGGAACTCGGTTCGCTCACCGTGATGCTCCCATCAGAATGAACCAACATTCTAACTCCCAAGCCTCTCAACTCGATCATGCACGATTGAACAGCCAGCTGCTTTCCACTGAGCCGAATGAACACGGCCTGTCAGTAGCGCGATACCTTTCGAATTATTGTTGTCACTTTGCTCTTCTCTGTTGTAGCCAACGATGCCGAGTGCACCGTATTGTAAAAATCATAGCAGACAAATGCAAACCCATATATGGGCATCATTCAAGTGTTCGAACCCCGTGTGATATATCACCTAAGCTATGGCGTCTACCATAGTGAAGTTTTATGTGAAAAATTTTGGTGTCACCCACATGTGAAGTAAGATCTAGCTGAGACAAACGAACTTCCAAATGGGACTGTTTTTCAAAACAGAACAAAACTCCAAAACACCAATTTATTTATCTTATTGCCAAAATGTCGAAAAAAACTGGTGTAATATTAATAATGGAAGACAGTTACTATAAAACCAATTATGGAAATGCTTTTTAATTCTAATTTGACAAAAGTTTAGTAAATATCTCAACCGGATACAATAGATATTGACGTGGCCTTTTAACTACCGCTTTCCGGGGATAAGCTGGTAATTACATAACTACTTGGGGAAAAATCGATTAGTCCCTGACATTATTTTCCTTGCGATCTGCTTCGACGTTCGATACCGGTTTTGGGATGCTTCTTGGTTGCGTTTGTTTTGTCAGACCCCGATTCTTTGCAATTCCGTTAATGTCGTCCCTTCGCTGTCGACATTTTACGCCGTAGTTTGTTTTCACGTGCATTGCAGTATCGGTGCTATTTGGGCGCTATTTCGGCGCCACAGCATACACAATGCGTTTCTCACATCTATCTGTTGGCTTGAGGCTTCTCTATTCCATTCACTGAAGAGTCTTTGTCAACAAAAACTCCAGCATCCGATGGGAGATAAATCTGCAAATCACAAACAGAATTGAGTGATATCTGCTTAAAGTCTAGACCAAGGGGGCACACTTCTAGCCCTGACGATATTATCTCGACTGGTGATGATACCTTTGTGATCTAACCGCCAAGCTCGCCGACCAACCCCCCAGAAAACCGAGATTTTAAGCTGTAACCAACACAGATTTTCAAATCTATTGAAATTACCTTTGGGCGTGAAACACTCAAATCTGTTTGGCGCTGGGAGACGTCTGCCAACCGATAAGCTTCAACCCGCGGACAGTTTTTCTCCTTCCGTGAATTGCTGAGAAGAAATGTTTCACCAGATTGTGTAAATCGTAAATCACCAATCAATCACCCACAGGCGTGGATGGTAGCGAATCAGAATGGTAGATGTATGGTATGTACGCTGAGCCCGGATGCGTGCAACCGCTTGAACAAATATGGGAATACAATTGCAGTGACCAGATACCTGTGCAAGCACGCAGTTTATAATGAAACTATTGCAAAATTGTAACTGACAGTGAGTTACATGTTAGGAATTGCCAGAAAAGATGAAAGCTACCGTTAGCTAGGAAACCAGAGAAACTTTTAAAGCATCCAGGAGAAATCAGAAACAGAATGATCTGTCATCTCAGCGCTATAGATCAAACAGCAAAAAGTACTCCAGAAGGGACTCGACTTCAACCTGAGAGAGAACTTGGGCAAATCATTGTTCATAATACCCTCCGTGGGAGATCATTCAATGCGCTCTCGGATATGGAACGCAAAGTACGAAACGCTTCAAGGAATTACAAGCATATAATCATCATGTAGTCTGATAAGAGACGAATGACGGACATTCTGGATTAGATCGACTTCACTGAAAAGGCAAAACACCACTATACGATACAAACACCTACAGTCTGCGCGACAGTGACCCAACGGCAAAACTGGGAAAGGAGGTCGATAAGATCCAAAGAATTTACAAAATTTGCAAAAGGTCACCAAAGAGAAGTGCTGGAAAACAAAGAATGTGGTCTTAAAAGTTGCGCAATTCTACGGATTGTCAGCGATTCACGTGAAAGACATTCCAATCGCACGCATCGTGTCCCCTCCTAGAACTCCAACCTGAAAGTTAGCTAAAGAACTGTGGAGACATCTGGAACTACTGATAAGTGGATCAAACCACTCCGTGACCAGCGCTCATCAGCTCTTGGAAAACCTAACTGACATCATTCCGGAGGAAGACGACGATGATATCACTTGATATCACCGCGCTGTCTATTTTAACTGAGCTGGATCTAGTAAAGAAAACAATCAAAGAACTCCTGCAAGCACATTACCCCGACAATCTACTGGAAAAAGCAATTTATGAACCACTGGAAATGCGCCTATATACGTGATTCAGATTTAACTTTGACGTAGATGAACAACTAACAGGAATCCCGATGGGCTTACCCATATCCGAATTTTTTGGTAAAGCGGTAACGCAAGCCCCGGAGAACATCGGTCTGCCCTGAATCCAGCCAAAACCTTGGTCCAGGTATATGGATGAGACCTTCGTCATTTTTAAGCCCTCCAATATTGAGGAGATACAAAACAATTTAAAACATATCCAAAGACATCAGCTTCACTATGGAGTCCGAGAGCAATGGAGAGCTGGCATTCCTGAACAGGCTGGTTAGAAGGAAGGCCAGTGACACACTGGAGACAAGCGTTTATCCTAGGTAAACTCATAGGGATCAAATATTTGACAATCACAGCAACCATCCAAACAATCACAAACAGTCATGCATCCGAACAGTATTCAGGGGAACCAAGACTCACTGCGGCACGAAGGACTAAGAAAACGAAAAGAAACTTATCTCTTAAAAATGTTAGAGTAAAATGAATAACCAAGATACTTCGTAAGAAGAACCGTGAAGGCAATGAACAAATAAACAAACAGGAGGGAACAGTCAAACGGAAGGATCAATCTCCCATACCACAAAAATGTACCTGAATTAACCGCAAGGTTACTCCAACATCAAGGGGTCATAATTGCTCATGGACTGCCCAAAACTTTGATAAGACCTTTATCAAAACCAAAAGAAAGACTGAAAATGGAGGAAAGAACAAACATGGTTTACAAGGCCAAATGCATGAACTGCGACAAGTGCTGCATCCTTCAAACCTGGAGAAAAGTGCCTGCTCGAATGTGCGAGCACAAACCAGCTACAAGAAGAAAACCTACTCTCTCTCCCTCTCATATCTGTGCACGAAGATTAAGAAGGATACAACTGCAATCTGGATGATGCTGGGCTTCTGGGAGTGCGATGCATAGGGTTGGGTTTTTAGACGCTTGGTATTCTTCAAATAACTCATTCAGCAAACATCTAATTTGATCACGTGTACATTCGGATGAGGCAGACAATTCAATTAACTGAGAGAACTGAAATTCATGTGAGGCAGACCCATAATCACAAATGTGATTCATTTATGCGGATCTGTCAACGGGACTGAATCACCCAATAGTCACACAGTAGAAATAAAAGCGGCACAGCCAAAAAGATCAAATTTCTCAAGCTGAATGTTAGTCTTCTATGGTCGAATGTGAAACCGACAGAGATCAAGTTGAAAACAGACTCAGTTTCCGTGTCAAGATAGTCGAAGAAGACCAAGGTCAAAGTCAATAAATAGAGAACCCCAACAACTGCGCATTTGCACTAACGATGTTACCTCGACTGGTGATAGAATATTTGCAATCTAAACCGCAATCTCAGCTATCAGAAGCGCATGAAAACATTTCCGTTAAGTGGATGTCGAAAGAATCACTGTGTTTAGGCATTTCTCCACATAAATGGAGTCGATTTAATCAACCTGTGGTTACAATAGTAAACAAAAACATGAAGGTAAACCAGCTAATACCTGATGAATGTAATTTCATACATACCAACCAAATTTTGCGAGTCTGCAAGGTTAAGATGAATTGAACTAGTCTGTCAAAACAGGGGAGAAATTTAAAAGAGACTGAAGGATCAGGGAGTTTCGAGAGGAGCTTTGTTTATGAACACTCCCGGAGTTTTACGAATTTCTTGTTGTCCAATAACAAATGCGGGGAGATAATGGATGAATGTAGTCAACTCTGGGAATGGTTAGTTAGTTTGACAATTAAAATTTATTCACAAGTACTTTAAAGTCATAACACACCAACATACCGTTGAAAGCTGCTAGAGCAAACCAAAAATATGTGATCCTAGAGCAACTGCTTTAAGTCGACACGTGCGACGTAAATCAGTGTACCAGATTTTGCCTACTTCGCTCAAAGGCAGTTCGCATTTTGATCAATAAGTAGTTTTTCCGGGTATCGGTAAGTCACAGTTGGGGTTACCAAACACTTTGGGACAAAAATAGCGAGAATTTTGTGCTTGGAGATCAGATTGGGTAGCGAAAGACCGCGAATTGAGCAGTATGAGTGATTATGATACACATTCGTTTGCTCAGATGACTACAGTCGTCGGTTGACAAGACTTGCCTGAAAACTCTCTAGAAGTCACACATGAGTTCCACTGGTTAACTGTTCGTACGTGGACGATTTACCTCTATCGACGCGTCAATCCACGCTTAACTTGGGACAATCTTACGCAACGTGGACCACTTTTTCCAACGTGTTCAGCTACAGGGATACACTCAGAAGATTGTAGAATAAATTAGTCATCAAAATATTACCTAAGAAGTTTAGCAAATCAACAGATCTTAGTGAAATTAGTCTTTCTCTCCAAGAAAGAACTATTTCAAGAGTCAGATCAATTGCAAAGTTAAATCGGAATGATAATTGGCCGGAGGTCACCGTAGAAACGATTCATTTCCGACAATACACCTTCTTGGTTGTATCATCGGTCCCGGATATTCACAAACGCAGAACGGCAGGCATTAATAACCCCATCTGTCAAGATCTTTCGTCAACGACAGAGTCAAAGAAAATACTTTATTAAACGGACATAATTTTTATCCCCACCATATAAGGCTGAGGTTATGCTTGAAAATGGGGCAAAGAAAAGGCACAATTATTACAAGATCGACCAAGTTTGAAAGGAATTTAATCAACACCTATATGCACTTTATTATTCATGACCAATCAGAAATGGATGCAACTGAGTAGCCATTTTTGACAAGAGTGCTTAGAAATCTGGTCTTGATGGGCCGAAAAGTAAACTGAAATGCTCTTCTAATTTGCTGAGTAGAACACCCATGGTGGAGTTTCCATTAGTAAACTACTCAAGTACAAATTTCTTCAACCACAGTAACTTTATCTCATTTCACTTGGTTAGTACACAATGGGAATCAATCAGATTTACAAACATCACTAGCCACTGCAATCAATTCACTCTCTCTACACTCTGCAATTTCACAGAACTTTATGTAGTTTTTCTGGTTATCGCCCCGCTAACGTCCAGTTTTGTGTCATACCCAAGAAAAAAGGTGTTTATCTATGCGATAACTGTGGATATATCAGGCGGCAACACATGTACCGCAAGTGCGTAAGCTGGATTAAACAGAGGTCCACCACGTGCTCATCCATGCTCATTGACAGGAATGATGAATTCATTCATAAGCTTGGGATAAATTTTTCTATTCGTTACCATTTTAAGAAGTGGGCGACAGGCTCCGATCATTAAATGTCGGCAGTGAGAGGTTTAGTCAAAGAAGCAATCTGGAATTCATTCGTGCATGCTTTACGATAGTTTAAAGTTTTATTTGCCACAATGTATCAGGTTAAAGATGTTTTTGTCCTACGTTACGACATTCACATAATCCCAGTTTTTTAATCCTTTTTTCTACTTATTTCTCTGAACTGTTCCAATGTTGTTTAAAAGAAATCCTGGACTATAATGATAAAAAAAGACTCGTCGACTTCGCGAAAAAATCGATGCAACACAGTGTTCTGCCCCAAAAGAAACAGTCGCTGCAACCGTAAGAATCTTGGGACATCAGAGAAGTGACATGTTACCAGTATCGGAAAGACCGATAGAGACGTGGACATAAAAAGTGAACGCACTAAATGCGATTGGCGTCAAATTGTAATACTCGCTGTTGCACGGGGTTTTTCGATTGAGAGTAACAGTTTTGGGGGGCCCAAGTCGAATACTTTGGCTAATATATCAGAATCATATATATTTCGGATTGTACTATAAAGATGATGTGTCATTTGATATTTTAATATAAGTCTTTGAAACGTGAAAAAACACGGAGCGGTCGCGAATGTTTGGAATGAGCCGATATTTTGACTGACTTGGGTAACCTGCCTTGAGAAAGTTTACTCAAGGCAGTCAAAACGTCGGCTCATGAAAAACATTCCCAAGCAATGCGACTCTCAGAGGGATTCCAAGGGTGAGGTTTGCCGGCTTTGGGACGACTTGAACTTGCGAACTCCATGCATAAATGTCATGATGGTGACTATTCGATCACCGCTGGTCGTGAAGGAGGACAGTTGTTTCAATGCGAAATTTGGCTTGCATATGTGGGTGGTCCATTTTAATGAACTGATTGTGGTAAAATGTAGAAGTCCAACAAGGGCTGAACACATGGACTTAAAAGCTGACAGATAACTTCTTGAAGGATTTCGTTTGCCAAAGATTGTAGCTGAAATCGCGCACATGAAGTTTACGATTTTACTGCAAATCTTTGTCATAACTCAACAGCTCTAAATCTCCACTAACAGTTGAATCCACCGCTGTCTTGCAACAGCGCAGAAGAGATGCTTAAAAAATGTTAGAAAAGCAGTCAATCGTGGTACAAAAAGAAAGCATTAACGTTTGCCATCCGGCAATTTATTCCGGATATGGAAAACGTGGTTTTGACAAAGCCCGAAATCGGAGCTGGAGACAAATCATCCAGTATTGCTGGCACTGGAGCTTCGAATTTGAGCAAAGCCTTTCAGCAAAATCCACATAAGGCCCGGACCGATCGTCAGTGCTAAATGAACCTGCTCTCCGTTTCTTTTGCTGACTAAAACTCTGCTATTTGACGTACTGTAAGTTTATGGGTTGACGATGTTTGATTTACCACATTGGCCAAAATCCAGTCATGGCTTTGTTTACTCAGGGATTGATTTGTACTTTTTCTACTTTTTTAAGATAAACAATTGTTCAGTTTTTACACGTTCTACGGCAGGAAAGGCGCCAATAAACCTGATCTTAGTTTATAAATCACAAACACCCGGGAGGTTTACGAAATTTGAAAATGTTGGCTTACGAGGCAAAATGACTTTCATATCCGATCGGCTCTGCTGAATGCATTCCATGATACGTCGATTTGCTTTCCTGATAAACAGTCCCATTAATAACTTAACTGTCCGTTTTTCGAAACGGTGAACTTAGTATTAATTGGATATACTAGTTTTGAACTACTCATAAACTTAACATTTTTCGTCCACATTCACTAAATGATTTTTAAATTTAGGAAATGCTCAAGCTATTCAGATGAATACAGTTGTAGTCACGTTTCCAAATTCTGGCATCCAAATTTGTAAGTGAACACCCTGTCTGCTAGTTTCATTGCCCCATAGTCACTTATTTTGACCGCTATGGTGACAAAAACATTCAATATCCGATGGAATCCTAGAACATTTATGCAAATTAGCATAGGTATTGACCAACTATTGACACCCTCGGTGAAAAACATTGGAGCACGTGAAATTTCCTACTTCTAAAACGCTATGAAACTTGTGTAGTACAGACTTCAAGCAACTAGAATCGGACCCTGACAGGATGCCTTTCAGACTTTATGACGGTCACTGTTGGTAACCTCGGGCAGAGATGAGTGGAACAAGCAACGATGCTGCAGTCTCTTGATTTTGACAAGTACCGAACTGCGAAACCGAACAACGACAAGGGACTGGTGAGTGAAATGAAGCCTGATGACTATTACCCAAGATGTGTGTGCTCAAGTGAACTATCGAAGCTAATCCGACAGCAATTCAAAACAATCAGGAGAGAAAATTGCATTAGCCATTTTGAGCTGCAGATCACTCGCTATCTTTTAGATCGGTTAGCTAAGTACGGATGTGTGGCATTGGTAGCAATGAAACCGAACTAATGGTACGTGTATTAGCACACAATTTTCCAATACCATCGATTCTCAGACAGGAGGAAATTTTGGCATTCTTCGCAAGGTAGGATGGGACTGCCACTACATGAAGTATTATTAAGGCTGAGCAACTTGTTTTGACATCTGGCGTAAGAGAGCAACACATGCCGCATTTATTGTAACCAGATGACCTAAAAGTTAGGCGCGAGCTTAAATTTGCCGCTGAATTTGACGTCAAAAGCTTGACCAGAGATACTCGTTGTTCAGTACTAATTTTGAGGGAAGACATGTACATCTTTCTAGCCTCATGTGTCTTGTTTTGAAACAACCTCTAGGTTTTTCTTGCAGTGTACAAGTATTTTGGCTTCTGCAACGCGTTTAACCTGTCACACATCTAATCACCATGGCATGCACAAGTGCATTCTGTTATTCTTGCCGTTTACCATTCAAGAAGTTAACTTAGAAGCATTCAAATAAAAAAATATTGGATTTTGCTTAACAGATTATCATTTCAAGCTCACACGAATAAAGTGGATTTGCTTTAGTGAAGCCTAAGCAGATCACCTGATTCTCCCTCCAGACAACTACTATAATGAGGCAGTAAAATAATAGCAAAATAATGAATATAGCTTTAGAGACGAACCTTTGTTCATCGGGTAAGTTCTACCTGATTCTAAATGACTTTGTTTTTGCTTACGCAATAAAGAAATAAATTTGGATCCTTACTTGGTTGCTTCAAACGTAATTTGGGAAAGTAAATGCAATCTTAGTTTATCCCCTGTCAACACACTAGAGTAACAATGCCTAAAATGTCAGACAAAATGCATTCTTTCCTGTTTACGAAAAAATAAGATTAAATCAGCCTTAAATTCGTCTATTCCGTGGATCATACGACAGCTTAATTTTGCTCTGTGCGTTTACTCAAGAGATCCGTGCTTTTACCAACCGGGACCGGATGTTGTCCATCACTCCGTCCAGCACAGCCATATCCGGTCTCTGATCCATTTGTATTTATCCGTGAATATGAGCGTTTTTCCTATGTATATAAAATCACTTAGAAAGCCGGGGAGATTGGAATGAAACACCAATTGACGGTATAAGTAACTAGTTGGGTATGCATGTGAACGCTTTTGATTGCATCTCAGCTACCGCAGGAAAAATTAACAAAAATGAAAAGCAACTTGAGGGAACAAGAGAAAAAATCATTGTAAAGGGTCATCATATCCGTGGAACAACTCCGCATTCTCCCCTCATTACATAGATTGCCCATCGTAATCCATGACTCTTTAGTGAGTGTGCACTGACCGCCCATCACTGTTCGAATGAAATCGTCTTAGAAACTCCCGCCAATATTTTTGGTCATGGAGCTTGACTTTCAAAACAACAACATCATCATACTGACAGCTGGTCATCTGCCGACAGCCGGTAACCGATGTTCCGACTTCTGTTCAATTCACTTCAGTTCAGCAAAAGTTCAGTTCAGTTCAATTTGGATAATGATTAACCTTGCACCAACGTGGTTTGGTTGGGTTTGTTGCTTCTCAACATCGTCTGGTCAAACAGAAAAATAAGGGGGAATGATGGGAAATCGACTACAGACTAGTAATTTGAAGAACTAAATAGAAGGAAGGTTCAGAGTGCAAGAACTCTACTAATTGCGATAGTGAGCCATATCATCTACCGTCTCCAACCATTGCTTTTGAGGACTTCGTGAACGCCGACCTAGTAGTCTAACTGCACCTACACGAGCCAGTCCACTGCTTAAATATTCTATATTTTTTCCCATGTCATCAACTAGCCATTCCGAACAATCCTTCAACCATTACTGTCTCACAGGGCAGCATAAAACAAGACAAGCGTTCCGTGTGCATGCGCAGTCTATGTCTCAGTCACCCAGACTTATTTTTACTAAGTGCCTGTCTCAAAGACTGAACACTAAGACCCAGTAACTTATGCCTAACTTCTGAGTTACAAGATTCTCCCATCATATTCTGCCAATACTACAAAGAAAGCGGTGTTCAAACACCAAAGGTCCTCACTTATCTTCTGGTTTCAATTACCCTCATTCGGAGTGGCACAACAATACCGACCTCACTGCCACCGTCTATGTTCGACCTTTGATCGATGATCAAACATCAGTATGACGTCACAGCTAGCCAAAATTGGCAAATGCCAAATGGTGCTGCTGTACGCTCGAAGACAAGTCACCTGATATACGAACGCCATGCTAGATACAACAACCCAAGTAACTAAATCTATCCACCCCATCTAGTTACTCCCGTGTAATAGCAAGGTTCGGCCTCGAGCCAATTCAGTCATGCAACAGAGTTTTGCACTTCGAAGGTGTAAAACAAATCCAGAACATACCTACACCATCTTTTACACGATCGAGAACATCGGGCAACTTGAATCCTCCCTCAGTAGCACAATATCCTCCACAAATTCTAAGTCAGAGAGATTTCTGTCCGAGCAAATATCAATGCCAGTTTTCTCATATAATTTCTGTACCCATTGACCATTTCGAGCCAAGTTTCCACCAATCTTGGAATTTTCGGTAGAGCTGACGTTCAGGAATATCTGTTTGTCCAAGTCAGAAAAAATAAGCCATTTTAAAGAGCAAGGGACAGCTGTAATGATGATTCACCTTGGCTGTGTTACATCGCCTCTAACGATTTCTAATGTGCCCCTCTGCCGAAATCACTCACCGGGCGAAAACATCGAGCACCCCGGCGAATTATTCGTTTATTCGGTGAATGTAGGTCCATTATAAACAGAGCTAGCTACCAGTTCAATGACCGTTCTTTCTTCCGCAATCAACCAAATAGCCAGTCAGTGTACTGCTCTGTGTGCGCTATATGGAAACCAAATATTTTAGATTGCATCAGGAACCTTATGTGGTATGTGAACTCTGGGATGCAAATATCAAAACAGTGGTAACGCAGTTTTACATGCTAGTAGGCTTTTAAAAATCAATCCAGCTGACCTGAAATTCAACAAGTGTTCTTTCAACGGTGCTCTCTTCGATGAAAAAACAAACAACCAGAAAGCAATGCTCCAGTGGGAGCACTTCAAAATCAGAAAAGTTTTACACAAGAAACCCAACCTGCGTTCGGCATCTCAGTCTCTTTTGAACCGATAGCAGTGTCTGGAAAATGAGTCCAAGTAGGACTCAAACCCAAGACCGGTAAAACTTTGAATATATTCGTTAGATCGCATGGATCTAGAGATCTAAATGCGATTACTGCAACAAAAACATCTTTCGCGTACGCATTTACAGAGTTGATTGTGCGGGGAATAGTATCGAGTATGCGAACCTGACAAGCGGAAATAACTGCGAAAGTGATCGCGTTCCTCGGAAGGAACTTCGTTTTTCATTCTAAATCGCTATTACGTATAAAATACTTCATTTATCTGTCTGGTGGTTTCAACTCAACAAGAATTTTCCCTAAACATAAACAAGAAACTTAGCGGAAAATATTTGTGGAATGGTTCTGTGCTGCCTATTCTCTTCTGTTTAGCCTTGAATGAGTTTGGAGTCCACAAATACAGGGAGGAAATTTCGGATTAATTTACTGAATTTGGTTGGGTCCAACCATAGAAACAGCTACATGCTGAAATCTTGACTGAATAGTTATTTTTAAATTACGGCTACCTCACATTTGTTTAAAACACTTACCTCCATAATCGTGAGTCTCCAGTGGGCAGAAAACGAGAGAATGAAGAACATAGTGACAGGCCAGAGTCCGTCGGTATCTGCATATGCGATGACGCAAACTAAGTCTGCCAGCTACTTCTCTGGTGTACTGCCGTCACCCAAGTTTATTGACTGAGTGAAATACGATGGAGTTTGAATGCGTTCACAATGAAGGTACTATTTCTATGTGTTTTCTCTGGCAATTCAGGCGTCTGACCCCAAAACTCCACCAGAAATGGATTCATTGTAAGTAGATAAAAAGGACAGGTTGGAAATGTGCCAAAAACCCAACGTGTGTCACAGACTACAGTCATTTATAAACAGCTACAATGTTCATAAAAACGAACACGAAGGATGAATAACATGGCGAGTAAATTTATATCTTAGGCAAACTAAAACTAGACATGAGAAACCACCTTTGATTGTGGACAAGCTCTGACTTCCCGTAATTTAGGCAATACTAAACTAAATGAAGAAAGGATAAGTGTTTGGACATCTAGCCCTTTCCGGTGAACTTGATTTGTGAGCATCCGATTCGTGGGCTATATTCTCATTCGACTTACGTAATAAGTACATTAAATTGAGATCACTGTGCATGTATTTCACGTGATTCCACTATCGAATATCATTTGGTGTGGTCTTATAACTGCAAACCTTAAGGATCTGGGACAATAGTCTTAACATCTGAAGACGAGTTTTTCAATGCAGATCTATCAGCAACGGGTAAGCGCAGTGAATTTCTAATGGAACGCGCACGCATTTTTGATCTGATACACAGAACAGTCTACGAGAGTCCTCTGCATTAGCTCGGTTGGTCTGTCTGCAACCTTTTGACACGTAACTGGTACCCGTGGACCTGGTTTCAGGTTGGCTTCATTCCTTGTGTTCTTAAATGACTAAGAGCCTCCGGTGTTTATAACTACATCCGTCCTCATTGAAACATTATTGGAACGAAAATTGCAGGTGTTCTTCCAAGAGCTTTGTTTATAGGATCCCCGAACGGACCGTTAACCGAAAGATCATTTGTTCCCCTGTCATATTTCTACGAATTTACGTATTCGACATCCAGAATTGACCTTTCCCAATATTGAATGAACAACTGACACAAGGGAATGTGCAGAACTGTCGGCATTTGTTTATTTCACTTATACTAGGAAAAGGAGACGGAGTTTCGAAAAGTTTGCTTTTTATTGTTAATAACTCTTGTCAACGTTCCCGGAAAGTTTTAACTAAATAGAACGGTTAAACATCTAGGAAATCTGGGTTCCTCATTTGTCTATTCAGTGACTACCACAAATTGCGCCTAATGCGCTGATTGCAGACGTTTCAGTTTTCGGTAGCAGCAGCGAATCAGTTTATCAGAGAATTGGCATTCAGGCAGTGCCTACATCTAACTGGTCGCTTAAAATGATAGAATCGCTATTTACGGGAACTGTCGCTATCAAAGATCGTCGGTATTGCAGATAAGTCCAGCAGGAACTGGACAGGACATGATATAACACCTACTAACTTGCCACTGGTTTTGCAGAATCATTGACCGTTGTTAGTAGTGAAGGGCTCCTGCAAAGATGACTCTGGTGTTGGGAAAACTTAAAACATGGTATTAACAAGTGATCTACACAAGGTGGTTCCTCAGCCGGTTTGGGAAGTAGAGGATCTGATATATCAGTTAAATGATCCTTTAGGCATTGTCAGTACTCAACTCACCATTGAAAAGCATACAGACACTGAAGGAGTTTCATCTTTGTGGGCAAGAATCTAACTTGTACTATCATCGCGCTGGAAGCCGGAGGAAAGCTCAGAGCAGGGGACTGTGAGTCTTACACCATAGGCATTAGACACTATCGGAGCTGGACTATATTGACCACCGTTGTCAAGATGCAGTCATTTCACTGAAAAACTGTTATTCTAAGTATTTATGATTTTAACTCACTACATATGAACCAAAACTAGGAATAACCATAAGAACCTTCCAAAACATTTATGAAATTTTCATGCTCCAGTAGGATTCCAGTTATCATTTTGAAGTGTGCTTACCTAAACAACTAAAGCTGCTCTTGCCTAACTGAGTCTGTAGCGGTCTAGAAACACATACAACAAGGATAATCTATGAATAAATTTATAATGCTAGCTGATACCTCCTTATATCTCACAACTACTGGGACTTTAAGCATACTATCAAGGAAAACCTTTCGAATACATCAAAATCGGGCGTTACCCATTTGTGGCATATATTCCACAAATCTTTCCATGGGTCATGTGTCTTCGGAATAGCATAGAAGGACGAATACACGTGACGAGAAACAGAGATGAGAAAGAAGACGTGAGCACAGTCTACCATACACGGTCGTCTCACCATTCTCCATCTCCAGCTCTTTTGCTACCCATCGGAAACCCTGGATCCTGTTCGAGCTTCACGCTACCCGGTTGTCCAAAACGAGTTAGAGGGTCAAACCTTTGATCAAACGATTTAACTCATAAGGCAGTAAGGCGAACTCAGGAACATTTAACCCACTTTAGGCCGGTGATTTATTTGTAAGTTCATACTCCCGTAGGATGAGGATAGTCAATTTGGGTCGCCAGTACACTCAGGATGTCTATCCCCATCCTGATTTGTCGGTTAACGGTCCGTTCGGGGATCCTATAAACAAAGCTCTTGGAAGAACACCTGCAATTTTCGTTCCAATAATGTTTCAATGAGGACGGATGTAGTTATAAACACCGGAGGCTCTTAGTCATTTAAGAACACAAGGAATGAAGCCAACCTGAAACCAGGTCCACGGGTACCAGTTACGTGTCAAAAGGTTGTAGACAGACCAACCGAGCTAATGCAGAGGACTCTCGTAGACTGTTCTGTGTATCAGATCATAAATGCGTGCACATGCATGCATATGCTATCACCGATCGTCCAGATACATTCGCTAAAGAGTCTTGCACATTAGCACTTAGAAGGATGTCGTATCCGAATACTTTTCCAGTACCTGAATTGTCAAGTTGTTAGTGGCGTTCGAAATTTGTAAAGGAATGACATTCTTGAACTTCCTTTTCCTATTATATTTAGTAACTCAACATTTGGAATGGCAAGCTGATTTCAAAAGTTCGTCCAAGAAAAAACCACAATGAACTAGTCTCGTGAATTTAATCCTATCAGTCTTTACGGTTCTTGATCGCATGTCCCTAAAAATTTAGCGAATTGGCTGGAATTCATTTGATGAAACTATTGAACATAATTCATGCATAACGATTTGCGTGACTGTAATTGAAGTGTGGAACGTTTTGTTCCATAACGTGGTAAACAAGCAACCCCGGTTGTCTTTCTATTCAGAAGACACTGGATTTCGTCGCTCCAGTATACATTCTTGTAACGACAGTCTCGTGGTTGGGATATAAGACTTCTGACACGTTAATCTTGTTCAACCTCCAACCATAAAATCTATGATAAATGCCTTGAATATTAAAGTCAGTATATACTTTCCATTGCGATATTGTTTCAACTCGATCTAGTTCATGCATGCATAAAACTGCGCCCTACTGTCAAATAGAAACTGCAAAGTTTCCGAGAATATAAGTTCCTTGCAGCATGCCAACAGCCTGATTCGACCATACTGGCATACACATGATCGGTTAAGAGTGTATGATGAACTATAAAGTTCATTCGAAATGGCTAGCGGCATCGGACAAGAATGTCCAGTCTCGCTTTCCTTGTTCGACTTCGTCATGGTCGAGATAATAGGGGAAGCGATAAAAGATTTCCTGGATGTAGGGGTCGAACTGCGAATTGAAGAAAAGCTGTGATCCGGATTACAGAGATGACGTCGTGCACCTGTTCGAATCTGCAAACCATGCGCAATGTGCATCAAACAGACTCCCAAAGTTTGCAGCTCGGTTCGGCATGCCGTTTGCACCTTCACAGTGTGAGGTGCTGTTGCAGGACTGGACGACAGCAGCGCCGAACTTGGTGCTGAGCGGAAAAGAGGTAACGGTTGTGGACCGTTTCACCTACCTTGGTTGCTGCGCGTCTAACGATGGTAGCTCGGGATTGAAGGTAAGCATGCGTATATCCAAGGCTCCGGCAGCTTACGCTGGACTGAAGCACTTGTGGCCTCGGCCTGATATTTCCTTGAAATTGAAAGGTCGTGTGTACTGTGCCGCAGTGCGCTCAGTTCTGTTGTACGGTTGCGAGAAATGGAGTATGCGCATCGGAGTTGGTCGTCGGTTGGAGGTTTTCGACTACTGATGTCTACTTATTATCGTTAGGATTGGATGGAGAGAGCGGGTATTTAATGTAGAGCTTAGTAGTACGGAATTTGGTGCCGCCTGTGAGAACACTTTACCTTAGCGTGATGCTTATTAGACTTCGTCGGTTGGGTCACTTGTTGCATATGGCGCAGTTTTGTCGTATCTTGCATTCCTCCTTCGGAGTGGAAGGAGACATGTGCAGATTAATAGATGGCGTGACAATGTGGAATTAGAAAACGCACAGCGAACATGTGTAAAGTAGGTGTCTCACGTTTTCGTGTTTGCAGTCCGAAAGACCCGTCAACTAGCTGGCTAGAGACGTTGAAGGATTAGGCAGTGAACCATAAACATTGAGATCGTGTCATTTCCTATCGAATCACTTGGACTGAAAACGTGCGTTTCCACAAAAAACCTATATACGGCGTGTTGGTATTTATTTCTTTTCTCTTCGGTGTAGGTACACTCTTCTTTCGATGGATAGTCAGTATTTCTTTAGGGTGCAACCCCACTTGAACGGCAGGCTTTAGTACTGCTTAATCTGCTGTTTGATGACTGATAAGGACAATGGGGAATCACAGTTAACAAAAGCCTGATTCCCTAGTCAATATCTGCATCCGTTGTTATCACTGTGCATGTGGGCATCTTTTATATTACTGACTGGTGCTGTGTTTTCACATCTGCCTAGAAAGCGATTGCTTTGACCTCAGTAAAATTTCCGTCTATCTTTTCACTAGGCAACTCATTATATTTTACACCCATATATAAAGTAACACGAAGACAAATTAGCTGCTCTGTGGTAACCATCGATCAGCTCTTTGCTTTCTGAATTGCTTCAGCCAAAATGACCACTATTTGGGCAAGAGACAGATGAGTGGAGGGGTTACCTGATGCATTCAGTCTCCAGCATCACAGTTATTTTGCCGTTATCTTCAAAGTAAACAGTGGTCAATGTTTTCCTATGGATAGCTTTGTAATTAATGGTTTTGGCATCCATTTTTCTCATGCTGTGAACAAAATGGCGAGATTAGAACATAAAGTAGTTCCGGTCCGGTAGGAATAAGTAGTCAAGAATGAGTAAATAGAAAAGTGGATATGCTCAGTCACGCGTTAGTCTGTACCGGTTATGTTTAACTATCCCATTCACTAAGCGTGAATAGCAAAATTATCGGTACCGTTTCTGAAGTGATCCCTAGAAATAGCCAAGTGGGTGAGATCTTCGTTACATTGACATAACGTTCGCTATCACAAACGTCGACTCACACTCTTGAAGAATATTACTTATCATCGTAGAAAGTATCCCTTGAACGCACTGATTCAGTTTGACTAGAGTAAGCAGGAATTAGAAGCAGATCTACTAAATGCTCATTCCAAGCATCACGAATGAGTATTCGTGAGGGAAGAAATATTACAGTCGCCGTAAGGCATCTGATTCCCATTTGTGGGGACTGAATAAAGCCAATTCTTTAGACGCTTTATTCCAAGCAACCTACATAAGAGGTTATACCCAAAGTTTACAATATGATTTAGGTTGCGAAATACGTTTCGTTTGAGGCCTGGATCACTTCTCGTGGGGTTTTGGTCCCTGAATGGCCTAGAGTATCCCGTGCGTATACTGATTACCTGATAGTCGGACATCATTAAGAAAATCATATGTCGGAACTCTTACCTGAACGGTTTACTTAAAAGACTGAGTGTTTGGAGGTATAAGTAAACCATTACAAAGCACTAACTAGCAATTCTTCGGGGCTGTGCGATCAGCTCACGCTACTAGTAAAGTGCGCTACCCCGATTACAATCTTATTCATATATCATTTATATAGAAAGGAATACTAACGGAGGTTGATAAAGCTTCCCAAGCAGTTGATGGGGGTAGTTGAGGTGTCTAGTCAAGGCATACCACTGTCAAGGGACTGAGCGAACAAACACTAGAGAAAATTAGCTAAAATTTCTTGAACGCAGGTAGTGCGTTTGCTTGCCGGACAGGTAAGGTATTTTTCTGTGCTCAAAGGTCAGACAAAGGTCATATGAGGGACGAACGAAAATTTCTCGAAAGTAGTAGGCCTAACTAATTTCGAAAACTGTGTTGTGAGTTGGCGTACAGGTGACCGAATAGCACCCAAGATTTGCTGTTTCATTGATCGGTCAAAGCGAGCATTTACCTATCTAGCCTTAACGCACACAACAATTATTCCTACCATTAATTCGAAAATCACCACAAATGGTGGCATTATTCACCTCGACTTTAAACGAATATAATAACTATTTTCTAAACAACCAAAAGCACCAAGTGAAATAAAAACCTACTGAAAATCGTGGTGGCATGTCAAATTCTGACCTGTTTTCTGCGGCATTAATTCCTTTTCGACTGAAACGGTTTCTGAAATTTTTCTTAGTTTATTGGTTTTATAATTTTACTGAGGCTGTGGTCAAAAGAGCAACCTCTCAGTAATTCGAACTGAAATTTACGAGTCCCATTCCTTCCACCGGCGGTTAAATTTCTCACTTGGAAGCCCCTTGCCGACAGTGGCTTTTAGATCAAGAATGAAGTTCCTTGTGCTTGGGTTCATAAAAGTAGAAAAACGAAGTGAAATGAGGTTAAATTGACCAAATATTGAGCAACGATGGAACCGGATAGAATACTGTAGTTTCATTCTGACTTCTTGTCCCCCGGGTTTCATATGAGTATTGGGAATCTAACCTTAGCCGAACAAATAAAGAACTGTGACTTCCTGCGAAACCTAGATTCTTAGTCAGTCGAATGATCTCCCATCTTGTGGCTGTCCTTCGGGCTGATTAGATACGGTTGACTCGATAACAGGTAAAGAAGGACCCGGGTTCAGCTTAGTTGTAGGGCATGTGTAAAAACAATGAAGGACAGTCAGCATGAAATTCGTGTGTGTAAAGACAGTAGTTTGATATATATATTGGGCAACTACAACAGTGGGGCAAAGCGAAAGCAATTGCCCGAGGTGGCCGGAACGCAAATGATCGCAAGTCTAGTTTGGCTACCGGACAACGGCAAAGGGGCAATTTCACTGTGTTCATTAAAATGGGCTGGTTTATTGAGATTTCGTCCTAAGATGAAAGTGGAATTCAGGGACCTCTCTATACTTTGTTCCCGATAGCGAACTAAATAGGGCTTGAGTATCTAACGGTCGTTGTTGGGTGCGTACCACGAACCGAGATTTGTGATTTCACCTAGAAGATTTCTGATCTAACGAAATAAACTCATCGAATATGACCATCTGCGTTTTTCTCAGGGACAGGACTATGAATGAATGACCATTGTTTAGGACAGAGAGATGTTAACTGTCAGATCGACTGTCCTAATTTTTTGACCACAGAGAGTCAGATTTTTTACTGGCAGAAATCCGGAACTCTGTTAAAATTCAACTGATCTACCGGATAAGACTGTTAAGGAAGCCCCCGGCTACGTCACCGTTCGTTGATCTTTTATTCTTCAAATCATGCAGTACATTTTCCAGTTATCAATCAGGATAGTTGCAAACTGGTTAGTCACTACTAACTTTTTCAAATGTTCAGTATTCAAGCTAGAAGTCATTTCTATCAGATTCTAGCCTAAAGAGATAACTGATCAGGCTGTTCCTTGGTTCGTTCCTCTCGGATTCATGTAGGTATGAACCGTTTCTAAACCGTACACCAATACCAATCATAATGAAAATCTCTAAAGAGTCTTTCTGAAATTTTGCCGAGCTTTTCTCCTCGTTATGTCTTCTGAAGTCATAAAAATATGTTTCTGCAACCGTTCACCACGATTTGACCTAGAGCAAATCTTCCCATTCCTTCACCGTTACTCTTGTTATTATGAAATATTACACCCTAACAACTGCGAACAAGTTAGAATTCACTTTCTGGTTCCCAATGAGTGGTAACAAAATTATTTTACTACTATTCCACTTCTGTTCTGATTTTTATTTTTTCCTTTAGTCTTTGGTGAACACGAGGTAACCACGACCAGTTTACTGACTACATAGGCCACCCGTCTTCTGCTAATTTTTCTTTGTCATTTGTTTCTCGCAGTGTCATACTCAATTTCTGATTTCCGTCCATTCATTCTTGCCAGACAGGAGGAGTAATTCACGCAACGTTTCTGTCAATTTTTACTGTCTTCATTTTGGCATGCATATTGCCTGTGATATCTTGACTAAATAAGGTGTCACCATCGTACCTTGGTGAACATCAACATCCTCGTATTCTAAGGTATTCAAAGTTTCTCTGCGGCTGATCTTAAATGGTACTTATCAGTCCCCTCTCCAGGCATCCACTGCAAAGACCATGTGCCTCGTTGTAAGCACGGGTGTTTTGGTGATCCATGCTCAGAGTTTCTTCACAGCACAGTTTTTACATAACCTCGACCTGCCGAATAGTTGCATGTTTTCGAATCTGCATTAATCGCAAACATTCAAACCTACTACAAGTCTAATTTTTCCTTTCAAGGTGTGAATTTGATGCTTTGAAGACGAAAACTCACCTTTAGTGTTGACTGGAGGATCACTAGTTTTGGATTACTACGGGGAGTAGTGCCAGCGTATCACGTTAGTTGACTTGTAGTAATACATACACAATAAGGCCCAGCGTAATCTATTCTAAATCGTTCGAATCAAGCTGTGAATGAAGAATGTCTTTCTAAAGCAATATATGAGGACTTCACAGAATCTTTTGAATATGGCGCATTGAAATGGTTTGTACTATTATGCACTGCGGTCATTTCATTATTCTCTTCATTCCAGGATCAGAACTTCCGAGACAAAAAAGTGCGAGAAATACGTAAAATACGTAAAAAAAATGCGTAAAAATTTCTCGTCAATAATCTTAAAGAAATTTTACATCGCAAGGTTTGTTTCACCCTGACTTGCTGATTGTGATGTAGGGATGGAGGCTGGAGTTTGCAAGAAGACCATAGCACTGACGATTGCATCGCGGCTGGCGATGAAACGTCCGTAATCAGACTGCCCGGCTAGCCAACAAATTCATGCCACACTGTTTAGCCTGAGCTATAAAAACGAACATTATTCTCTAACCTTTCATGATTATATATATAAATATTTATATATATATATATGCGAACAAATTGGCACAGCTGACTTTGTTTAAGGTTTTTAGGCCTGCTATAGTTTATTAGTTCATCTTTCGGGAATAACGGAAGGCATGGAGCAACTAGAAACGTTCACTCAAACCCCATTAGATGTTATTACCCTGGGAATTAGTCCTACTGGGCTTTTTAATTAGTCCTGAGTGGTTAGAATTCGGAGTTGCTTGTCAAACCATATAATGAATGATTGCTGAAACAACATTTGAAGTTGGAGGCTTCGGTTGAAATCTTGCATATAATCTGCTTCTGCCAGAATATCTGGTCAATATGATTGATTATTCGCATTCCACTTTTCGGAACGTTGCATCGTACAATAAAACTTCACTGACGGATTTCATTAACTATTGCTTTGGTCTTGAGTTTCAGATACTTTTTGGGCAATTATTTTTACTTTCCAATGACGATGCGCTCCTCTTGCAACACCCGACTGATAGTGGTTTTCGAAGAATACACGTAGGACGTAATCGATTTATATTCTGATAAAAATAAACCTAGATGAAATCCTATCGACATTCCACTTACGATACGCTTCGTCGGATCGATTTCAAACAAATGCAGCATGCAGTCATCTGTTCACCGGCTGAGATCTCTGACTGTTTTGCTCTCATAGTCACGAGTCAATCAAGCGTGGTTTTCATAAAATCGACAAGCTAGATGATGACTACTGGCTTATTAAAAATATAAACATTCTGTTGATTGCATCACCTAGAATTTAAGCTTTTGATCGCGTTTCTGCGGCCTTAACAGTCGGCTAAAGTTAGCATTAAAAATGATTCCTGTATATCGTCGGCTGCAAGAGCATTAAGACCTGTTCTGTTTTGAGTAAGGGGACTGATTCCATAAACGGAAGGTTGTCTACCTTATATCGATCTTCTTATTGGCAAGCAAAATCTTATGCTTATCAGGAATCCCAAAGCTCCACTGACATTTTGCAGGATTACGATTATTTAGGCCTCTCTGTTTTGCTTCAGATGAACAGTAAAAGGTGATAAAGCAACATTTCCAATTCACACACAAACAATCAGTGGGGCTGTGCAAGGCACCACTGTCTTGGTGCACAATTACCGGTGACTTCTAAATAGATCCTCACCAGTTTGCTCCGATCAAGAGCTCGAATCAAGAGATCGAACCAAGAGCTCCTTGAATCCGACGATTTTAATTTATATTTGATGAAACTTGGAGCTAGTTTTGTTCATCGGTAAGGTAACAACCGAATCATAAAGTCTGACGGCAATTCATCAGGAGTTTTAGAACCTACTTCCGGTCAAAATGGTTCGGCCCGTTTGACGACGATTAGCACGGTGTGCGGTCGCCGAAGCACGTCTCAGTAGGGCAGACAAAAGTGTTTAGTTTCCATGTAATGATATTTCATAAGATGCATTTGGAGCAGCAAAGATACAATGTAATTTTGCTATTATACTCAACAGTTCACCATAAGAAACTCATCCCAATTTTTACTGAATATTGTATTGTATGTGTACAAGTAGAATGTCTTGGCTCGCATCGCATTGAACAATTAAAATTGTTAGATTCAGGTTGTAATATCCTGTGTTTGTCACTCTGTACGACACAGCGCAAACCAATTCTCGTTGTGCAAAACAGCAGCCGTTGCCCTTAGACCAACACTCCTGGGAAACTAGTGAACACAGCTGTCTTAATTAGTTGCCAAAATTCTAACTTATGTAGGGACAGTTCATAGGTCCTTGACTATTGGTGAATGCAAGGATTGGACCGGGATCCAAGATGAGGTAACAGCCGTCTTCAGTAACCACGAAGAGCTTTCTGGAGTAGAGTTTGATAAAAGAAATACCAGATCATCAGGTCATCAGATTTTCCGAAAACTAACTCCTCCTTTCACCCTTGGGAGAAACACCTCAGGGTGTTTACAAATCTACCCCGGATTTGAACTTGCCCTGTGTGTAGTACAATAGTTATCTATAAAATATGCTTTATATGACACCATAATTGCATATCGGGTCACTGGCAGAAAGCATTCAAACAAATCAGAAATGGAAAACCGGCAAACGCCTGAGCATCCTCAATTCTACAGTTTGCAATAGTAAATCATTCTAAACAGCACGCCTTTGATTATAAATTAATGAGTAACTTAACTGAAATTTGGCTGCCTACGCTGTTTCATAACGATGTTGGAGTAAATAACTTCACGTTTTTTATTTTTAACTTTAGTTCCGCTTTATTATTTAAAGGACAATGTATAATATAATTCCGGGCAACTAGTTTCTTATCGCTGAATGGCGGCCAAATTGAGGAACAGGGTTGGCGGTAAAAAGGCCAGAACTTTAGACTTGAACGCTGAAATGTCACAAAGTGAATTTCCACACCAATATCGGCTGGTAGATACATCGAACGAAAGGTTAGACTGCTGCTTTATTATTCTTTATTCATAAAAGTCCGTTTTTCAATTTATATACCATATGTTATATAATTAACATGAAATGTTACGCGAGAATACGGAACACTGTTTACAATTACCGCGAGTGAGCCAAAATAAATCTAACCCTTGACAGCCCCGTTGTCACTTGGGTTTTCGTGAACTTTCCAAGCAGGTAAACACGATGAACAGTTATCTTTGAGGCAAGTGTATATCAACAGAACCACTTCACAATTCAGTTGATTCACGGTTTCGTCAAGGATATGTTCTAACAAAAGGCTCATTCAAACGCTTGAACGCTGCTCATCAGAAACCTCAGACGAAAAGTCAAATGTTCATGAGGTACACTATAGCTTAACAGCCCTGTGGCAAAATATCAACCGAAATATATTTCACTCTACGGAATCGAACTTCAGTTCCCTCGAAATGTGTTGTTCAGCCAAGGATGAAAGAGGGTTCAGGTAGACTACCTTGAGATCAATAATCGAATTCATAATGAGGTTACTCCCTAATTATGAGTAGTCTAAAACAATTTTACAGCATGCCGAACGTCCATTGCTCAGCGCCGAAGTGCGCAGCACACAAAGATTCCAAAGTGAAGAACTTGGGTAGGACAGTCTCGCTCAGTCTGAATTAGCTAAAAAAGAAAACTTGTTTTCGGAAGTTACAGAGTTTCACAGACAAACGCTTGCTGTCAGTTAGCCTTCCAGATGGAATAAACGGGTGACCGCATAGAATTCCTTGAAAAGTGGACGTGATCTTGGTGTTGATTACGGGTATAAACAGAATAACAACCTTCTCACGTAGGAAAGCAGGGCCAGGTTGTAAGGTGCTATAGTAGCTTTGATTACATAGATATAGAAACCTGTAAAAAGCCTAAAATGTATTTTGGAATACGGCGACTTTTAATTGTGAATGATATAATGTTAATCACAGCGTTGTTGATTGATGTATTACGCCAATGTTTCGACTTCCGTGGGTAGTCTTTCTCATAGCAAGGTTTACAATCAAATGACGACTTTTGTTCTGCCGCTATTTCGAATTAAATCATGTAACAACCTGGTCAAAAAAACAGAGCTGCTCGTGTAGTATAAAATACAGGTATTTGCCAGAGTTGCGTTGAGCTCAAGGACGAAGACCCTCATATTTGCATCATCAATATGGTGCCTACTTGTCCTTCAGTGGTCAAAGGCCTCGGGAATCTCTAGGTCAGCTAACAGGCTAAGGGTCAAAAGCAGTGTCACGGGTGCATTTAAATCGGTCGGTGATTATTTCCTCCTTTTTTCTAAGTGCTTAATATTTTGTTATCCGATTACGTTCTTGATGAAAGTTGGCAATGGAATCACATGAATGGTTGACAGGTATTTAATTTAATTCGAAATCAACTAGCACAGACAACAAAATCGATGTAGTCGGAAGAGTAACCCTATACCAATGTGATGTCAAGTAGCGCGGTATGATTTCACATTACTTCGATCAAGAAATAATAAAAAAACCTCGCTGTTGGAATGAAAATGAGCGCAAATGTTTCTCTCACTCGCTTGGTGCGGCCACGACGGGTGAAGGGCCCGGATGCTTCTCAGTCTACTCACAAGTTTTGTGCACCACATCACCTTGACGTATGCAATGCTGGATGGTATGCAACGATATAATTTACTTTCACTTCTTATAGTAATGTTCATCACAACTTAATTACAGCCCGAAATGCAATCCAATTCATGGGAAGCACATAGTATTAAACTGGCGTAGCAATTGCTCTTATCGTTTGTTTTGCATTGCGATGTGTTGCATTGCTCTCTATTGTATTGCAATTTATGGCATTGGAGTGCACTGTAGTGTAATACGGACTAAAGGAAAGAAGACCGAAAAGCTGCCATGTGCGAAACGAGTCAACTAAGAACTTGTGTAATCAAGGCTATGGCTTTAGCCGTAGAGATTAGAAAAGAGTTCTCCGGTCGCTTCTTCTTTTAGGATGACAAGAAAGGAACAAGAGTGTGAAATTTTACCGAGTGGTTGAATACAAATTAAAAGGCGACAGGTCGTTCTACAGGGCATCGATAACGCATATGAATAAGTATTTACAAGTCTGGATTAAGCAAATTCTATGTAATGGTGATCAAATAAATGAAGGAAACAGATGACAACAGATTTTCTGCCATAAACGTAAGGATTTGGTTGTTAAAGGGAGAGGCAATGAAGTGAATTGGACAGAGCATATTTTGTAATGAATGAAGAATTGATATTGATCTCACAATCCATCTGTCCTGGTCCACGGATTTGAATAGAACGACGACTTAATCATTTGACTTAATACAGAATGTGGGTAATTCCTCCCCAGTTGACATTCTGTGTGACAATGTATTATTCAACGATTGGGGAAGGCTGGCACTGTAATCGAAGTATTGGTTTTGGCCACGTGAAAGCCAGGGCGCGATAAGGGCTCTTGAAGAGTATATAACAAAAGATAAGAAGTCTGAATGACTTCAAGTGAGCGAACAGAACTTGGCGTAGTGAGGTCACATAAAAGATTATTTTAGCGATGCAGCAAATAAATCACAAGCAATGTATTGCATTGCATTGTTTGGGACTTTGCATAATTCGATGTCCACATTTCAGTCAAAAAGGATGCGTTCGCCACCTCATCAGAATAGGGAGCTAGAAATAAGCCCAGTAAATAATAAACGTGTGAAATTCACAAGTGATTGTGCAGAAAATCAGTCATGATCTGTTCTCGACTGGGGAGAATTCGGGCTAGGTAGGGACGATTGACAGGGTATGGGGCGGAAGATAGGATATGCCCGGGTACGAAGATGGCATTTAGAAAAGTTATTGTTTAACTAATGGCATGGATCCGGAAGATCTAATATGCAAATTTCCTTCATGTGTATAGATGCAAGTCACATAGTTTCAGTGGTAAACAAGGCAAACCACGAAAAAGGGTTTTTGAGTTTCCCTTCAGTTAACCAGCGAAAATGACAAGGGAACAATAGAGGGGAGCAACAACCCATTAGTAAACAAATTGAAGGATAACGTTTTGCTTAACCTGGAAATGTTGAAGTCATTTCATGTGAAA
Organism: Fasciolopsis buskii; assembly: GCA_008360955.1. Taxonomy (NCBI): domain Eukaryota; kingdom Metazoa; phylum Platyhelminthes; class Trematoda; order Plagiorchiida; family Fasciolidae; genus Fasciolopsis; species Fasciolopsis buskii. The sequence goes on along the minus strand of LUCM01001094.1, from coordinate 109,723 downwards.
TACTGGCCTTCTAGGATTTTTTTTACACCATTCAAAATTTGAGAAGACCATTCTAAGTTTTCATCAATAGTAATGCCCATGTATTTGGCGCAATATGCCCCAGTGAGCGATTCATTGGTAATGAAAGGAGGGCCAGTCGGGTAAGCAGACGGAGACAAAGTAAACAAACATCCAATATATTTTGAAAAATTAAGGTTTAAGCCAAAGCGAACAGAAGAATCATGGGTAAGAGTCAAGTTGTTGGAAACGTCAGGAAATCTTCCGTTCTAAATACCAACTACCAAAGAGAAAAGTTATCCGCATATTTAAATAATTGATCGGGGGAACTAGCATGCAGGTCGCCGATGTATGCTGAAAACAAATAAAGAAAAGGGACAGTTGTTTGATCGTTTCCAGAATTATTTACCAACGGGGTAGATATGCTTCTTTCTAGTCTTGTGAACTGAATTCTGTTGGTAAAATAGTTTCATAGTCATGCCAAAGGGCGATTGGGACAACCGAACTGTTCAATTTCACGAACAAGTAAAGATCGTGGAACTTGGCCAAATGCAGAGGAAAAATCTAAGCTCATCAAACTGATTTGGCGGATGCTTCCAAAGATTTGGTGATAGTATGAACCAGAGAATCCGCCTCATCCAAAGTTGACCTATGCGGATTTCACGCAAACTGAAAGGGATCACTGGGCACATTACGAGACGTTAGATGACTCAGGACGGCGCACTCTGTTAATTTAAGGCCACATAATGTGAGAGCGAGTAGACGAAAACTTGCGGCTGGAATACTGTATTTACTAGATTTGGAGATGGGTACAACAGTGACTGATATCCAACAATTGGGTATGGAATGTTTGTATAAAGAGGTATTAAGAAGGGAGGTAGACGTATCAGTGAGTGAAGTCGCACCGTACACTAGGAGAAGTGGAGACATACCATCGGGACCGATGCACGTGGCTACTTTGATCGGAGGACGGGGAAACCATGAAACTTGCAGATTTATTACGTGAATAAACAAATGCTTGGTTGATACTTTCTACATCTGCGGTAAGGGTTATTGCTTTAGTTTTCCTTCCACACAAAAGCCGAATTCCTTGCCAGAGGCGTCTGCTGTCGCAGCAGATTAGTTGGCTTGCATAAAACGGGTCGATTTGCTTAACTCACTTTGATGGAATCTGACTGTCTGTGATTTGCGTAATTTATCGAGGTGTTCCTTCCGTTTCCTTAAGGCCTTCAGTGCGCATGAAACAACACGGCCGTTACGGGAATTGTTATAGGGGTCAACAAGTATCGAAAATCATATTTAGCGTAACAAAAAAAGGTTGACACTAGAATTAAGAAATTCAAAAGGGAATCCTGAAATGGCATTAAAAACATGTTTGAAGAAGATCGTTTTACGCCGAAAAAATACTTAGTCATACTTTGATTTGGTTAGGGTTCATGAAAGTTTGGAAAGCTTTCAGAGAATAAACTTTGGATTTTAAAATTAATAGACAATAATCACTGGGTGAGACTCGAGCACGTAATTTAAGATCGAATAACTCGGGATGGTTGGTAATAATTCTGCCTAGAATGGAGTTACCTCTGGTTGAGGTGGCTGATGAATCAGACAAATCGAACAGAGTAAGGGAAGCGTCGCGGTGTGCAAATTATCAACTAGCAACGGGACCAGGAAAGACAGAAAATAATCGAAAAAGGATAAAATATCAGTTTGTATGCAGAAAAAGGCTACGTGCAGATTCGTTATAATTGTGCTCTTGAGTTGAAAAATTTAGGATGACAAGCGGGAGCTAGGCGGTCAAAAGCAGTAAATGTACATGAATAAATTCGTTCAGATTTGCTTGGCCAGGAGGAAGCTATGCATGTGACCACATCACCAACAGTTGTTTAGCCCTGTATTGTTTGTCCACTCAGTATGCATAAAGGCCTTCGATGGATAGCAGGGCGTCCGCAACATATGAGTACAACCATGACTCTTGAATGCAAATCACACAAGTAGGAACATGTATCCGAGATCGAAAAGTGAAAGATTGGTTCGGTATTTCTACGAACAGAGAGCGTATGTTTGAACTCAGTAGGGATGAAATAGACATTTGGGCTGACGACGTGTATTTAAGAGCGGTCTGCCAACCGGCACGAACCCGTTTTTTCAGTTTAGTGTAAAATCCGTGATGTACATGAGCAGTTAAGTTCAAGCGAGGAGAAATCCGACGGGGAACAGCGATGGACAATGCTCGTGATGGAAAACAAATTTCTCAAACTGATGAGACGACGGCAGCCGAAGTGGAAATGTAGCACAGCCAGTCGAGAGAGTAGTCAGCGGATATGTGTTAAGACCAGCTCATCGAAAAACACCGGAGTTATTAATTTTATAAAAGAGCGGCAAACTTGTACTGCTCCAGAACAGTAAATCTTTCATTTCCTATTCATCGACTAATTGCTGTGGTAAAGACGATAATTAAGGATGGATCCTAAGGCAAACCAGTTAGGATGGAGATACCGAGAGAATATCTGGAACATGCACAAGCTGTGCTTGGATTAAATGGTCTTCAAAAAGACGTCGACAACAATATGCGTGCTTCAACTAATTTACAAGTGCCCACTGCTGAACTGGGAGTAGTTTGCACAGGTGTATTTTATCCACATGAAGAATTCACGCTTTTGACTCTAAAGTTGTCAGCTGTCAAACAAGGTTTGTAATCCTGACTAGGCAGGCAAAAAATATCGTTCAAAAGTCAAGAGTGTCAGATGTAACCGTCGGTAAGATTAAACCTTGAGAAAGAATCCATAAAGCGAAGAGAAAAAGGAAAAAGGACTGCTAGGGGTCAAATCAGGGAGCAAATTGGCAGTAAAGTGCGCGTGGGGCCACCTGACGGGGAATGGGTATGGTGGAAAGAAAAAAAATGATCCGCAGCTCAATGCACACTTATTCACGGCATGAACATTTGGTAGAGGAAGATTTCACCTTTTACAATTAGAGTATCAAGTTCCACAAGACATGTTTTTTTAGGTATGAGTTTACAACTCCTTTGATTGCGTAGCCTCTGGCTACCCACTTGGAACACTTAGAAGTGCAAACAAACAGAAAGGAAACTAACGCTAACCACCACATCCTAACAGTAGAGAAAAAGTGTATGCAGACTGCCGTAAGTTACTAACGCGGCGGTGTCCGTAGGCAGTGTAACTGGTCGGGGTTTCGGTTGCCTTTTGTAGCCTTTCTCAAGAAAGATTTTCAATCAACTGATTAAAATGTCAAAACGAAAAACAATGATTTGGTCACTTCATCACCTTCTGACGATCCACGTACACTAAGTGTGGGCCATCTGAAATCTTGACTTGGGAAATTATGCGGTCTCTCGAATGCAGTCAAATTTCCATGAACGGTAGGTCTGCATTTTGTGCGCTGTCAGCGCCTGGACAACTGCATGGACCGAACAAAGGGTTTTATAATTTGACCAGCTTCAATAATGTAAGTGGATTTCATCGGTATAGTGAGATCAACTTTCTTTTGGGTGGCTTGGCGATTCGTATTCCTGTGTTTCATTGGTGAGCACACCAACGAACAAAAATTACCGATCTCTGACATTCTGAGTCACGTGATTTCCGGCGCGTGAATCAAGCATAATTTTGCCTTCACCGTCATCTGGCTTGTTGAAGAAGCGTCTGATGTACGACAATCATCAAAAACGGTGTAATATAAAAAGATCACCTCGAATGATAACAATTCAGTTGCTTCGATTTTTTATGGAATAGTTCATCATGTGGTACCATGAGCAGCGCACAGCCACCGCGCCCGAACTGGGACGCGAACCCGGGACGATTTTTGCTAACGTTTTCATGCAGCTGGAGTCTAGTAGAAACTAACTGCCGGATTCAAACCATCTCAGAGATTTCAGAGGAATGTTGAACTTGTTTACTGTTTGTTCTGGAATTTCGAATATAGAGATATGCAATATCCACAGTGGATTCGACCGGTCGTCAGTATTCATCAGCGTAGCAATATGGCTAAGCATAAAATATCGTACTAAATGAAATAATTTACATTGTCAAATCAGGAAATACGAGTATTCCTCAGCCTTTGATTTGATCACGAAGTTCACGGCAGGCACAATTCGCTGAATTTATTGACACATAATGTTTACGGAATTCAGATATTTGTCGATGTTTTGTTTTAGGATGGTTGGAATTCCCTCGGTGAATTCACACGAAAAATGTAAATCTACTTTGTAAAACATAACCACCCTGAGATTCTGTGAAATGGACTTATTTTGGGAGCTGATCATTCCCAAAGAGAGCAAGTTTGAGTGTATTCCATGCTTATTCCTGGAATCACTTCACGATTTGAGCGCGCGAAAGCTTGCTTCTGCCAAAGCATTCCAGTGGCTATTTCAGGAGACAGCAATTACTTATCTTATTGTACAAAATCGATGCGTTACAAAGGCAGAGATTCTGATTTTTAGTTTTGCTTCCATGGTAGAAAGAATTGCAAACGCTTCCAGGAACTGATTCACTGATCCGTTTGTCGGAATTTCACAGAGTTGCATTAGAAGTCAACCATTCGTATTTTGTTTTCGTAGTAGAAAGCAATAGATCGTGACAGCTGCAGCCACAACGCGGCGATTTGTGTGACTGATCCAAATACACAAATAGCCATTATATTACTAAAAAATGAAGAGTTTGCCATTGCAGTGATAACGATTGTACAACCTTCTGGTTAGAACAGTCCGATTTCCCATAGGTCATTCGGTAACGCTTTTCCAGAGAACTTCAAATCACGGGTCTAATTACGATAGCCAGTTGTGGGCCTAGTATACCCTAACCAATTTTGTTTCCCTCATACTTGTTGACAAATTAGTCACCGTCCCAGTACAAAAAATGGTGCTCTGCTGTTCAACAGTTCATTTCTCGATCAGTTTCTAAAGTAAAATCTGAATCTGACAATGGCTAGCCGGACGAAAACCATAGCTAATTATCGACAGAATTGCTGCAAGGATGCTCAGATATAATTTGCGATCGACTATCTCCGGTTTGCTTAGTGGTCTTCTTCAAGACTTTCGCAACTAATGAGAGATGATGGACAGTTGTGGCTCAGGATAAGAGGGCAACGATTAGGAACGAAGAACCGACGGCTGTTACTTCTCGTGGCTGACTGGCCTGTGTAGATCTAAAACGTATCCACAGAAAAAGACAAGAAGACTGGCTCGGGATGAAATTCTTCTCGTCTATCATTCAAAGTCAGTCTGACAGCAGTCAGGAATCAACTCTCACTTAGATCTAAACCACATTACTCACTTATTTGAAAGTTGATAGTTTTACTATTATGATGTGATAAACTGTCGGATTATCGGCGTAATATTACTAAAATAATTTTTATGCAGCAAGAACTTCCCGTCACCACGTTTTTGCGTGTTTCCCGTACTTCAGATCGTTCTAAGATTTCCGTATTTTTATAGATGCCGACCTTATCCATTCCTAACCGGAGCAGCACATCCCAATCAGGGGCCCAGTTCCTGAGTCAGGATACAGCTACAAATGTGAAACGAAGCAACAGTAAAGATTTAAAACCTTCTAGCATATAGCCAGCTGTCTCGAAGTCATTTACTGCAGCCATTATTCTGATAAACCCAGTATGACTTCTCACGTGGTGACTTTTGAGGAACTATGGTTATAACGCATCAGTACCAAAAATGGTCAATTCAAACGCTGACCCTCCGCATGATAGTCACCTGCTAGCATCATATCAACTTGAGAATAAAACAAAATAGCCCGTGGTACGTTCGTTGTTGACTGATCAATCATGTAATTAATACCCTTAATCGTATTGACTCTGAGGCTTTTTGAGGTGCTTACCACCGTGGGTGCTACGTCGCGGAAGAAGCGAATGACTGACTTCTAGACAGGGCTATTTCGACGTTTTACAAAAGGCAATACGGCTGGCTTGATAGCGCGTAAAATTACAAGGAATCCAGGGATCAATGTTAAGAGTTGGGGATTATATGGTCCACGCAATGGTTCACCTTGCGGTATTGGTACTCAATTCAAATTAAGAAAAGCATGAAAATACTGTGTAACCATTTCATTCTTGTTAGGCATCATCTAAAATGCGTACACACAGCGCCCAAACTGTGTCGGGAACCCGAGACGAACGATTGTTAGCAGAATGTCTTGACCATTACACAAATCAGATCCAGTCTGTTTTTACTCATTTTCATAATTTCTCTTAAACTAATTCGTATAAATAAGCCTAAAAGTGAATCAGCCTATCCCTTTTTACTTGTCTACGGCAGTACTCATATAGTTCTGTGGCGCGGATGTTCCAAGTTAGTGGTTGAGAGAATTTTTACACCCGCTGATCAAGTGAATTCTGTAACTGAATTAACGAATAGAGATTTCACAGTGTGTTTCGTAACATTTAAGGTGCCATAAACTTACTCTGTATGTGTCAAATATCAGCTAATCAATGAAATAAAACGTAGTTTGCTGAGTCACGTGAAAGAAAAAATGTACGTGTCATGATTTGCTTTTATTTCAAAGAAACCTGGGAGCGGCTTCACAAGTCATTGTCGGTTAATGAATATACAAAACATAAAGAGTCATTTTATTTCCTTCTGGAACTTTTGAGCTTAGAAGGACTTGACACTGGGCTAATTGGATGTTTTATCTGAGTGAACGTCAATGCGAAAAACACGATAATGTGTATCAATGTGTCTTCAACTTTCACCGCCGTAGTCTCACACGGTAATCTAACATTTATACAATTCAGAATTACTCTCCTGTAGAAAAGCACGTTTCGTTCTGTTTGGTAGCTGGTTACACTCGACGTCCTTTCTTCTTCTTTACATGCTCAACTCGCGAACGAAGTTTGTGTGCCAATTTGTTTCGACCAATTGCAATGAGAGCCATGTACAGTTCGTTTATCGGTGACTTAGATCGCTCAACGCCGTGCAGCCAAATGGATAGAATACGGTATCCGTGTTCTTTATAGGAATTTTTACCTGAATAAAGAGCAGGTAAACGAAGCACAATGAAGCGGAGTTCGCTGGGGATTGGGATTTGTAAAGTTGGTTGCAAAACTCGGGTTGCACTTTAAGAGTAGTGATTATGGATATGCTTTGTGTAAACCGGGTTTTTTGGTTTGTTTACATCAAAATGGTGCTATTTTCAAATATTCATATGAATATCACTTTAGGTTCAGGATGTCTGAAATACAGAGATTTCAGTTCAACGTCGCCGAGCGATTGAGTAAAACTGGCTAGCGTGTACAAGCGCTATATTTGGAACTACAAAATCCCTAAGACTTAGATGGCCCATTGGTCATTTTCACTGCATTTTTATTTCAAGCCCGCCTGATCTAACCATAGTTAATATTAAAGTTTTAAAATTCTATGAGCTTTCAGATCAGACTACCTCTGGACTGCAACCTAATTTACATCAGGATCAGATGTGGGGGTTTTATTCCCCCTCAGCTCCTGGACATTTTCATGGGCCAGATCACGAAATGGTCATTTTAACATGCCAGATGATGTATGTGAATTTGGTCGATCACGTGCTTCTATGTTTAGTGGATGCCGAATGTTCAACTAAATGTATTTGATTCCGATTGCACTCCTGTTGGCCTTCTATAATTTTGAGCTCGTGAATCGAGCGCAATCATGTAGATGGTCGATGAAGCATCTGATTTATATCTGATAATTATAGCAGAAAAAAATACGAATAACACGGAGCCAGAAACAATATTCATTTGCCTAATATTTCCATTCAGCTGACATCCAATCCACATTAAATTCCATTTGTTTATTCGTCACTGTAAATGTTTCAGTGACCTCAGATCGTAAGTTGGTAGCAATGACAAGGATCGGAATACACAGGCGCTTCATTGATCACCAGAATCACGCGAGTAGGACCATCGGTTCACATGCGGTGTTCCCGTCCGCTGGATAATTTTGTTCACTTGGCCATGGTTGTCAAACCACGACGGTTGGCCAGCAAGCCACGGAAGAACCTGCAGATTAATCACATTTCTACCTTTTGCAGATAATTCGTCTGCATGCCGAATTTCTTCTTGAATAAGAACTAAGCAACATGGTAGCACTCGGAATGCACTGAATGCGTTCTCAGTGTGGATTGGCAAAACACAGTAATCTGAGTAAAATATGGTTTCTATTGCATACCAAGAGCTCCGAATATCCATCGGTTTCAGACAGGTTCATGGAATGTACGACGTACTCGGTTTCAAATGATATTAGACTTCCGGAATTCAGTTAGTCTTAACCAGTGTTTAGAAAACGCTTTCTTTTTGAGTGAAAGGCAGTCAGAGGCGTTGTTAGAGAAGGATTTGGTTCAACTTGGTGTCCTAATCCCTCACCTAAATTCTCTGCCTTCGCAAGATGCGAAGTGCAGAATTCCATAAAACGGAGTTGGTTGCCCTGAAAGGTGGTTTGAATGCAGTTAGTACAAATCGATTCACTTCGCGGACTACTTACGTGAACCAGTTGTTCCTATGTATACAAATTTTCCGAATTCAGTAACACGGCTGTCGGTATAATGCCTAATTGTCCGACGTTTCGGTTACCTTGGGTAGCCTTCCTCAAGGAATGGCTAGCTAACTACTTTCTAGTTGCATGCACACACACCAACCATGGGCTTGTTTGCTACACTGTTTTCATTACAATGGCTTGTCATCCTCCGTTTCTTTAATATGCTGTCAGTGTGTAAGATTTTAACAAATTGGCCACAGCAAGGGACAAGTTGTCGTGATTTTTGGTGCCAGTACGTGTTTTACAATTTCTTTTGTCGTGGTCGTTATTTCTAGCGCGTTCAGTCAGTCATCTAGATCCTAGTTCAACCCCAGTGAGTCAAGCGAGAACAATCAAGTGGTCTCTATCTGATCACCATGACAGTTTTTTCGATTTGTCATGATTAAGTAGTTTATACAGATACTTACAAGACAGAGGCTGACGGCCTCATCATCTAGCCTTTTGCCTCCATATCGAATGCCATCTCAGCTCCCCTCTGAGCGTGTCACAAATCCAGGCAAGCTTCAAACTAGTTCGACTCCATCAAGAGGCTGAACGCTTCAGATTAAATTCATCAATCCATTTGGTGTCACTCAAAATTCTCGAAACGATCAGATGAATAGTTCTGTTCTGGTTGTATGTACTGCTACTACGATTCCTGCATGGTCTGGTGTTCGCATGAATTATCACACTCGAAAGCAGATTTCTATGTGACTAGTCTAGATCATCAATTCATTGTTTCATGGTAGTGAAAGCAGTTACTGGTCTATTTTTGAAAAGGGCTGAATTGTCGTAGGTCGTCAAGATCATGCTGAAAGTGCCTATTTATTGAAAGCAGTTTGTATCTCCTCAATGGTGGGCAAGCATGCAGTATGAACGAAAACATTAATCATTCTTAATTCTAGAATTCCAATCATGTTTTACCTGGCTTATAAACTCGAGCAAAAGAAACAGCCATTCGGTTCGTCATTCTGTCAGTTTACTTGTTAATCGAACAATCAGTAGAGGAAATGGGGATAGGAATTCTGAGATCACCGCTACAAAAGTGCTAGTAGGAATCCATAACGAAATCTCAAGTGACCCCATCAGGTAACGACTTTTATGTTATGAAAGCACTCAGCTTGAAGATTGATGGGGCCATTGGCGGTCGCGTTATCGATCCTAACTAGCAGTTCTTCACGAATTTGCTCACTGCATTCCACCAGCACTTTTACAGGCAATTCCATTAATGGATCAGCCGACGGAATGACGAACCGACTGACTGACTGACTGCACCTCATAATCGGCTGGATTGTCTTAAGAAAAAATAACAAAAAACTGATCCGTCCAAACTATAGTCTTTGTTTTTAATCATTGATCGATATCTCACCTGTAAGAATTTCAGACAATTAATTCCAATTTTGATAGATTGGCCTAGGATATCTGGATAAAATCAGCTTGTTAAAATTCACCATTATATCATCTATATCCGTGAAGCTCTGAGACACACAGAAACCACACGACATCAGACAGAGTCGTAAATGATCTAAACGGGATTGCAGTCGTAATTTGGTTATGCGTTCATCTATATTTCATTTATCAGTCGAAAAATTTACATCATTTATAGAAAAAAGTCACTTTTGACTGTTTAGTACAAAAGTTCCGGCTGACATCGGAATCCGAACAAATCTCCATGAATAACCGTGCGACCAGGAAGGGCCTAAGAAAACATCTATCCATCCGCAAGTGCCCAAACGATGTTTGGTAGTTTTGAGCTTAAAACAGCAGCAAAATTACAAGATATATTATATTTCCTAATTTCCAAATTGGTTTATGAACAGCAGAAATCGATTGAACAGGATTTTTCGACTGCATAAAAAACGACTGATGCGACCGTGTCGAGTATGCGAAATTGGAAAACGCAATTCGTCGGTGAGGTCATTCAAATTAGGCTTAGTCAGACCCATAGTAGCTAGTAGCTAACGGTACATGATTTAAAACCTGTTAAATACGCTCTGGAAACTAGCACGTTCTAAGGTCTGCACCCAAAGCGGTCAACGTTGATGACATCCATTTGAATAAAAACACGGCGCATTTATGAATCGGGCATGTGATTCTACCTTGATCTTTGATCACCTCTAGTCAAATAAGACTAAATATTCTACATTAAAACTGTAGATGTCGTTTCCACACAGCACCCAGAAGCATCTACATTGGTGTTATTATCTTGTGGGACTCATCCGAATATCCTATTGTTCATGCAGTCGCGTATGAAAAGGATTCAACTGAAAAACTGATCATTCAACCCGAATTCCCTGGAGAAAAAAACATTCAGACAAACTACCTGAATCTTGGTACTCAATTGCAGCAATGTGTTCCTGGCGAAATCCCCAGAAGCCAGCCAGTTTCTTCCAGTCTTCCGGTTTCAGTTCTTTGTGAGAAAGTTCAAACAGCATGACTTTAATTTCCTCGGCATAAGGCTGTCACAAGTTGAAGGGGCAGAAAATTCAAAGTGTTGAACGGACCAAATAGTTTTGTCCTGATAAACAATGTCATAGACAACAAAGGCCCGTAACATTCCATTAGAGTGATAAGTTCTTGAGGGATAGCAATGAAGTGTTCGTACAGACTGCTGTCAAGATAGTAAAATTCACTTGCGTGAGCGGGTTAACAATGTCTCGTTTATGTATGTCTAGAGAGTTCCGCTCGTGAGTAGGAAGAAACTGCATAGAAAACCTTGATGCAAAAAACTTATCAGCTAGTCTTCGTGTGGTTCGGTAGGCCAAAAGAGAAAGAAAATATAAGGAAATTGGGTAATTTTACCCACAGAGAGTTTCTTTCGCATGACATTAGGAATTTTCCTGTTTTCTGTAATTGTGAACAGGAGAAGATGAACGAAGGACATCTTTAAATGTCAATTTGTGGTTTAAATGGACGCTGGAGATCAAACGGATCGCCGGTTGAACCCGTGTTGTAAACTAAGTTATGGAATTTACAAATCCTCGCAATCCCATCTGTATTCATTCTGTGAATTTCATAGAGGCTTAAAGTAATCATTCAAATCCCCGAGAATTATACTTTAAGTGCAGAAGTAAAAAAATGGCTGAAGAAAATCGCCAATGTTTGTTGCATGAATGCGATTATTTGCCCACATATAAGGTCTAAACTGTAATTTGGCTAAAACACAAATTTCACAGACGGTCCACGACGGTCATCGATAATCGTGGTTCCCCAGGGCAGCACAGAGTGATAATGCAGTCTGATATATTTTTTTAACTAGAATAAGATTTCTGGACGCACAGTAGACCACCTGCGCAGTGCCCATTTGCTGAAGACAACTCAGATATCAAAAACAATTTGGTATTTCATAATTAGTGACTGACACAAGCATGTTTAACTTGCTGTTCGACAATGATAAATAATATGCCTTAAAACAAGAATGAATCCTTTCATTAGCTGGAATCCACAGAGCCAATAAATACTGCCTTGACTTCCGTTTTTTGACTGACCCCAAAAAGAATATTACATTTGAATACACAACAACAAAAGTCTGCCGAATGCTGTCTATGGAAAATGGCTCTTCCTTGCTATGAATCTTCCGCGAAACTCCCAGAAAGAACTCATTCTGTTTCTTTGGGATCACGTAATTCGATTCGCTATTCTATTCCGAATACTGCGCATTTGTCTGGTTGTAAGTACGGCTACTCATGAACAAGCTAGTTTATTATTTTCTCTCCTTAGATCACCGATCAGCGATTCGTCACTTATGTGATTCCAACCAAGTACACTGGTCGCGTTCGAACTAACCAAAATAACACGTCGGTCGGCGATCAGCAAAACGATATATGCCGATTACTCCTTGCAAAAGTTACAGGAAGACAGTTTCATGGGTAGGGAATGCTCAGTCGTTAAAACTTCAAACAACAAACATCTAATCTGCCATCCAATAAGGAGACAAAGGCAACTGTCCGCAGAACACTTTGTATGAAAGCATAGAAAGTAAAAACGTTTCGAACATAAAAAGACCCATTGCACTCTGATCTGTCAATGAAAAAATATCGAGCACATTGGAAGTAAAGAGATTCTCGCTTCGGGTTAGCCGGATCCTGTTACTGTATCTAAAGTAGAGACGTTCTGATCATGGCTTTTGAACTTGCCACTTTATTCTCCATTTTCTGACTCACGCTGATGCCGTAATTTGGTCAAAAAATACCTTTCAGGTTCTGCTTTTCCATAGTAAAAACAGATCATTCTTGGGTGGAGTAAACTTACCACGAAAATATTGCCGCTCGAATATGAAAGTGAATCAACACTTGGCGCAATCGTATGGTTCCTATTCCTCAAAACGCGTGGTCGCACTATTTTCAATTTCAGTTTGTTATTTGAAAGTTACCCGGAAGTAGTTGAAAGCATACATGCGTCTGAAAATCTCGGACAACCTTAAATCTGGTAGCAAATCATTTGATAATGCAAAACATTCCGTACCATTTGCAAAATAGATGTGCAAATGTATTCGTTTAAGCTACACCATATTTCAAACCTAGGAGAACAAGAAGTGAATAAGTGCGTCTGAAAGATGACGTATCTATCAGACAAACGAAACATAATTTGATTAGGAAGCACCATTTGCGGCGTACAGCACGAATCGAGAAAATGAAAGTAGAACAGTGAGGCACAAAATTATGCGTGATCTGGGTTTGATTTAATCTCAACCATTTTTCTCGAGTGAACACTGACCCACGTATCTCTTACCTGGTCATAAGATAACAAACTGAAGCCTTCTAACACAGCATTCGATGAAGAGGTCTTATTCGTGTCACGATTACGCATCTGATCGTCATAGAGACTAACAATGAGCTCTCCGTTTGGTAATACACGCTCCTCACCGGATATGCGGACCTGATCGGAAGGTTCATCTTCATCGTCTTCAATGTTACTGGTGTACCTTTCTCCAGGTGATCGGTCAGAAATTCTAACGTTGCTCCCATCACGAGTAGAAGAGCCGGAAATTCTTCCCCGCTGACTCTCTGGGGCTCCTGGATGATCAGCTCGGGAGGATCTATCATGGTCCCAAAGTCGACTGGCTTCCAAACCAAGCGTTAACTCAGTTTCGGCATAAGAAGAGGCTTGCGATCCGTAGCCAGAACCACCACTCCTATTTGGGTTATCGTATTCTGATGGGAAATTCAAAAACGGATCGAGAAACTCGTCGTGCGGTTTGTTGGGAGAATAGCCTTCTAACGTTTCTTCACTGGGTCTCCGAGTTATCGGTTCATAGGGATTCGTGTGCGAACTCTGCAAAACTGATTCACCGGATGGGCTTTGATATGATTCACTATCATAGTCCCTTTCCAATCTCGTGTCCATTGAATTGTCAGAATTTGGTGAAATTGTGTCTCGTGGAGTCGTACCTTGTTGTGCGTTCCAATCTGTTTGATTGGTAGTCGTTGTCCCGAAACTGAACGGTCTATCGTATTCCGAGTAGAAGTTTTTCGACTGCTCCTGTGTGGTTGACGATGGTGTGTTCTCCGGAATATGGAGCAAGCGGACTTGAACAGCTTCTACTTTGTCCTAACGAATGATGAAGACAATGATATATCGAAACACGATCGTTTAACTTGAAATTATTGTCATACCAAACTGACAATAATTGTTTTCACATGAATGTATGTTTCTGCATACTAACAGGTAAAATACTTGTGGCTATGATCTGCTAAAATTACATAAAGTGAAAACCAAAAGCATCAAATACTAAACGACATCTTCGAATAAGCCTACACGAAGACAATAATTCTCATCTTCAGAGCTGCACAAATTTAATGGATTAGTTATCAAGACCACACAAGCACCTACGCGGTAGTACTCTTCTAGCTTAGGACTTGCATGTTTAAACCACCTGATCAGAGTCGCTGAAATACCGGCTTGGTATAGGTACGATGATGTAAAATTGAATTGTACATATTATGTAATTCAAGGTAGATGAACCTATTTTATCACCATATTCAGATACCGTTCAGGGAACTTTCATCATTGGTTTGATTCCATTCATGAAACAAAAACTTTCATAATTAATAATAATTGTATTTGATTATTAGTGACTAAAATATGTTTTATGAGTGCTACTTGGTTGATGCTATATGTCACGTGGTCTGATTTGATAAGTCGGTTCCACAGCTCAAGTTCGACACCATCATAATTCAAGCCAGGGATCTTGCACTACAACTTCTTACCATCTGCAATTTTGCAAACTTTTTGCTATTGTGAAAGCTTCCGTTTGGCTTTTGCACTAATGATGACATTTAAGAAGCAGATAAAAGAAGAGTGACAATAGCTAGGGCTATCACGTTTCCAAAATCTAGCAAATAGTTAACGGCATTAATCTGTCGCCCAGGTTACAGCGCTTTTGGCCAGTCTCCTTTGGTAGTGATAATATCAGTCCAATGTTTTCTAGATCCCCTAATCTACTTGGATAATTTACGTAGCATACCACGGAGTACAGATTTGATATTCAATCTGAGAATTATTTGTACATCTCGCTTGTTTCACGATGTATGTCCGAAAAAAATACTGAACTAGCCACTGTGAATAGAACGAAATTACGTCAAATCTTACCGGATACTGTTGTCTCCATCGATCCGTCTTGATTATCATATCTACAAGAGTGGTGTACGACGCACGAGCTGCCACCTCGACAGGAGTGAGTCCATCCTATAAACATAAAATTAAATAATCAAGTAAGTCCAAACATTTTTCGCGTGCCTCTCCAATTATTTTTGCGACTGACCAATTTGCCGAGAACGTCAACAAAAGAAATATTGCCGGCTATTTTAAATTCAAGGTTGTTTTTCAGGGACGAGATTAGACACTTCCAAAGAAAACCTTTTTCTCCAGGAATATTACCTTAACCGTGAATAACCAAAGGCTCCCGTTCCTGAATGAGTGTAAAAAATAAAGAGATATTGGAATTGCTAACTCAGTATTTTCCATAGCGTTGCACTTTCGTAACCTTGGAACTTAATTTTCAATAGTTTCATCTCGAGGTGTCATTTACAAGTGAAACGTATGCTGACAAGTAAGCTGACTATGGCAATTGGAACTTACGTTATCCTTCAAATTAAGCTTTGCCCCGGCCAGGAGAAGTGCTTCCACGGTCTCAAGTCTGTTTTGTTCCACGGCGAGATGAAGTGGTGTTTGACCTCGCTGAATACAAGCCAAAAATGATTCGATGTAAGAATTCAGCAATGAGATATTAAGCGTTTAGTATGGATAATCTATTCATAGAAATGCTCTCTTGAGAACTCACCGTATCCCACGAGCCATCCATTTATGCTACTCACCTCGTTTGCAGCATGAAGATCAAAACCACGCATCACAAGAAAGTAGATTGTGTCCGGTAAATTGGCCAGAGTAGCTGCATGCATACAACTGTTCCCATTCTGTTGTAGTTTGAATGAAACGCGTGAAAACAAACATTTAATTCTAACCAACTTTCATTGATTCAGAATCATGCACTAAGCTGATCGATATTATTTATGTTATCGGTTGATTGCACCAAACCTCTTTTCTCCAAAATAGTATTGTCAAAAGGAACCAATGCCATTATTCTTAAATGTTCCTTTGCTCACTTCCTTCACTATCCATCCGGACTAGTAAATGAGCAAGTTCACGCGTTTTTGGCGAAATGTAGGGATATTTTACTATTAAGTCCCGCATGCCCAAATGTCCAAATGGTGAAGCAGCACTGTTTCTATGCGAGCAAACGATCACAGAAACGAGCTCAAAGAACTGTGTGTCAGTTGGTATTCGGCAGAATAATAAACCTGTCACATCTACTTTTCAAGTGAGTGATTTCTTCGATTCGTGTGAATACTCAACTAGAAACTGGTATTATTTCTTACTTAGACATTCAATCTTAAATCCATCAGCGAATAAACATAGCTACCCAATCACGACAGGCTCACAAGACGATTGGTGTACTAGATCTCGATATACTCATTTTTCCTTGTGATGTCAATTATAAATCAGTGTTTGCACAGTAAAACAAATCAATTAACTGAGTAGATCACCGTCCTACCTTTGTTCGTTTATCTTTTTCCGCACCATGCGACAGGAGAATGTCGATGCACGAATGATACCCTCGTCTCGACGCCTCGATAACTGGAGCATCCATTTTCTGAGGTGCAAGCGGAGAGAACAAAGTTATTCAATGTTTTTATGCATTCACTCTACCGGAATAGGAATGAGGTCGATACTTTATGCGAGCAATTTCAAAATAAACCGAATTAAATTCTGCTGCTTAATAATATGATTTTTGTATAACCATACATATGCGACTGGAGCATTCACAAGACAGTAACACTAAGGTGGGTGGTCACTATCCGATCATCCGGACATTGATGGCACTGCATATCCTGGCCAAAGATAAAAGTTAATGAAATTGGTTAGTTGGATTAGTCGCATATTGTCACCAATGCTTGGCGAAAACCGTAAAAGGAGTTGCATTTTGTTTGTTGTCGTTATTTCGAATTGCAGCTTCCATTTTGTGGGAAACGTTGCTGGTCCGTTAGCAAAAAGTACAGACTAAGTGTAAAACTTTCGGTGCCTATCAACCATTTATTAAGCAAACTACTTCGTTCGAGTCAGTCGGTAGGTTCCGTGGTTTAGGGGGTTGTCCCTTGTTAATTTCACAAGGAAGGTGTACTGCATTCGTTACAAGTCATCATAGCTGATACCTACATTTAGTTAGTGGTCTAGAATACGATGACAATCAGGATTTTAGTGTGGGACTTTATGGTAATTTTACCGGCGCATCAAGTTGTTCTCTGAGGCCTAAGGAAGTCTCGGACACGTGGATTGATTCATATTCGATGTTTTCAGAGTAAAAACTAACGACGGTACAGAATTCGTCAAAAGAGGTCAGAAGTTAATTTGTCCATTCCCTGGTCGAAGTGCACAGGAACAAAAGCTCCACTTACTTCTGATTCGATATTTGCGTTTGCACCTGCGCTGAGTAGTTGTCTAACGACTTCTTGATGATTTTCGACCACAGCGTAATGCAAGGCACTCTTTCCGTCCAAATCCTGTAAAACAGCAGATAAACTTACTCATCAGCGGCGAAAGTTCGCAAAATGGTACAATCACAAACACTCCAGGCAGCACGAAAATCAATCCCTCAAAATGCACTATCTACCGGGCATCCAACAGACTTTAGTCTGAAAAGAGAAGGGTGTGAACTGAAAGCAGATGAACTTGTCTATTTGCTGTTTGCATCTGTTACTTCTCTTGCCTATATTAACATGAAGTCTTGAACGATAGGTCCGGATAATGGTTCCGTATTGTAAGGGAATTGTACTGTACTTGGTATTTCATCCGAGGCTAACAGCTGTTTCAATAATTACCAGTGCTTGCGCGACGGGGAATCTACGGTACCTGACACCTATGTCGTCCTAGAGTCCTACAAATAATTTAAACGCACGTGTGTTTTGTCTAGTAAGGCAAAATTGTGCTAAAGCCAATTGTATTACGGTAATTA
The DNA here is from genome assembly GCA_008360955.1 of Fasciolopsis buskii. Lineage (NCBI taxonomy): Eukaryota > Metazoa > Platyhelminthes > Trematoda > Plagiorchiida > Fasciolidae > Fasciolopsis > Fasciolopsis buskii. The sequence continues at coordinate 91,703 of LUCM01001094.1, read as the reverse complement.
TGGGTCTAACACATGAGTTTCACTCTTTCTCATCAGCGTACAAGTTAGATGACAGACGCTGCAATCCATGTGCCATATTTATGACATACAGCAGGAAATGTGAAAGGTTAATACAACACAAATTTCTCTTCTATGTTTTTCTCGATCCTTGAACAAACTCAGTTGGTACTCCGTTGGAATCGGGTATCAATTACTACTCGAACTTGTGTCCCACGCCGCTTCAGTTAAACGGAAAACACCGATGCCGAAGTCATCATTGGAAAAATGCAGCTACAAAATAGTTAAATCCTTCACGTTCACAGCATTCTCATCTTCTTCCACGCTACTTCCTCTTTTATGGACAATACGGCTTCAGTGGCTGGAAAGTTTCACCTTTACGCGAAACTGTTCAGGTAACCTAGGTCCATCTTCTAGCTGGATCTTGGAGCTTGAATCCACGACAAGTCAAACGATAATTCGGTGAAACTACCTGGCTATCAGATAGACATTTGCAAAGACTATAACCCCAGTTGGATTTATGATTTTTACGGACATTAACACATCTTTTGTGGATAGTTTCATTTGTCTTTTCGAAAAGGCTCTAGCTGTAGTTTGCCGTATACGAAGCGGAATAATCTTCTATACAAACATTATCTATTTTAATGCATTAAGCTTATCACAAGTAACGACGGACCTCTACAATGGAAATCGAAGAGTTAACTTCAGTATTGCTTCAGCAAATTATAAAAAACAGAACTTTAATTAACGCAGTCTCATTCCCCATTGAAGAGTCAACCAACAGTCTTTATGTATTATTGATTTCGTTTACACTCGTAACTTCAATTTCACTGTTTCTTAATTGTTTGTTTGCACTCTCTTCCATTTGTGTTTATCGCCAACCGGCATGGAATCTCCTTTGTGTTGGCTTAGACCAGGTCACTGATCTGATTATTCGCACCTCCCGTGTTGCTAAAGCTAAGGACAGCTTAACTTCTATGATCAGTTCTCCTTCAAGTTCGTCGCAAAACACAATGCACGTCGATGACGCTGGTTATCTTGGTTGCTTGCCGATCTTCTGGCCCTTCTGAGGTAGAATTTGCTTTTGCGCCCCTTGCCAAGTTCGTGACTTCTTTAGGCAGTTGCTCTGAACTGAGCTGATCTTCAGCTATGTTAACACGCTCAGAGGCGAACTTTGAGGTTTGACAAAGTCCATCCGATTTCTGTGATTGATTCGCCAAGAAACGCAGTAAGGCAAAACCGGCTTCGTTGAGTTATTTAGACTGTCTTTCGCACAACTGATCAAACAGGTCTACGTTGGTGAAAGAACGGTTTTATTGGGAATAGCACAAATAGCTTCCTGCGTCCGTGCTTCGGTGATGCCTTCAGTTCTAGGCTAAAAGCTGGCTCGTGCATCATTCTCCTCGGAGTCCATTGTGACTTTGCCGAAAAAACCAGTTGCATCATAATCATTATTTACCTGTCTCAAAAATCTTCTGTTTCGTTCAATGATTTGACGCTTAGTACGACAGTTAACATAGAAAGTATGCCAGAATCCTTAAATGCGTTTTACTAGTAGGCGCACGTGCTCATTCCCGGCCAACCCACAACAGCAAACGCATGTATTATCCGAGATTACAAGATTTTGTCGAACCATGGACGTCTCTGATTGCTGCAATTTCTAGGGCTGGATAAACTAAAATTCGATGAGCTCATGTATATCTTTAAAACAATGATTCGAGATGGCCGAAGCCAAGCAATTCCAATTTTTTCATTCATAATACATTTGGGTGGGCATAAACAATTGTTCGCAAAAGTAGTGGCTGTTTTTCGAGGCCCCGGAACACCACTTAATCAAATGTTTCATGTATATCGACTGAAATAGTCTAGAAAATTCACGTGCTATATCACCGATCTGAGTTTAATGAACTCGATAACTAAATGTGACAGTTGAGATTTATGCAAGATATAAGGTCAGAGGTCAACAATCCAGGTTGGCAAAGTGTCGCCTCTTGAGCACTGCGGAAGCTGTCGCAATCCGTCTTCACAATCCTCCACTTTGTTCTCAAAAACAATTTGTGGTTGCGCTTCAACTCCCTTGGCCCACCCCCCGTCCCAATACAAACCCTAGACAACAAAACAATTAACACCACAAATCCCTTTCCCACCCATATTTGTATATGACTAATCCAATCCTTCCCAAAGTGAAAATATTTTGTCAAAATATATATAGTGATGTAATGGCATGAGTACGAATCACTGAAAACGAGCTTGTTCGCCAACTTGTGTTTTCTCAATGTGCTCAGTGGTAATTTTCAAGAAATTTATGCAAAAGTCACGTTGCTCATAGACTATGGTCTTACAAAGTGTTGCAAATGGATTTCCATTGGCCCAGGATTGACTGCACTGGACGTATGCACACGCGCACAAATTTACGAGGGCCAAGCGAAGACAAAACGCGGTCAAACAAACGGGAAGATAAAGAACAACTCGTACACAAATCTGCTGATTCGAGAATTTGACATTTCTTTCATTTCTTATCCGGCTAAAACCTACACCTGACTAACCTTATATGCTGTAAATCATCTCGGATGTTCCACCAATGGAATGAATTTAGCTGCGATCTTTTTGAATGATCATGCCTTATCCCCAATAAATGCATGGTTGAACAATATTACTAAGAGAAATTTTACAAACATGTAAGGCATGCTTTATTTCAGATTACTATCTTAGGTTGTACGAATCAGATTCGCAAGAAAGAGCCAACAGACATCACTAGCAAGGAGTATTAAATCAACGCGAGAAAGAGTACAGATGACAACCAAGAGCGTAATTTGAACAAAAAAGGATAGTTCATTTCATTTGAAGCATAGCAACCTGCTGTTATTGGACACACTCACCAATTCGTCAATCAGTGGCACCAACTCTGGCAGTCGTATCAAATGATTAACAACTGCCATATGACCTTTCCACGAGGCAAAGTGTAGGGCAGTGCGACGTTTCTAGAAGTCATTAAAATGTGGAACAGAAGAAATCGATGAGGGAAAACACCATATGTACCCATCGTTTGTTTGTTTATATAGCTTATATCCCGTGATGATCAGTTAAATCGGGCCTCTGACACCCCAAAACTCCAGTGGTTCCAGACCCACAGCCGCTGATTACCCGTGCAGTAAACGCCAATTTGCTGTTACCCGACTCGGTACCACATCTGACCTATTTGGACCCTACGTGGTTCTTTGCCACTCGAGTTTTCAGGTGAAGTGTGCTAATTCCGGTTCCTCTTCTGTAGTGGACCCTAGCAGTCACGCGGCCTTTCTGTTCCATTAAGCTGGCCGTTCAAGCACGACTCAAAAATTTTATGCTAAGGATTTCAACGAAAGTGAATAGTAGCTTACAGTACTCATGTATTTACAAACTGTTGGCTTGGTGTGAAAAATGCCTATCAATTAGCGAATATATGTAGGAGTTTAGAATGGACGCGTGTCCTGTAATTGACAATCCAGGCGAGAGAGGATACCACGAAAGTTCTTTATGGTGATATGTGAAAAGGCAAGATAAAGAGGTGTACGGATTTTTATTTTCAAACCGTCCGGTCAGTGGGTAGCGAGTGAAGTCTTGTAGGACATATTTTGTTTTGGAAACACTTAGGTTGGCCCCAGATTTCATCAGAATTTGCAAACTCTTGACCAAACGATTTCGATGAAGTCACAACAACCGAAAAACGACCTGAAGCCAACCAGGTAGAATTATACGAGCAAAGTATATTTATTCACCGAGAGAAGGGTCTCTGAAAGAAAAAATCGTTCGGTTTGTTGGTAGGAGCCTGAATGTATAAAGGTAACAGGAAATTCCTTTTCGATGTAATTCCCAGCTACAATGCTTCTTTGTCCATTCAATGAATTCCGACTTATGTGCAATACACGACGCCAAATGATTCCGAAAATAATATTCACATCTACCAACAACGCTGTTATTAACATTACATTATTCACAATTACAAACAATTTTGTCATTACAGATTTATAAAATTTTAGATTAAGGTCAAACAAAGTGAACTGTGCCGTTGTGATATGTGCGTAGGTAGTTTTTGATTTTAGTGAAAGTAGTGAGGTACCGTAATATCACCGCAATTGAAAGGACGAACAAAGAAACGAAAATAAAATACGACTGTGGTGCTTTAGGTGTACAGAATAATGTGGTCCGATATCGCTAAGACCAACCGAGTTTGATTACAGTTGTGACCGGAGACTAGACTGAAAGTGAACGGAGGTAAAAGAAAAAAGTAAATTGCATCGACTACTACCACAGTTTCACTTGTCGCCTAGTCGCACCGAAAGGAATATCTTTAACCGAGTAATATCCCGTACTATTGAGTACAAAATGTAACAAGATGGCGAATCCGGCTTCATCTTTAGCTACCGACTGCGTGCTTGCTGTAACACAGCACAGAAAAGTTTGTTTGATATCGGGTTTTAGTATTAATAAACAAAATGTTTAAAAGCGTAAGTCCACATGAGATTGAACATTTGACCAAATTCCATAACCGACAAACAAAATCGCAATTACCCGTGTGGCTCACTGTACCGATTTACCACAAATCGAAGCAAGCTGGACTCACTGGAGATCCATGTATCCCCATTTTTGGGGACCTCACTATTCACTGTGGTTGTTTGCAATCGGTCAATTGCTAACTGCTTTGTTGAAAAATACGGTCATTTCATTGTTTTCAAAATACCATGCGAGTGATACGAGGTAAGCTTTTATTAACAGTGTTGACTTACCGCGAGATTAAGATATCATGCTTGGAATTTCAATAAATGATAACCTCGAATAAAATATCGGGAAAGCAAATTTCTTTCTAGGTAACTTCGTCCACTGGCCATCATAGTTTCATAGCCAAGTCAAGGTTCAAAGAATAATGTCAGAATTTGAAAAGAATTTGATTGGCTGGTCAAAAAGTAATTATCGATTTTTGAAGAGGGAAGGCGGTTCAAAGACAGAATGTGGAAAAATAAATCTTTGCTGATCACACTACATGCTCGTGCCCTGTTTACATCTCCTCCCTAACAGATGTCGGCAGTTTCCTGATATCGAAATGCTTTATTTTTTCGTACATCATCCCTCCGATTCAACGCAAAGAATATTGATCGATTACACTTTCTGGGAATAGTGAAAGAGTAAATTTCACCAATATGGATGATTTGCAAATCCTTCGTTATATTAAAGTTTCCTCAAAGCGTCCATTAGTGACCGGTTAGCGATGATTATTGCACATTAAAATAAGCACGTTCAGTAGGCCATGCCGATTCAGAATCATTCGTCCACCCTAATGTTTAACACTTTGATCACGATGGATGTGCACTGTCGGTTATTCCTAAAAAAGGATGTAACTAAACGGTGTTTCCGTGGATTAAACGGTAATTTGGATGTGGTTCTTACGATATTCGTCAGTTCAGTAGCAAACGAAATCCAAAGCTAGTATCGATTCCTCGTTAACCGTGATAGATTAATGAACTTCCAAGAGATTAGAAAAGCCTAAATCAAATTCCTCGATTATCAGAGCAAGACGTCAATCACTCGGATTTACTTACTTTATCTCTGTTTGTTACCATGCACTTTTGTCGAATGAACACTTCCAATAGCAGTTCGTTTCCACGGAATGCAGCCACCATGAACGGAGTTAGGCCCGACTGCGTTGTGAAAATCAATAGGGATATTAAAGTGTTAGGATAAAAATCTACATATCTTACTGTCTGATTTTCATTAGAAGTCTATGAAAATAACAATTTGTGATAATTCAATACTTGGTATCTACTGGACGCAATGAAGGTGTGATAAAAAATTTTTCCGATTCCTTTTTGCATGTTTTACAACGGACTCAATATGACGACGAGTCACAGCAGTCTGTGCTCGGTCAAAGCAACTTCTGTCCAATCTCACTTGTCTCCGTGGCCACTGTAAGCATGAGTTAAATTTTACCCAGTGAATGTAACCAAAATACGAACTACTTCATTCTACTGAGAAATTGACTTCTAGTTAGATACAGCTGATTTCGGACCCCGGTGAATAATCTTATTGGTAGCCTATCTCAGCTTGATTGCTATTGCCACTTAATGTTAAGGAGCGCTAAAACCCATGTGTTGCCACGGGCTTTCGAAACATTCGGAACACTGTACGGATAAAAGCTGCCAGATTGAAAATAGATTGAAATGTGATATATATATACATATATATAAATTTGCGAATCTCACTAGACCTCAAAATCTCTGATTAGACATACACTTCTTGTTTAAGGCTTATCAGGAAGCTTCTGTCCAAGGCCAAGTACTTTATCCCTGTTTTGCTAAAGCAACAAAGTTCAGCATTCTAAGAGTTCATCCCAGTCGTACAAATCGCATGGAAAGTTTCACCAAATGAAATATCTAATGGCCAAATAATTCAGTACAGTCGCTTTTGTTCCAGCTGTATTGCGATTATGAGTGCGAGAATAGCGTTTTAAACCCGTAGTTGTGCAAACCACCTGTGGAGGTCCATTACTGCATGAACCTTGTTTACAGACTGTGATTGCTTTTGGGAGTGATAAAAAAGAACTGGATTATTGAAATTCCAGGTTCTTCGTTCACGTAAGTTGGAAACTAGCAACCGACTGGCTTCAGAACACTGCGCTCTGTACCCCCAATTCCAAAACGGTCGAGAAGCTGAATAAAATTCTTTCGTAATATAAAATTCGTTTTTGAAAACTCACATTGTCTCTTACGTCGATATCCAGCAAATGATATTTCTTATAGAGGAATTTGAGTATTCCAATCGCGTTCGATTCAGCCACAAAATGGACGATTGTTTGTCCTTGCTATTGTATAAAAGGATGAGGGGAAAATACGGATGAGACTGCAGAGTACAGAACACAAATGAAACAAGCGTCATTAGAATACAGGACTCTGTTCTAATTCAAGATAAAAATAACCACGTTAATCTACGACCCGCTTTATTGGTTGTTTTTTATCTAAGGAAGACATGAGTTCCTGAAAATCATAGAATGGTCATTCCAATAAATAGCAAAGTACAATGTTTGTCGCTGGCAGCCAAAAAACGAAGAACAGGGGTGCGCTGATTACTTTTAGTTAGCACAAAGCATGCGACCATTCATGCAGGTTTTCAGATTTACGGTTCGCTTTGGTGTTTCTTTTGAAAATTCAGATGGGAGTGAGTGGTCGGTCTTCACACCTTGCATATAAGACGAAGTATCTAATGGTTACCAACTATTGTTTGGCTTCACGAAATTCTTGTACTGAACAGCATTTTAAACATGTTCCCTTTGCACCGCGAACTTTTGTGAATCTGAAAATTGCCGCCAAGAGGCAAGGGAAAGCGTGGTTTCTCGTAAGCTTGTCACGATTTTGCAAAGCCTTCGGGGATTAGTTGGATTATTATTGATCAATGCTCGTTGTGACTGGTAGCCGACTGATCAATTACGATAAGGAAATCAATAAATTTCGCCGACGTTGTTCCGATCCGTCAGCTGTAAGGCGCAGCGAACCCTCTCATCCGTGAGTGGATAACATTTTTAAATTTACGGAAAATGAACAAGTAATACAGCTCCTCCCACACTTACAAAGAACGTCCTTTGACCCTCTCTTATGTGGCTTATGCGTCCAACTCATCGCTTACGATTGTGTATTGCACGCTGAGTCGAATTTGGGTAAATTTTTCGTGAAACGGTCGGTCTACCTGTTCTCCTGTAGCATTGTTTTTAGTCACAACCTTCATTTACCCGGCTAACCAAGAACTCCGACTTTTCTGAACGCCTGTGCAAGTCAATCGTGCTATATCATCTAGTCCAAGGGTCTATGCTTGCATGCAACCTTGTCGGCCTATCTATTTGTAAATGAGCCTAGGTTTTCCCTATTTGAGTCCCTTTTCTTTTTCACGGATCTCCACCTTTGACTAGCCGTTGGCATCACTGTTGGAAAAACAATCAGTGCCTCGTATCTGCTGCACTACTCAGAGCCTTACTGATGGGTAGATGCTCTCTACTTGCTGTATGGCGTTTCAACTGCTATGCCCAATACATTGCGTTTCCTATCCATCAGTACGGTAATAATTGCTATTTTTCACTTAACAAATGACGGATCTCATGTTGTTGAGAATGAACAGTATCTGCTGGTCGAACTAAGCTTTTTACGGCCGTACAATTCTTTCCGTCACATTGGTTTACACTTTTTACTGCGTTCTCAGTGTCCGTGCGAACTTAGAAGTCAGGGCAGCTCTAACTGAAGGGTTTTCTAAACAACACAACAATAAACCATTCATTTCTAATGTGGTTTATTTCGTTTTATTAATTTCCTAAACAGTGACCACAGCTTTATTGCCCCGTAAACTGACGCATGTCAAACACCGTGATTTAACATTTACAATTCTACATAACCACAGACCGAAAGAGAGTTCTACCGCTTTTTCCTATCTTGCTTCCTAGGTCCATGAAACTCACAAACTGGGAAAGATTTGTTGGGCTTACCGATTCTCTACTTCTGTTGCGAAGCCATTAAGTAAAGGCGTGGTTCTCGTCGGATCCGCTGTGACTTAAAGTTTTTACAACAAAAGTGAATCATTTGACCCACATATTTTTATTGTCTCCCATCTTATTTCATATTCTCCTTGTTTAGAGAACATCAACCTATTCTACGAATGGGATATCGACGAATAATTATCTCCCGATTCAGTAAATAGCCGACGAAGGCATGAGTCAAACTCGGCGCCTTAATATTCCCATCGTCAAACTCTTGTTCATGCGCCAAAGAAAGTACCGTTTGACCATCGATGGTAAGACGGATATCGTGGCTTTCCAACCCGAGGCTCACTAGTTGGAACATTTCTCACAGCCAGTCCGCTTACTCATTTTCGGCTTTCGGCTTGCTTCCTGAGAATAATGCGTGTTGATTCTTCATCAGGGAAGTTAGCAAGAAAATACAGGATAAGAAAATAGTGAAAGATCTGAAAGACAGCTGCGAGCCGTCAAACGAGGAGACATTTTCGCGAAAAACCCCATAACAAGAATTGCTTTATTTCAGTGCCATACGTTATCTTGTGACTTGCGCCAAATCACACTTGATTGAGAGCAACACGTGAATAGAACTAATCGAAATTTGTTCACTAGTGAAACTGCATTGAATCTTAACAACGTTTTAACAACATTGGCACCAACGCTTTTTGCCAGTCATGACAATGTGTTTGTGATCTACGTTCATGCTTGAAAAAGTAAAAATCCTATTGGTGAACTAAGGATCACATTCTTCACATTATTCACTCATCCTTCGAACCCGATAGCGGCTGCCATGTGGAACAAGGAATTACATGTGAAAGGCATCGACTGAATTAGAGTAGCCTTACTGTTACTTATGTGCCTGCTCAGCTTAAAAACTGTACCTCGCGAGTGCCTCGTTTGTACGCTTTTCCAAATTTAGATAAGGATGGAGTACCTTAAAGACCAAAGACTGGAACAAGGCAATCCAAACTAGAACTGTGGTCAGTCAAACTGACTGACCCAGCGGAAGGGAGTTTGCTGTAAGCAGTCTTAATTACTCGTTGGAATTTTGAACAAAATCCGGAACCTGAGTGCTTCTAACAAACACATGGTATCGTTCGACGGAATGGCATTGGGAAGCCCAGTTGAACAGGTCTTCGCTGATCCACCAGTTCGACAATGAGAAACAAAACTACTCTGCGAAATTGTTCGTTACGTGGAAGACGCATTTGTAGTGGTGGAAAACGAAGCCTATGCATTAGATATATCCTAAAATGTTTCATACTTATCATCGTAGTCTGCATTTTACAAGTAAATATGAAACAAATTCTCTTCCCACTGTTCAGATATGTAGGTTGTTGAGAAAGGCGATAGTTCTTTAATTAGCTCCAGTTTTTCTAAGTCGACAAGCAGTGGGCAGTGGTCGAATTTCAGAAGCTTTTGCCCGGTCCAGACAATCGAGCTCTTCTACAACCACTCTTCAATAGAGCGAGACGAACCTGTCCTATCGGGAAACTTGACGATGATCTGCACCACCTATCCTCCCTACCGGAGGCAAAGAAATTTGTCGCCACGCACGGGGAAAAACCGAAATCGAAAGTCATAAAAAACGATGCCACGAGGAAGACGGTTTTGATTTCCTTGTCTTTCAAAAGCTATCAGAATGAAAGGTGAATACAATTAGGGCTAAGGCGCATTGTTTCGAGGACATATTGCGCCGATTCCTTAGTAATGCTGCACAACATGAAACGGTTGCTTCGTGAATCTAATCTAATCTAGACAGACCCGACTGTTTGGTTGCCTCTGCACTTGACTACCTTTTCTATGAGCTTGCTGTGACAAGTACATCGGAAGAACCGAGTGATGACTATTTGTGAAGCGTCTGGTACACATTCTAAAAGATCTGACACGAAACATGTTGAAAATACGGAATAGATCAATCGCATGACACCCAGTTGACTGTGGCAGACTCGTTGGCACTAGAACAGATTTCCGAGTGATAAACTATCAAAAATCCGACCGCAGTCATAGGCCTGATTTGTGCAAGTAGCTGGAATTTTTAACAGTTCTTGTCTTTCCTTGGTAAAGAGTTCCGAGATGGGAAGACTGATGACTATGGGCAATATCCACCTCCTAGTCCGCGTGATTTGGGCGACCTGTGTCCTCTCCGTTGATTTGCTCCTATGCGTGAATCTGCGTGCCCGTAGCCCCGTCACTTTTTAGAATCAACACTTATGCGAATGTCTGTGTACAAGTTAAGAAGTAAATGCGAAGTTGGATTCACTATATTCAGTGGTCATGTTTGTTCTTCCATTCTTTCACCGATCCCTTTCTTAACAGTTCCATACTACCTGAGCCATGCGTACATACACTTAACAAAATGTTTTGTATCATTCGAAATGCTAAGCTCCGGTCGATACTTTTCAGACCTGAAATTTTTTATTTATGCTGACCGAACAACTCTTTGGAATTAGGCGATTTCGCAACAGAGATTGACGGGCATCAGACGTCATCGGTGAGCATTTAATTACACCTTTAATTGACTGACGAACGTGAGACGAAACATAAATCTGCTTCATTTGATCTCATGAATTTCGCGGCGATCCGAGCGTACGTTCAAAATTTGCTATAACGGGCTGCAAGATACTATCTCAGTAATTGTTCCATTGTGGAATTACATAATTTTTCGCTTTGCAAGTCAGTTTTTTAAGAGTTCTTTTGCTTATTCTATTGGTCTATTAGTAAATTTCGCGTAAATTAAAACCATCAGTAATACCTTCAGTCACTGCCCATCATTCGATGATTTATATTTCATCATTATTGAACAGTTTTGTCGAGTAACGATGTAATATCCAACAGGCATACTTTCATATCAAAGCAGTCAATAAATTATCATACACGAAATTGGTTTTATCGTTGTGAACAACCCGAGACGGTGCCCGAGTATTTGCTAGTCGCAAGCATGGGTCACACAGAAAAGTCAGAGAAAGCGGAAAATATTGGGAATACGACCTGAACAGACGGAAACGTAAAACCGGGGGCAACTTGCAATGACTCAAATTCCAGTGTAACTTACTCGGGTTGTTTTATTGTATTTTGCTCCACTTTCGATGAGAAACATAGTCACCTTTTTATGGTTGTTATACACGGACCATAACAGAGGAGTGATGCCATACTGGAATGTTGGCGAAAAGCACATCCAAAGAAAAAATAAAACGAAGTATGAAACGAAATAACTACACAAAAACAATCAAAAAGGAACAAAATATCACAGAAATGAACATATAGTTATCACTCAAATAGTCTGTCAATCAGTCAATCCATCTATATATTTAACTATCTATCCATTTGCCCACTTGTTTCTCTATTGATATCCACTTGTCTGTGTATATAATCAGTCGTTTACATATAATAATCCATCTACCGATGCATTTATCTGATTGTCCATCCACTAGTTCCTATTTATTTATCTATCAAACTATTAAATCGTTTCTACCTATCTATCTATCCACTCATGTCTATCTACCCATTCATCTATCTATCTATCTATCTATCTATCTATCCACTCATGTCTATCTACCCATTCATCTATCTATCTATCTATCTATCTATCTATCTATCTATCTATCTATCTGTCTGTCTGTCTGTCTGTCCATCTCTCTATCTATCTAGCTACCTATACGCTTGTTTCGGTATGTCTAACCCCT
>LUCM01001094.1:5382-75613 GCA_008360955.1 Fasciolopsis buskii | reverse complement strand
GCACGAACCCGTTTTTTCAGTTTAGTGCAAAAGCCGTGATGAATTCAATTTCTTCTCGCCTTTATGCATATCTACCAACAAAAGTTGTAATTTTTTATGATCCATTAGGTTACTAACAAAAGCCATTATTAGTAACGCCACATACTACCTAACTTATTAAAAAATAAGATCCACTGTTTAGCTAGTAGCCAACTAAAGAAGCGTTTTTAAGTTCTTGAAACATAAAAAATCTGCGAAATACAGTTTGTACACTTACAATGTAACGGGGCTGTAGTGGTGACCAGAGCGCAATCCTCGTCCTGATTTTTCGGGCCCTTTACGAGAACAAGCAAAACAGATATGGCATGAAGCAAGCAACGTAACAATTAAGTTTTGCGCACAAAATGTACTGTCTAGCTACAAAGAAAGTCTACCAATCGATAGTAACGAGACGATAAAAGAAAAGAGGTTTTGTGTTTCGCCTGGCATTGCGCACTTGATGATCTAGTAGTATCCCAACAGGGTGTACGATCTTCGAGAGCCGTATCACAAGAAACTGTGAGAAAAGTATCGGGATTCAAAAAAATGGATAATGCGACAGGCGGGTCAAATTCCTTCCACATATTACTTCATCCGATGGATGACCCGTTATATAAATGGTAAATGATCAATGATGCATTGTCGAAAACAAGTGTTTACTTGAGCTCCTGGTATAAAATACGCTTTGGTTGGATGCTTCTGCTTCGACGGCAGTGATCAACGGACCGGTTCTTGCTGAACACTGATGAAAATAACTTTTTCTTCAGGGTTTGACTTTGCGAGCACCATCATACAAATAGACGAACAGTTTATCCCCATCCCTTTACAAATTGTGTTGTCTAGGTGGACCTCAATGAAGCACAGCTAGGCAGAAGATGGCCGCACGGACCGTGTTTAGGCTCATCTCACGAATTTACGGAGGCATTGACATGCTTACCATGAGATATCATTGACGAATTTTTCGCAAAATTCAGGTGGTCATTTTATGAAATGCAGCTGTAATCATTTTTATACTACAACATTATTTCTGCATTGGACAATCATTCACCGTGCTGCAAACCGTGGCATAAAAACCCTACTTTGGGTTCTGTCGGCAAGTAACCCCTTTGTCTAAAATCAACTTAGTTTGTCATTTATAAGATATTTACATTCCATGAAGTGAATTACCTCGGACGGAGTGAATTAACTTTGGACTGTCACGGTTTACTTTTATTTCTGTTCCATTATTATTCGTGATACCAAGTGGATTCAAGATATGCATGCCAGCTGCCGTCAGCACTTTCAATGCTCCATCAAATTAGTTCATAATAAGCTCGGTTCTCTGTAAAATCCGAATCTCGTGCTGCTGTTACCCCAAGTACAGGCTAGGTCCGTTTTACTGGTTCCAGTCAAAGACGAATTCCCGTAACAACAAAAAGCTAGTTGCTATAAAAATGATAGAAATCCGCAAAAGAAGTGTTTCTCATCGATTTCACTATTGTGAATTTTGAATCTATCTCTCCTGAATTCCATTGCACTCATCACCAGGCTGTGTGGAATATCTTACTAGGAGGTGCACAACGTCGATTTATACGGCCTCTCGGGCATGGCGCTTTTGCCGATGGAAGAATACTTTTGTCACGTCTGACTGCTTTCCTACAACATTTGACACACATAGGGGTTTCGGGAATGGAAATCAGGAACGAACATGACAAGTTTTCTTTTTACGGTTGTAACCTTCCCATGTCGCCGTTTCGGGACCCAAATCGTGAACTATTTTAATGACATTTTATGCTTGGGATGAGTGAGGAAATTCATTCCTCCGGTAATTATGATACTTCTAATTAGTTCAGTATTCTTGCTACTATAACTCACTGAACTGCCATGTCACATTTTGTTACATCCTACGGGTACTTGGTATTTTTCCGATCAAATACAAGTTTCGGCAATACGAACAGTACAGCTTTTGTAACAAACTCAAACTCGTATATCTGTTATGTTACACAACGCCGTGCTCGCACGAACCACCCTATCAGATTTACGAATAACTCATCAGGTCTGTAGCTTCAACAGAAAGGTCAACTCTGTACCAGGCATCTAAGGAGGAAGTGTAAAAAACAAGAACTGACCAAACATTTTGTGAATACAAACTAATCGATCGGGAACCACATGAATGACTGAGTTTAAATAGAAATTAAATATGCATATGCAATCGGATTGTAAGGTCGATAGTTCAGTCAATCTTAGCCAAAACAAAGCTGAAGCATTCTCTTCACATATGACCATTAAATTCCCCAAATCGATAAAGTGACGTAGCCATGGAGCGTTTTAGATCATCTGAGAGCTCAGCTAATCACTAGATCCGAAAATGTCATTCTTCCTTATCACGTGTTCTGCACTTGGATTGCCTGCAGCAATATTGTCTGACCGCGGAAATCTTTGCACTTAGCAAGAAAACACGGGAAAACAAGGTCCAAAAGTATTGGTTTTTCTTCTCAGTAGTACATTTCGCATACGAATGGGTGAACAAAATTACTGCGGAAGCACACCACCGGTTTTGCGATTATTGCCGCTGGTTGGACAGATGAACACCGGGTGCACATAGCTGAAGAGCTGCAACAACCGCGAAACCGGTCGTATGCCTCCGGGGAAATTTTGTTCATTCGTCCGTATACAAAATATACTACTGAGAAGAAAAATCACTAATTTCGAACTTATGTCCCCCTTCTGAAAGTTATCCTTGCTTGATCGACATAAATCCTCCGACGAATCAACATGTGATTTTCATCATCCATTCACGCTCATAACAATTCAAATGAGGTTCTAGTGAGAAAAATAGGAAGACGGACAAACTTTGTTTGTTAACGCTTTTCGCAGGTGTTTTATGAGAGACTTACTTCATTTTGCTTGACCAGTAACACGAGCTCATAATCGTGCAGTAATCCCATGCATGTGGTGAAGTTCAACAAAGTCATTGAAAGTCTGCCCAGTAGCCTAATGGCTAAGGCGTCCAGCTTACTATCCACCCCCTCGGTTTCGCGTCTCATTTGGAGCACTAAGGATTGGTGCTGCTAATGATTCCCCACAAATATGTAACAGCTGTACAATGCTTTAACGTTTTTTTAAGGTTTAGCTAAGCTATGATTTTTTATGGTGAATTGGTTCACGAAATTTCACTTATTGTTCAAGATTAAATTTTCACAGTGTTAACGTTAATTTTATGAAAATATCTGCACTGGCATGTAAGACAGTCTCAGATGAATGGATGTTTTCGAAAATCGTTAAAATGCCCGTAAAATTGTCATACATTGTCCGGACACATTTGGATTTCTCGAGAACAACTATATCCCTGATCTTGTGTTCTTCGTTCTACAGCCTGTTGGCCTATGCCTTGTTTGATCTTAGTGTTATTTCCATGTTTTTACCGTCGATTAGTCCTTATTCACGAAAGTTGCTCTTTCAAATTCTACGGAATCCCCTTAGAACAGTAAAACTTTATGCGTTTGGAATCATCCACGTGGTTTTGGTTTTGTCAAAAGGAGAGCCTCGTCCTGTAACAATATCCATTTATGGGCGTTCAAAAGCTAATGAACCTAATCTGTTGAATAGTTCGTTTAACTGTCACTTTGGACACGTAAGCATCGTCAAGTGTATCATAAGCGAAGGAAGTGACGATCGGTTGTCGTGCTTAACATAGGCCTTGGTTAACTAAGACAAAACCTTTGACAAATCACCGATTTGTTTCGCAAATGGTCTATTTAACCAGGAATAATATTGATGAACGGACATCTTTCATTTGCTACGATGAAGTGCACATATTTCTACCCCTGAATGTGCCAAATACTGAACAACGCAAGATCAGGTACGCATACTTAATAGCGAGGCCGGTCGTGTGATTTCCATGGGTGTTTATTTTACCATACGTACTGAATTATTTTACGCGACAAAATTACCAAGCCCTGCATGGGAGACAGTAGGAAAAGCGAAAATAAAACATAAAGTTGCTTGATTTCGAACAGTTAAATTTTGTTAACTATTGGTATAACCTGTGTGTTTGGGAGAAAAATCATACTGGAATTTTTACCCTTGTTAGATTTTTGTCATACGACACCGTGATCTCATTGATCACATTTACTCCGATGAGATGCTCGGAATTTAACATTCACAATGGGATAACCTAACAGAATAGGCGCCAAAAATTTGCACTGTCGAATCACTTCAAAAGGAAGAAATGAGATCTCGAAAACATTTTACCAATGAGCTTGTAAAACGAGATCCGCTTTACCAGTTTATACAAAATACAACCCACCTTCCCAGCGTTTTCAGTCATTTGATAATCCGAAGCAAAATAGGCTGATACAGACAGGTGGTCTAATCACATTTTCTCGTATCAATCTAGTTATACTGGTGTCTACTAATTTCTCTGCTCCAATAAACAAGAAATCCATAATTTTGCGTAGTGCATCGGATTGCACACGTACTGGAATTTCTCATAAACAGAGTGATGCATGTTCGCACGAGCAAAATCTCCTCAGCCGAAATCGATCCGAAAATGTAATCCACAAAGGCAAAAAGAAGATGATGACAAATTACGCCAAATGATTACAATCGAGTGGGTGGTTTTGTTCTGCGCAAAACATGAACAAATTAAAACGACTGGAACAAGAAAGTAGTGCAATAGACCAATCATGCATATACACTTGCTTTGTTAAACTGCTAGTCAAGTCGCGACATTTGCTGTTCCTCGTGAGCTTGCTCACACAGTCTTACATCAGACCGTCTCAGTTCGACTGCAAATGGATTAGGATGAAGTTTTACGGTCATTTTTTGATCTCATCTCATCTGTGCCGCATATTTACTGCTCGTGCATGAAGTCGTTCTGAGGTAGACATCCAGGCTGAATCGGATCCGCCTGAATGGTTTGCTTTACCGGAAAGAGGAATCTGTTAATAACTAATCTGGGGATCACTCCCTGAGTCAAAATAGGGGCTTGTCCATCTGGAATTCAGAGCAGTCCATCTACTAGGGTAAACGTAATAACATTGCTAATGGTAAAGGCAACCACGTTTTTCCTTACTTCGCTACATTTTTAGTTCTACGACATTTTGCAACTTTTCCGGATAAAGTGCATCAAACGAGAAGTGATCGGCGATGTGAACATCGATTGTAGTAAATCGTAATACTTATTTATGAATAAAGTCATTCTGTTAACTACTTGATTGCAAAACTTGTCTTGAAAAAGACTACCCACGGTAGTCGAAACGTTGGCATATTACATCTACCAACAACGCTGTGTTATTAACATTATATCATTCACAAAGTCATTCTGCATTTATTTGGATTCGCTGAATTGCCGACACCAAGTCGACACGGCTCATGCTACCCCAACATTACTCGGCAGATGAGTTTCCACATATCATAAGTGGGGAACCAAGTTGGAGAAGCTTATCCGCACCATTCTCAGGCCTACATCCTCTGCATCAAGACAACTGCACAACAGGAAAGGGACTACCCATGACCGAGCTTTTGAGATGTTTGAAAAAACTAAAAATTGAAGAGGAAAGATTGATACCAGGACTTGATAAGTGTACCGGCATTGCATAGGGGGCGCCTAAACGACCAAAGTTACCAAAATATTGTGTGGTTCGTTCAAATTTGGGAAAAATCCAAGCAAGAATAAAATGTTTCAAATGGAAAAGCACGCGCCCAAGAAATAACAACCGGTGAAGTAGAAGAGATTCCTAGATGCGGCCACATGCGAAGTGGTAAGATCATCTTATACGATTAATTCGAGGACAAATAAACTGCTAAATGTATGGAAGGAGTATCATTGAGCCTTATTTTGAAACATGCCTTGCGCATTGTTCCGCAGTGTCAATAAGGTTAGATGTATGGTTAGAATATATGAAGCTATATACTTTAAAGCAAACATGAAAGAGTCTTCCTTGCTTGGTAATCCATGTTACAAATCGAACTCAGGGACGGATTCAACTATTCTTATTTGTTTATGCTTTGCTGACTGCTCTCGAACTACTTGCGCTAGGCAGTCACTCGATTCGAATGCCACACCCACTACATCTCATCAGTAGTCATCATCATCATCATCGTTCAGCGTTAAATAGTAAGGCAAGCCTCACTGACCGCTGCCTTTCCCCAGAGTTACATGTTTCCATAAGAAGAGTGAATATCCAAAGGGAACAGGGAGTGGACCCACACAGGCGGGAAAAGGTAAGATGCTGCTGCAGCCAACACACGAAACACATCGAAACACAGCCTACTGACACAAACGCACGTGTTTTCCAATCAGTTCTGATTGCGATCGAAAATGACAACACGGTCGCCACTGTTCACGGTTTCACTTGCCATATCCTTCAAGTGTCTCCAGCCTAGCAAGGGTCGGGCGAGTCTTTCGCGACCCCAACAACGAAAGGCGTGCAAGACACCTACTTAATACCTAACTTCGCTGTACATTTTCTCATCCACGTTGCCACGTCCATCTGTTTATGGCCTCCAAATGGCTTATTCCATTCCTTAGGAGGAACACAAAATAAGGCACGGTATGGTAGACGAGTGTTCGTCATACGCAACACGTGACCCAACCAGCGTAGTCCACTAAGTTGCATACGCCGAAACAAGCTATTCTCAGAAGTGGCACCCGCTACCAGATTCCTAACCTCTATATATACTCACCCGGCCAGACTCCATCCAATCCTAGCCATACTACGTAAACATCGGTGATCGAAAACCTCTAACCGACGAACATCTCCCCAACCGTACAACAAAACTAAGCGCACCGCAGCACAGTAAACACGACCGTTCAACTCAGTGAAATATCAGGCCGACGTCACAAGTGCTTCAGTCCAGTGTAAACTACTCGAGCCTTGCATATAAGTGAATTTACCTCCACTGCCGAACTAACGTCGTAGGACACGCATCTATCAAGGTAGGTGAAACGGTCCACAATCGTTAGTTCCTCTCCATCCAGTATCAAGTTCGGCGCTGCTGTCGTCCAGTCCTGTAACAGTACTTTGCACTTTGAAGGTGCAAAGCACATACCGAACCGAGCAACCGATCTCGACAGTCTATCTAGTGCGCACTGTGCATGGTCCGCAGACTCGTCAATAGTGTGAGTCCGTCATCGTAACCAGGGTTTGAATTTCGGATTTCCAACATGAAGGCGCTTCTGTTACCACTGGATCACCAGCCCCGTCTAGCCTAATCAGAACTGCTGGGTAAAATTATCTGATGTGCCATCCGACGACTCCGGAAAACTCAGGTTCAAACCCTAGGCGCGATGGTGAATATTCACCAGTGATGTTTTCCAGCCGGAGCAAAACTTGAGTCTGGTTCTTTCCGAGTGTGAAGTTGACCGGATGGGCTGAGATTTGTGCTCGAAAGGTGGAGTTTAAAGTCCAATCATCTAAGCCAGGCCATACGCATTCTCAGTTCATCTTGCGTCACTGTCCCATGACATTATGACTCTCAAACGAATAATTATATACATTTCACTGCGACCAGAACAGCTGTATCGATGCAAACTTGTCTCTAAAAGAGTTAAAATAACTTCTCGCAATCATTTTGTTCAGCAAAGTCATTGAATTTCACCGATTTAACGTGTAGTCAAAACAGTGGACTACCGATGAGGTCGCATGCAGTTCCAGGATTCTCCGGAACTCCCAAAATTAAACGGGATACTAATAGGCCAAAGTGTGGAAACGGGTTGTTACCGCTCTATATTTTTCGGTCGCTGATGTTCTGCTCATCACAATTGAAAACGTCGCTAAATCAGCGTTGGTAAATCTGGTTTCACCACGGCCTTTCATGACCTATCTCTGGATCACCCGATCGATAATTTACTCAGTTGTTCCAGTCAGATTGAAACTAAATTTAATTCTATATCCTGTTCATAGTGCGCAGAGAACTCGAACCGATGTTGTGCAGTCAAAACCGGAACTTTTGCGAAACTACATTTTGAGCTAGAAGTCATCTGGAACGCTTTATCGATCAGGCATTGTGAGGAGTGCTAGTGCGGAAATGAACTCGGAAGAAAGTTGTCGTCAAGAGCTTGGTATATATCAGCTCACCGATTAAATAGCAAATAACAGTAAATAAGGTGAGTGGCCACCTAATAAATGTATTAAACAAAATTTCCTAACATAGCAAGTCTGAGATTCCTTTTACACAACTCGATTTTCCGTTTAAGATTAAATGGTACGATGACAAATTGCTTAACCTATTTGTGCATACGTTCGATTAACTTTCGTTTTGAATTTACATCTAGAGGGAGCACAACCAGGTACTTAGGGGAGCATGATTCTCCTTGGTTGAACACCGATCAAAACGAATTCCGGTGTTGTTAAATCTCACTCTATTGAATAAAAATGCTCCAGGTGATCTACAAACTTTCCGGTGGATACGCGGAACTGATCAACTCCCTGGTCCTCGCAACTGCGGAAACCGTGTGCATCGTTTCACATTCCCCTTTCTTTTTTACGTCCGGAACTCCACCTCGCCTATGACTTATTCGATACCAAACCAAAACAAAAACGAATAGTTGATTCGGCTTAGTATATTTTATTTGGAAGCCAGAATTTGATCATAACACTGAAAATTTTTATTCTTCACTCGTCTGTTATTCTTAGCCCCAATAATCCCTTTTTGAATTCTAGTTGGTAGTACACGTGCTTGATGCGATTTATTGACCTGAGTGTGAATTGATGAGACAAAACGTTTTCACCACTCCGATTTCTTTCCTGTTTGATCTGTCAGACTATTTCGACACTCAAATGTATTTGTCGGCCGTAATTATTTGAATGCACGGGGTACTGAAAGAAAACTAAAAGCATGCGCCTTTTCAAACGGCAGTTTTCACCCGTTTTCAAAGTTTTTCCTACTTCACCAACGCTAGACTGACTGCCGTAACCCGACCGGAATAGATTTACCGTTATGATACCCCAACCACGGTTGTTCATCCTGAAATGACGTCCCAGTTCGGGCACAGTACATGTGCACTTTTTATGAATTCCTGCTTAGTTGGAACAGCAGTGCGATGGTTTCGTTGAGACGCTCACCGATACTGCGTAGTGCACTGTATCAAAACTACAAATCTGAATTTCCACGCTTCGTGATGGGCAGGTCAACTGCAAATGAGTTTGATTTTTCCATCCTCAAGGAGCCCACTTCATCCTGCCTCGTACCATATGTGTGTTGAAAAGAGGTAAAGATTTTAGCTGAAGAAAGCTAAAAGCACATCATACATATGTATTCATATTTCCATTCGAAGAAGAAATCTTGGAAACCAGAATAAAAACGGTTCAGTTTAATCACGTTTTCGCATCTGTTTTCATGGTCTCACCTCAAAACCACAAATAAAATTGGAAGAATCATTAAATAAAAGAGTTGCAGACACTTTGAATACGTGATATCTGCAGGCATCAGCTCTGGACACCCTAGTGTTCCTGGTCTATGTCATTGACCTACACTCACTATTCAAGTCACCGTCTCCCCTACAAAGGTGATCTGAAGACATGACTTATTTAGTCTCTCACTGACCAGTCCATTCCTCAGGCCAGCCTCGGCACGGTGATGTGGGGGTAAGCATTGTGAAAGTTTTCGATCAATAATTAAAAATATACTCACAGGACCCTAGGTAGGGTTTATGCTGCCGATAGGTGTATGGTCTGCGGGGTTCGCCTGCGGTCCCTGATGTCTGAAGTAGACCTCAGTATTGTAGCTTGTGAATTTCTGAAAGCTCACGAATAAACAGATGGGGCATTCACTCCTTCAGAGCATATTCTATGGGCTCTCATCTTTTGGTGTCCTGTTTACTACAACATATCTGACTCTGAACACTCACCACGTGTTTTCACAGCTGAAGTAAAGTAATCCTACCGTTGTTCCTTGGAATTCAATTAGAATATGTAAAATATAGCATACCCTGTGCCATGTTACACCGGTGGTCAAAGGATTTTATGGGACGACCATGAATTTCGAATCCGGGTCTTGCAGCTCTTTCACTACGCCATCGACGAGTTTGCAGCCATGCAATTACCCTCAGTAAGACTAGTTGGAGGGACATAACACCGGAACTTGTAGACCAGTTCCGAAAAAGTGGCGGCCAACTTACTCTATAGAAGCATCAGCTATCTAGGAGAGCAGCTTCAGATTGGAGCACCCCTGGGGTTTGTAGTGGAAGAGGACAGCGAAACAACGCCTCGTCGACCACTTGGTATGTCTGTGGTAGCTAGCTAACAGGTAGGCAGGGTGCAAATAGAGACCCTTGTGATGATGTTTTCAAAAGAATTCGCTCATTTTTCCACTATTCCCGGTTATGAAAACGATGCATAATGACTTCGACATTCAAGAATATCGCCTAGGGTCTCCAGCCATCGCTTGAAGTGATCTAGTGCACTACAACGCGGTGGTCTAACTAGACCTATTCAGGATATTCCACCTACTACGGTTTCCATACCTTTTAAGCGCATCACGAGCTGTCCACCTCGAACCACCTCCCAGTCATTACCTGCCTCGGAGAGCGGTCCATATCGAACGAAGCAAAGGGCGCAGTCGTATGGCTGCATTTTCAGTTTTGGACGTTTTTGCCCATCAATTACCGGAGGACAAGGAATTTTCACAGCTCAGAATGCTCCGATCCACTTAATTAATACCACGTCGTAGGTGTCTCAAGGGCAAATTTTCACTGTTTTCTAAACCATTTAAAACATTTCGGGTCCACTAATCGATAGCGTATAAATGGACGACATGCGCTTTGATTATTCCGCGGAATGGACGCAAAATTTGCCAAACAATATATATATATATATATATATACGTTTGGAACAAGGTACCAATACACGGTGCAGCAGCTAACCACTTTTCAAATGACAGTCCAGTAAGTCATAGATATGGTCCTGGTAAAACGCATTTTGGAGACATCTATGGAAAGATTTAGTAAACTCATGCGCATAGAAAGGACGCTATTTGATTTAGCATTATATAGTACGATGAAACTGTCCAAGATTTCACTCAATTTCGTACATTTGAGCGCAACACTTCTTACGGTTCCCTTATTAGATAAATTTGTCTATTTAAAAACGATTGTCTAAAAGCAGTGTTTCAACCACTACATATTGCAAAGCAGCGCTAATGACAAAAGGGATCTTTCCAAATTCGTGTTAGATGGACCAAAGTGTACGGTGTAATGCCAGTGAAATGCATAATCTTATTCACGCAGTCAACATGGTATATTTCCGAGAAAAGCTGATTCATTTATTCAAAATACTGGCGTAATAAATGAGGTGATGATTAAGGTTCGAAGAAATGGTTAACAATATTTGCCTACAGTATAAAATCTTGATCACATACCGCTCGATATAAGTAAAGCCCGGCATTTTCTGCTCGCCAGTGACGCAAAGATCGCATGTATTTGTGCGATCGGTCTGGACCGAGACAATAATTACTTGCAACACTGCTGATCCGTACTGTATTGCCGAACGAATGCACTTTCTCTTTCGTTATAACCACTTCGTTTACTCAATCGCTGAGTGCTGATTGGATCCACCAGTGATTAGTAGTGCACTAATCTAACGCTACCTGTCCTACACAAGTCTGCTTTCGCTAAAAATCCTCTTACGTGACCGCTCATCCCGAGAGAGAATCAATACACTGGTGTTCTCAAAATGTGGCACTTGATTAGAAGAATGAAACGAACCAAAAGCTAGTCTCATTAATGCCACAGGGAGAACAGATCAAGCAGTTGTGTATGCGTGAATGCACGTTCATGGACCTAACTATTGGCACAAACTTTGCCGTGGAATTTGTACTGCATTCCTGCAAAGATCACTTAATGAAGAATGAAGAAGAAAATAAAATTCAGACTGGATAAATTAAATCAGCATACACAACAAGAACAACATCAATAACAATCAATGGACATCTACTACAACCACTTGTTTGGTCGGTATGCGAATAATGACAGTAGCGTATAAATGGATTGTTTATCAAAGGCATCAATTAGGCTGTCTGTCCGATTTTCTCCCAATAGCAGGCAAATATACTGGGCATTTTTCAGCTTCTGGGCAAATTTTGTTAGCAAATATTTGCAGCTGATTTGACAGCAGCGACATATGTGAACGTCGTTCTGCGGGAGAAATTGGTAGTCGTTCGTTTGTGGATTCGCGCACCCCGTTCAAACTGTATGAACTGCCGATACTACTTAATCGGGATGGGACAGCTGTGCAGTTCTTTCATGACTACCACTGGTGATTTCCATTCAGATAACACGTTCTGAATAATCTGGATGAAAAGTTTGAAATTCCAGAGTTCCTTTTTCAAAACATGCACTCTATGCTTCTCTTGTATTCCGCCAAAATAGTTAGTCAACTGTGAAAGTCAATCGGGCACAGTATTTTATTCAGGAGACTTTTGACAGTATCGAGAATTCTTCTCTGATGATGAAGAAATCGTCATACTACTGATTCGGATGTGACGTAGAATAAAATTATAAGACCCATGTAATGTAGACTCTTTAAACTGGCAACGTTACATTCGGTTTAAGATGAGTTTGATTTCAACTGAATACATTCTGTGCACAGGATCTTGTTCCACAATCCAGTTTTAACCCACTGTTATTCTTTTTCTCACAGTCCCATCCGCAACTTGTCCACACGTCGTATTAACCATGTTACGGTGCTTGACTGAATGATTCGGATTTGGAGGCAACCGTGTAAAACGATATACTCGACAGCGTGCACGCAGGTTGAGACAGACAAACAAACGGGTAGACACAGTACAGTGTATTAATTACTGTCAACAGTTAGGTCTGAATTTCTGACCTGACAAATATTACTGTCTGAAGCTAGATATCGCTAAAACATCTCATCAGGTAGTGAATTCACGGCATTCGTCAATGGGCCACATATCAATCTAGGGAATTACAGTTTACTAAGTTGACTTAATACAGAGAAAGTTAATAATTAAACTTAAGGGAATTGTTTCCAGTGGCAATTTCACAAGTTATCGAATGGTTATCTCGTTGGTGACTGCAAACCTTTCAGTTAGTTAACCGGTAATGTAAATGAGACGAAAGAACAAACTACTAGTAAATGAAAACTTAAAATCCATTGTGTTAAAACGAAACGAATTTCAGAAAATATTCTGAACTTTATTTGCTCGTTTGTACTGCAGCAACTACGGACTGACTTTTTGAGTTAAGAAAACGGGCTGGAGACGCTGATTGAAGCAGAGTGCAAAAACTGTACTGTTATTGTTAACCGTGTGAGGTTATTCGAACCACAGGACACCGAGGAATCCTGAATTTAGTGTATTCAAAAAAGTATCTCATTGAAGATCAGAGAGCTTAGGAAAAGGAAAAAAATAATTAGATTTTGCTCCGATTACTTTTCGATGCCTTGTTTTAATTTGTTGCAGAACTTCCTCTTTTGTGAGAGTTTCTAGAAAAGGATCCGCTTCGGCACATCCATCCTCTACGGAATGTCTTAGCCAAAGTTTCATTGAGTTCACTGGTGCAAAAACTGCTCGAAGTCAGAGTGACGCAAACTGCACCATGTTCCCTCTTCTTTTGTCATGTCTCCACATTTATTTTGGGCAAGCAATTTAGGTAGAATTTGTCTCCGTGATTTTTTATTTCACCTAACAAGTTCTGGTTGCATGGTCAGACTCCCTGTCTAGGCACTTCGGGCTCTGGTTATTCATCTATCTATTCTGGTCCAATACTTTTTCCAGTGTAACTTTCTTTGATCGGTGTAGTTCTTTTTTAATTTCTACCAGTCGACAAAGCGGCAACGGTTAAAACTTCTTCCCGATATCCTATCAATTCATGCATGACGGAAATCCGTATGGTGATACAAAAGCATGGAAGCGGGCACTATTTCTTCTCAATACGATTAATTGTACATGACTGAGCCCAGGGTGAACACCGCCTGCGAACTGTCTTCACCTGCAAATCTATAATTAAAAATACAACATCCAGTTTCGATTTCTGCTGAGAAAAGGGTAGTTAGGAATACCGAAGCAAAGGCTGTCTAACACGAAAATTCTGCCAGCTATTGGTTGAAAAACTGGTGAACTAGCTCGTTTTCTCTGATTTATTTTCATCCTAATGCAACGTTGTATAAAACTAGAATTATTCGGAGAGTGCAGTTCGAAATGAAGGTGATAAGGATTACAGCGCTCATACAAGTTGTGATGTCGATTTCTGTGATAACCACACACGAAGGAACTCCTTCAGTCTGAGCGTTAATTGTCTACTTGCTTGAGGCGTTTCACACGTTGGCAGGAAGGAACCAGATGAACATGGGCCAAACACGTTTTATTTGTGGTCACTAGATCCTGTAGGACGAAGTGCATTGGCCGCACGATCGGTCATCTGTTATCGCACGTCCACGAGCAATTCGTTGTGACTGACTACAGGAGGAGCCAAACCAGTCACTAGCATTTATTAGATGTTTAGCGCATACTAGCTATACAGTATACGTGATCAAGGTTCCAGCCACCTACTCCTCCCCGGAATCAACTATCCAGACAGATGAGGAGCCATACAGTGAATCTAGAGGAAGCGAGTGCATGCCACTTTTATTCAAAAACAATTTGGATTTAACTGAATGCACTCTGAATCATTCGGAAACACGCTTCCGAATTGAACAGATGTTGGGCCCACTAATTCCTTCGTGTCCGATTTTCAGACAAACCAATACAGGAGTGTGTATGAATTTTACAAGTTTTATCATCCTTCTTCTTTGTTGCACTCGCATTACCATTCCACATAACCGTGGCATGAATGAGATTCAGAACCACTTTTTTGTCTGCTTCATTGTACCGCTTCTTTACAGTAGACGTAATGAATTAGTATTTCCGAAATGTGGGAAATATTTTTCAACATGTCAATATTTCTTACAGCTAAAAATAAAAAAACAAGTGAATTACTTTAAGATCTTCGTAGTCAAAACTGGCAGACGAAAGCGCCTTCTTAAACTCACCCGGTCAAGGGTTAGCATTCTTATTTGTACCAGTCGGCGCCAATATTCCATAGCAGCATTTTCGGACCGAGTTGGTTTTGGATTCATCCAATTTTCTAACCTTCGTTTCGTCAAATGACCAAACAAAAACACCATCTTGGTATGTGTCATTCATACGCTGTACTTTTTGTCTTCCCTGACCATAGGATGATCACGTGCGTCAGCTGCCCGTTGTACTATAACGTCCCTGTCGATGTGATTCTATGACTATTGACCAGCTACTGATCAGTAGCATGCAGCGATAATTCGCCTTGTTATTTCTTCCAGCTGCGAATGTAGGCAGTCGACAGAGGCAAAAGGAAATCAATTGAACAATTGATCATACTACCATGCTGCCGGTTCTGTGCGCGCCGATTTTAACACCTTTGACCCCGATCTGCTCTTGTCCGAGTAAAACACATTGCTGAGGTCTGCCTGTGCGAACAGTGACATCTGTTTGCTGAAAGCGAAAAGATGCTGGTGCAGCCAACGTTTCACATCCGAGAAACCAGTCTATAATTACAAAATGCATTGTTGTCACAATATGAAAAATGTTTTGTTTCAAGGGGAAACAAACTTTCTTATCTAAATTTGTCCATGGAACATTTTTGTGTAGTATACTTGAATGTCTTTTGAACTGCACCATTCACGTACAAAACCTCGTGTTTTCCGGTCAGAATGATCTCTGGCAAACACCCAGCTGGAGTTTCACTCTCAGTGGTCATCAGTGGTGCATCTCCAGGGTTTGAACCCAGATCCATAAAATGGAGGACGTACATATTAACTGGGCATCACACCCTCCCGTCTAGACTAATCAGAATTATCCAGTTACCGTTGCCCTGGTGTCGTCTGTGAACGAAAGGGGTAGGCCGGGGAGCAATCATTCAGTCAATAACGACACCAATCGTACACACCACTCGCAAGTGACTGATCCATATAAAATGAATGTAAATACTGTGAATCCAGCAAGACCAGAATATTTTACCTCGACTTGTCGTGTTCATTTTGCTCCATCCTATGAGGGAAAATCCTTGATAAACACCAAAACCTCTCTCACGGTTTCTTGACCGTGGTTGTTATGTTTTTATTTTTGCATCTATTGCTCAGACGCCATCAAAGCAAATTTGCAGCCACATTTACTTTTGTAGAATTTGATAATTTTGTTTCCTCACTTTACCCGCATAAATCCTCACAATTTAGAAAGTAAAATTCACGACGGTAACAAGAGACCCTGATTATTCTACTTGCCCAGTGAATGTTGCCGCAATATGTGAAGATGTACAGGTAAATAAAAACCAATTGTTTGAGGTCGAGTCTGTCCAGTACATTGCCCCTCTGCGATTCGCTTGGGATGTTGGGAACATCGGTAGACAAAGCACCTTGGAGCGAAGCTCGAGAAAAACCCACCATAATTTCAGTTGTATATGTCAATTGGTCAATCTATGGCGTTAGAAATTATGAATTTCGCTATTTTGGCATCAGCAAGCCGAATAAATTTGCAAGAAAAGAATCAGAGCACGGGTTCAAACGATCGCTGTTGTTGTTCTCAAAAAATCAAAGCATCCAAACTACTTCAAAGATTCACCTCACCGGGGTAGCCTGATTCTCTCGGTGGACTATGCCTTGAAGTAAGATAACCAGAACTGGAATTGGATTGTAAAACTTTCCTTGAGAAAGACTACCCAAGGTAGTCGAAACGTTGGCACATTTCATCTGCCAACAATGCTGTGTTATTTACGTTGTATCATTCACAATTATGACCAGAACTGTCTTCCACGTAATTGCAGAACACCACGCTAGTAGATCTGAATTTACACTGGACATTCGAAAGACACAATTTCATCTTAATTTTAGAACGGATATGGGAGAAAGCAAAACACCTAGATGATAAAACGTTCATTCGATCTGAAAGACCAATTTAGGGAATTTTACACATGAAACTGGGACTAAACTAGTTTTGTCTATTTCTGTACCTATTTTAACTTAACTTTGACGCAAAAATAGCGAGTTTTGTTTTTGAAACATGCATGTGACATCTCTCTGCGGAGATTTTGCTGAGAACTGAGAAGGTTACTGACCGGATAAAGAACAGCCCATTTATTATGAATAATGACATTTACGCTAGAGTGGAAGAAAATGCAGAACGCGTTATTGCACTAGAATGACACTTCGATCAAGCACCGAGTAGATAAGGAATGCAAATCAAATAAGATGTACACTAATTTTCACACATGATCACGCGTGTTTCATGCTATTTCAGGACTAATTTTAGAAATGACAGAAGCAGAAGTAAAAGACTACTATTACTAAATTAGATATCTAGAATATGGCAAACTTTAACAACAGATGTCACAACTAGTTTTGAGTGAGTTGACCAAAA
This sequence comes from Fasciolopsis buskii, assembly GCA_008360955.1. Lineage (NCBI taxonomy): Eukaryota > Metazoa > Platyhelminthes > Trematoda > Plagiorchiida > Fasciolidae > Fasciolopsis > Fasciolopsis buskii. The sequence goes on along the minus strand of LUCM01001094.1, from coordinate 58,222 downwards.
TGTTACCTGGACACCTATCTCAACATCGACGGTCCTAAACTCCTACTTTCCTGAGCGGGTGTCGACACCTGAATTATGAGAACAGTCAGCAGTTAATCAAAACTGTCGCTCGACGTGAATGGGCTATCACAATAATTCACTCTTTTACGTAAACTTTGGAATTTTTTAACTTATCAACGGCTTGGTTGCTACCACTTCACTGGATAGAAATAAAACTAGTCTTAATGTTGATAAACAACCATTTTTTAACATTCGTATGGGTTTTCGAAAGTACCTTGATTCCATCGAACAGATCGTGTTCTGCCACGGAACTTCTGAGACCGTTTTGCATTGAAACAATTCTACAAAGCAAAAACAGACTTCATTCAAGAACGGGAAATGCCGACAACTATCGGTTTCGGAACCGGGCCCGTGACAGCGGAATTCGATTTTGCCGATTCTTCTTTGTTTAAGTAGGATCCATGCTAAGTGGTGTGCGACTACGGCGAATGGTAATACTAAAGGGAATGAACGTAAACTTGGGACGAGTGACCAAATACTAACTAAATAAAGATAGATCACCAGAAACTGATTGAATGGAGTTTTCAAGAATTACTGGAATAAGTGTTATCACAATAGTCAAGCTATCGGTCTGGAACATTTCTGGTGATGTTGTTAGATGAAACAGAAAAAGTACAATTGAAAAGAGCAATTCTGCTATGTAGTTTGATGAAATCCTAATTAAACGGACTCAGAAAAATAATAAGAACAAATTAGTGTGCAAAAAACATACTGTTTAATGAAAATGAAACGGCAGTTTACTGGCTGTTATTCTAACTCACTCTACAGATTCAAAAATGCCGAGCAAATGATCTTGAATCCATGCACGTTGTGATACCCGCGCACGGTGGCAGCCTACTTCCTACGGAACAGACAGTTTGTCTTAGGTGTCGTTCAAATACCTGTTACCAAATCCCGTACTTATTCAGTGTAACACGGAAGTCACCTTTTTGTTTTAATGCATTTCTGATTTGTTTTCGCACGGATCTGGACATGAGTAGACACCGGGTGGCACAGACAGAAAGTGCATTTTTCTTGATGGTTTCATGTCCGTTGGATAAATCAGTAGAACCTTAACACGAAGGAAAAATCATTAGGTCTCTTTGATGCACAACTGGTTGTGTTACTACCAATGACTATAGAACTATGGATTATCACGTAATGAATATGAAACGGAAATCGATTTAGGCGTCCCAGACCTGTTTCAGGTGCCCAAGCAAGGATTGCCATGCGTTCGGATTAAAAACACGAAATACTTGGGACATTTTCTTAGCTATTTCACTTCAGTTTTGCTCATTTTCAATACAAGTAGTTCCCATTCTATTCAAGTTTGAACAGTTCCATTACCAAAAGAGGTAAGAAGCGTGTCGAAATATCCATGCCACATGTATCGGTTGTAATTGTGAATGATACAACGTTAATAACACAGAGTTGCTGGTAGATGTAATGCGCCAACGTTTCGACTACCGTGGGTAGTCTTTCTCAAGGCAAGTTGGATTACGCTAACAACTAGTACCCATCGGTGAACCGATTTTATCAAAATTTATCAACGCGACCATGTCACATTTCTAAACTTGTCATTTGTCTACTGAACTTGTTTATTGGGGTTTGAACAGACGGACGATAACCCTATGATGTGTAACTGTTTATTACCATTAGAATATTCTGACTAAAAATTCATTTCCAAGATTTACCGACGGATTTCTGATTTGGGTTCCGAATAATGCGGACCGTCTGTATTTTCCCCCGTTATATGTTTTAGTGATCTGCGCCACACAGGTGTACGTTGCTTTCATAATATTAGAGTTATTTTTTATACAGTATGATGTGACTGTGGCTAAAGTGTTTCTAATTTCTAATTCCTCTGTGCGCCACGATTACACTGCTGGTTTTGATTCAAGCACCATCCAAGTGCTTTGTAAAATATATCTGGTTTCATTTTGCTGGTATAGAAAGTAGCACAGTTGCGAAAGAAATGTCGTCAACGATATCACTGGCCAGCAAAGTATGGAAATACTTAATCCGGAGATAACGCTCAGTTATTTTGCAAAACTGAATATGAAATCACCAGTAACGGCTTTTCATTGCCAAATTGTACACTGATCGACACCATGAGCTAGTAACCAGAACTCATTTGTTCTACGGATTCGCCACAGCCGAGCATGCTGTGCGCCGTAGCTCATTCCGAAGACTGTTAACTGGGATTGGAAAGGTTCCGACAGAGTTTCGGCAGAAGACATCTCAATCAAAATACTACCGCAGCGAGCAACAAAACATAGCGTTACAATAATATACGTTAACGCACGACTGGGTTTAGAATTGGCCGACATATTCGAGGACAAGGTCGAATTGCCAATGCATATTGGTAAAGTTCGAAGACCAGACAGAAACCGAAAGTAAAGGATTATGATTAGGGAATACATTTCTCTCAAACTATTAATTGGGGCTTTGGATATTGTGAAGGCCTTTATTGTCACGTGTTCATTGCTCTAACGCCGATCACTATTGCAATAGTCATTTATGGTCCCCTGGAATATCTTATATCAAACTTCAAAGACAATATTTTACAAATGATTTTAAACAAAAGTCAAGACGTCTCTAAATAAAACGATATGGTTAGTATTATCTCGTATACCAGCTGGTAGCAAAATTTTGCAATAGATCAGCGCGTGTCAACCACTTGAGAGTTATTTCCAAATGCCTACAATGACTTGAACCCATCTGGACATCAACCGCTGCATCCTTTAAGGGGACTTGTCAATCCGTAGCTTGTGATTATTTTAAAAACTGGTTACGAAAACAATTGAAAAACCTGTTGAAGCAAATAAATCCTTTCAGTCATCCACTTTTAGTTTCCTGAATTAATGAATCCATCTAGTAGGCGAAGCAGCCGCTCCAAATGACTGTGTCTCAGCATACGGGGAAGTGAAACAAATGTTCACTACTATGGGATAAACATCCGTTCGGATGACGGTATACTCACGTTGATTTGATGACAGCTTCTGTTTTCCCCAGCTGTTTGGTTACGTTGCAATTTTGAGACCACGGCAGCTTAAGGTTACGGAAATGTTGTGTTTGGTTGCACAAGTTCAGGTGGTTTAGTTCTGTGGCCACTGCTTCAAATGCCTACAAAGTGACGTTCCTCACCTGATTCGAGAGACTGGTCAGAAGTTAAAGGATGGACGATTTGTAGTGAATTAACCATACAGGCAGAAAGACTCTAATCATTAGTTTTCACCACTATGGAGCTTCCATTATATTTAGTCACCCGGTTCTTTATTCACGTATGTTGGAGTTCTTTTATCCTCGTGATCAGCTGCTGACTGATCCGCATGATCTATCCGCCTCCATAGGAACACGGGATTTGGCTATTGCGGGCAGAAGTGGTTGACATTGGCAGACGACTTGTAAATCGATCATGGGTGACCGAAACTCGTTTCTTTAAACTATCGCTGGAACTGTCTTTGAAAAAAGAGAACAGTGATAAGCGATTGCTTCACGAGAACAGTGTAGATTTTGCACTTCGTTGATTCGTCATTAACATTTCGATAGATGTGGTTCTCGGAAAGTTCATTTTCTCGGAATGCCCAGCTTATCTTCTAGCTATTGATCTAAACAGATCTTACTGCCTCGTCAGGTCAAGGGTTAAATAACCACGGCGTTTATTTAAGGAATGTTGATAATAAAAATCAAACTTTACTACTTAGTTTAATTCGAAAATTTCGTCCACAAATGGAGTAGTATAAATGGTCAGCTCATCATCAAGGTGCACGGAATGACCATGCATCACTTTAAAGTTTGCCAAGCGAAAAGAACAAAGCATCCCGAAACCGAAGCTCTTTATAACGGTTATTAGTCGTAACCATTTTGATAGTCTGCTTTGAAAGCTCAATTTTATACAATGCTGATATTCGATTAAACGCTAAGAACCATTCCAGCTTACGTAATGAGCGTGTTATGCGACCGGAAACCATTCATTCCAGAGTCGCGTTCCAGCACGATGTCCGCATTTGTGCACGGCTCCTGACGATCCCCAACCGGGGGGAAGAAATCAGATATCAGTGAATGGTGAATTATGCACTGCAAATGAACCTCAGATCTGTCCCTTCCCTATTGAATAGCATGCAGTAACTTCTCTCTCTTCTCCAGTGCATCATTCAACTGGTTTTGAAATGATGTAGAGCATAAAGTTCATTAGCGTAACTAAAAGAAGACAATAACATTAATTAACCCGATCAGTTATATATATATATATATATCGGTCACAAATGTTGCCTAAGAATTTAACTCGCAGAGGGAAATCAGTGTATTCCTGAGGCTCACAGTTTTGCATTCATAAATCGAGCTACCATTTGATTTGGAATAGCGTCCTTTAGGTTATCAAGTGACCGTTGACCAGACTTTCGTTTCAATCCGTTTGTGTTATGCTAAATTTATTGTTTCGTGAAGCCATTCGAACTTTATTCACCCCAGATCCTGCCCATAGGGACGCGTCTGATTTTAAGTGTCGTGTTTCTCATAGGGTTGGGTACACAATTGTTACAGAAACGCACAACCAGTTTCACGGTTACTGCCGCTCGTCGTGCATCCGTAACCGGTATTCTCTTGCCCAATAACACACAAGCATACATTCCTTCCTTGGGTTGGCACTAAAATCGAATCTGAATCGGTAAAAGCTTGCTTGGATGATGAGTCCACTTAAGGATCACACGGTAGTTGAAGCATCGCGTGATTCTTACATGGGTAGGCTCATAATGAAGTAAACGAGCTCATCATCCACATTCCGCAGTCAATGACCATGTGATCTAAATTTTCACGTACTTGGTTATTGGGGGAATCGGGTGGTTGCCTTCTGGGCTTTCGTCAGCTAGCCACTCCCGTGTCCCTAAATATGTCATCTGTTTGTCAACATGAGCAGGCGAATTTTGTTAGGACCCGAAGATATACACCCCCAGTTTGTTCCAATCGACTGACGTGAATTTCACATCATTCTGATCCTATTTTCTCACAGTCTACCGGTTAAGGTTTCGTTAACTGGGGCTCATTGGATTTGGTTGAATTGCCGGAAAATTAACAAGTAAAATGACATGGCAAAATGTGCATTCCATCCAACAAGCAAATCGATAACAGTTGGTTTTTAATACTTTCGTTTAATTTGTCCTACAGATCTGTTCCTTGACTAAATAGTAGCTCATCGTGATTGGAGTATTGAATTATTTCATTGTTTTTTCTACCCGTGAGTGGTGAAAATAAATAAACTGATTAATCGGTCAGTTCACAGCAGTTCATTATTGGATTTACTTTCTGTCGCGAGCAATATGTCACGTTAGCAAGGAGCACCCTGCAAGCAGATGCTGCCTTCAGGTGTACGTTTGTCTGTTGCGGGACTGTAAGGTCAAACTCTGTTGTACCGTTTCGTTCTATGTCTTGATTTTACCTCTGGTTCTCAAACTGTCGCAAACGCTTTTTCGTTTCGGTGTCACTGTTTGTGTCACTTAGCCGGGTCAATCAGAAACGCACTTTTATTCGACTGCAAATCGCTAATCCGAGCAATGACCCACTGATGCTGTCTATCGCTCGCTTTCTACTCCCGTTGGCCTACAGATATCTGTTTGAGCAGGACCGCCGTAAACACTAGGCCAAAACGATGGTTCGGTAACGAGGACTAGTCTCACGGAAATTAATATCTTTGATCGAGCCGGGATCACATAAACTTCCAGTCCTGGGACAATAAAAGTACCCAAATGCCTCAGCCCACATCGAATCCGAATTCGGGCCGGGGGAGCGAAAACTGGCGTCAAACAATGTGCACAATGGAAACTAATCAACATCTAGATCATGAGTGGATTCGAGCATCGCGAAAAGACGGAATCTCTCTAAGAAACGAAAAAAAAGCAAAAAAAGAAGCAGAACAGTATTTGGTTCATGCTGATTCAGCACGTGACTCTAGTCCACTGACTGCACGTACCACACTATGTTACGTGACTAAACATAGACCACCCGTCGGCGGGATTCCCAGCAGTCGAATGGAAGAAATTCACATGGTCAAAACCCAAGGTTACAATCAAATGCTTTCGGTAAGCCCAATTCAGTTTTCTTTACTCTAAATCTGATTTTGACATGAGAAGTTTTTGAAACAGATACAGGGTAAAAATGCAGTTAGTGGTGATTAAGAGATTAAATTTGTCTGAATAGGGCTGCATACGCCAAATCGCAAGACAGGACTACATAACCAGTGCCCCAGTGAAACCGATGCGACAATTATCAACACGCATTATCTAGCATGACATCATTTTAACACTATCCGTTTACATATATCAGTCCGATTTCCAACTATTTCGATCATCCCATCCCAATACCCATAAAACTTGCGGGATTTAGCCAGTTGTGAAGCGCCGAAATCAACCTTGCTTTCCATCACATTTTCTAATAACTCAATCGAGGATTTTCAACTGTAGGGTTTTCTCAAACCTCAAGACCTACAGCCAGCTGGCTATTAACATACGCAAACTAAATTCTTCATCCGTTTGCGGTGGTCAAAGGTGCTCTAGGGTGCCACTCCAGGAGCCAGAGAATGTTCTCACGTTGACAAGTAAATTCATCGCACGCACTGGCTTTACTCCGTACCGTTTATTAAGACAATCAACCATAGCCAGTGTATGGTAATTAGCTCCAGAGGATTCTGGGGATGGAATTTTTGTATCCGTCATTGTTCTTTTGTTTCCATAAGTCACCAGTGTTTGCACCGTTGATGCCCCATTTGTGATTAGCGGAGATTCGAATCGCATGCAGAGTTGACAAAAACTGAAAACATTCGCAACAGTTCTGGTTTAATTTGATCGCCAAAACCTGGGTCTTGTTTCATGATGTAATTCTGTCTATACTGGTTGCACCAAGCTCTCTCCCCGAAATGCCCGGGGAATCCAGAGGGAACAAATCCCGATTAACCATTGCGGCTGATGGGCCAACCGGACTGACCCTAGTTTAACTAGTGAAGTTCAGACATTCAGCTCCCACCTGTCACCGGCATATCACGGCCACAGACTATTAGTCACACGAACGCATTCTCATGAAGAGGGCTTCAATGAATCGTTTCGGGTCAACCCTGCTAGTCTAGGAGCTATAATTTTCCGCTTATAGTCATTGGCTGCGGTTTCGTGTTCAAAAGCTGATGATTTCTAAAGCATAAACATTACTCACGCGGATTTTAGTGGTACATTCGGTGTGAATAATGTAAGAGGAATCTTCTATTTGAGAAGTTAAATCTCTTACTAATTCATTTGGTAGATAAGTTCTAGCTGATTAAAATAGGCTTGGTCAGATCGATGTGAATACGGCTTATATCACGGATCTGAGATTTGTGGACTTATCCACCTGCATCTGTCTGCCTACGTGTTCAAGTACAATTTCTCGAGCTACGCATTACACAATCGTTCAGATAATGAACTTACAGCTTATACATAGCTCCGCAGTTTTCGCGCCTTAATTTACATGGTAAAACACCAGATCGAGATGAATTCAAATCTTTGAAATGTCTGAACAATCACGGGTGTGATATTTCCCTAAACGTCATCGCTGTGCCCCAGTTTCTGCCCTTTGCATGACCCTTTATTTGGGTTGTATCAGTGCTTTATACGTGCAGAACACTCTATCGAATCGACGGTCGACGCAATCGGCAGACGATTGTTAAACAACAGAAGGGCTACAACGGGGACTGAAGCGGGAGAATGAAACAAGGAGACGAACCACAATCGGTTGGTTACGTCGTGGGGCAGAAAATCCCATCGGTTCGTGAGATTCCGGTCTTTAATTGCTCTAGCAGTACTAGTAAATGATCGCAACTTCCAACTAAAAGATTCGAATTTACGTGACCTTACATTATCCTTGCGTATTTCAAAGATAATAGCCTCAAATTAGCCAAACTACTTAAAGCAGGTAAAGTGGATATCCGGATATCTGACAGAATTTGTTGCGCAAAATGCGTAAACTCCGAGTGGCCCAGAAGTGACTTGCGAAATTTATTCACATTCCAGCTAAAACTTTGTTTACCCAAACGGTATTCGTTTGTCGTCAAGGGCATAAGTTCTGTTGCTAACTTGATTAAAAGTCCCATACTTGTTAAGTTTGAATGATTTCCCGTGTACTATTTACGCGCATCTCGACATTGGCATACATGAGTAAACAGAACTCCTCTTTCCATTCATTCTCATATTAACCAACTCCGTAGTCATTCTATCCAAAGCGATATCATTTAGGGTACCAAGAATGTGGACAGGTGCCATTCACCAAAATACTGCAAAATTCCTATAGATAAAAGCTAACGATTGAGCTGTCGTCGGTATTTTGGTTTTCTATGACCAGTTCGAGAGAAACCTAATGAGAAATACCGGGACCTTCCGCCGTAACAGCCAGACACCCTCATATGTCTCTGGTTCACCCAAAGTCGCGTAATCGTGAATAGGATTTGACGGTTAGTGCAACAAAGGCTAGTGTGTCTGTTATGAAGACTGGTCCCCTCTGGACATCAGTGCTAGCTGGGAAACGTCTAGAAGTATTATGCCCGACTCTATTCTGGTCCACTTACTATTCTCTTACCCACTATTCCTAATTAATTTACTTTAAAAACAGCAGTACTGGGCATCGTGCGCCACCAGAAATTGCGATGAAATCTGGAAATTAATCAGGAAGAAACATGGATCACATCGTATTTGCCTACTGCGTCCGATTCTTTGTTCACTGTGCCACAAATCTATAAAGATCAGGGAGCAAAATGGCGGTGATGTGTAAAGGAATTCAAACTTGTTGTTCACAATCCACGGACCCGAAGTTTGTTCTTTCTATAGGATTTAAGATTGACGAATGTAATTATAAAATGTTCGTTTAGTCACTGTGAAGAAAAATCTCTGAGTGACCTGAACTTTTGCAAATCTAACAGATTTATTTTGATCATAGCAATCAGTATTTTTTAGTCCAAAGGTGGGCAATTTCTCAAGAATTAGGCAAATCAACGAAGTCAATACCATATCTCCGACCTCCTCTTTTTCGGTGGATCCTATGCAGCTTGTCATGTCGTTCTTATTACGACTTCGGTCGGCATCATACCTGTCCGCTACCAGTTTTTTTGTACATGATTCATCTATCAGGTATTACGAGGTAACAATACCACGTCACTGAGTCGGAAGACAATCCTCCCACTACAAATGCAAGGACTGCAGCAGTTAAAAGGTTTAATCCGAAAATCCCCAGCCAATAAACATCCAGGGGAATACAGATCAAACAATTCCTCTCTGATTGGATTAAATCGTCAGTCTTCGGATCGTTTAGATTCCATTTGGAAAGGTCACTTAAAAACATTTTCCGATGTCATTCCACCGAAAACTCTTGCCAATGCATCTTTGGGATTCGTTCAGGCAGAAAAGGTGCGAAGCAGTCGACACCGCCATCCACGTGATCGCGTCCAAAAGAACCCCGACTTTCCCGTAGAATCGGCCAAATCACATCAGATGTGGCTGCCTAAAGTCACAGCCGACAGTGACACAGCGCGCAATCAACAGAACATTCTTGCTTGCAGCTGGTCTTCGCTGACCGGGAAACAAAGACGATCCAAATGGGTGAGGCATAAAAGAGAACTGGATAAAATGTGGCAGTCTAGCTCGGTGGGGATTCATCCGAATGGAGACCTATCGAATTCAAAAATGCATACGGGCTATCATCAACAAGGTGCCTCTGTAGACTCAGCAGTCGAGCTAGTGAGTATAAAAACGATTACTATCGAGATATATTATGAGTTCGACACTCGTGTTCTCTAAACTTTTTCGTATTTTGGACTGATCTTTATTGCCATCTAAACTAGTCATTATGAGGGCAGAAAATCTTAGTGGTCCACAGCAAAAGAATCGAAAACGTTTAAGGTTATTGAAACAACTACCGGTTTTTCAGGCCTCCTTGACCAAACAATCGCAATTAGGGATCAAGCATCACTGATTTTACAGACACGACATTTGTTTGATGTTAAACGCATCATTCCCAGCCGCTTGTGTCGCATGTTGAATAATCTAATGAAATTCAGATGCATTCTTCTAGTATTTCTCTTCAGATCAGCACAGTGCAAGTGAAAAACTTAGTGGTATGTCATTTTTGATGCAAAATGCTTATAACGAGGTACACAGCTAAATAATGGTTGTAACACTAGTGGTACCCATAAGTCTTTCATCAGTTCAACCAAGTGCGTCTGTTCGGTCCGTCATCTTGCTGCTCCACGTCAACAGGAATTCCAGGGGTTCGACATGAAGAAAACTCTTCTGTCGGGATGGGAATATTCTGTCGAACATTTATCCAAACGTTTGCACAAATGCTCCATACAATTCCAAATGAGCATTTCTCGTCTGTTTGACCTACACCAATCGTATAAGCGAATAACTCGCTGGTCAACAGCTAATAGGTTTTTTCCAAATCCTATCAATAAACGCCTCCAACGGAGATAGACAAAAACCATAAGAGTCATAGTTTTGGCTTGCCTTGCACGGGACTGTAAGTGCAATTAAGACGACTTCTTCCGTAGCAGAACTTTAATTTTGTTTCATCAACCACAGGCCTCACATCTATTGCACCATGTATAGGTACGTGTCTAAATTTCCAAATGACTCGTCATGCGGTATCAACATCTAACTTGCCATTGAAAATCATGAGATCAATGTACTACTGTTTCATCCTTGTTAGGAATTTTCATCAGTGCACGTAAACCGCGTCGTAACTGGGAAGCAAATCCAGGACGAGCGACTGGGAATCGAACGCCTCAGTCACTATGCTAGCCAGATTGATCCTAAAAGGCCGATCAAATATCAACACTGCATGATATAGCGCCCATATTCGCGACTAGATTTTACAGGTCAAGGGGCCTTTAAACGTACTGTGTCAACGACACTTGAGTAAAGGCGGACAAGAATGAAACAGCTGTACAGTGCTTCCATGGTCTTCAGTAGCTAGCTGGATGTTCATATTGAATGAAAAATCCTTTGAAAATTCACAATAACTTATTATTACCCCAGGACGTCTGTATTTGCTTGTTTGCATTGCGTGGCCCATACTCTTAAGCTACTCACTCGCTTTCATCGACTTGCGTAAATGACTTCGTTACACCTGACCTGACTTGGAGATTACGTTGAAAATAAGTTTAATATTTTCGCTGGCTCATATAATCACATCTTGTTGACTTCCCTGAAATTATTTCTGATCGCATACTCGTGATACGTGGTGTAATTCGCAAAGACAAAGAAAGCTTCTCAATAAGATTCTTTTATAACCTGGTCTTCTTACCGTCTAAATAGTGGTAATGACGAGATCAAGGTGGAGTTTTTAAGCGCCAACAATTAATCCTAAACTGTCACAGGTTTCCAACGGTTTCCCAAAGGTCGGTACGAAAAACATCACCACAAATGGTGCACTGCCACCCCCGCCAATTGGATTATGGCCTTCGGAAAACTACTCAAAATATGCCACAGAGTTTGATCAGAAAAAGCTTCCGAAATCACAAACTGTGGTTGCTTCTTTGGGATCTATTACCGAAGACGATCAGCTCCCAGCTAATCTAGTCTCAACCTGGACGAACCACACAGCATTTCGCTCCAACCCGGAACTTGCCCTAAAGAAGCATGCGACAGAAAATTTCGGGCAGATTAGTAAACCTCGAGAAACAGAGAAAGTGAACACTATTTCACCAGGTCGGAGCTCAACGAAGCATGCGAAAATCCCATCGAATTTGGAAGTTGCAAAACGTGCCACATCACTAACTTTTTCCAACTCCGCCTTTGATCCCACTCTGGTAGTCAATAAGGAACGTTCTACGGAGGACAAGGGTCAGGAGGATCATAGACCAACCGCAAAATCGGCGGTGACAAATTGGTCAACTACTCCCCGGGCCGATCTAAGTGGAACAAAAACTTCGGACACGCGAAAATCGGATGAAACAAACTCAAAACCAAAAAGTTCATGGCCCCTGAATCCCAGCAGTAAGATCTGATTTTTATTACGTGGAATACAAAACCACATATCTGTAAAGCTTTCAGCTTCCTGCAGCATTCATTGACACTTCCATTATTTCTAGAGTGAATAATGAAAGACAGTTGCGAAACGTGTACAGGATTGAAGAGCAAGGATGTACTTGTCGCACAGGAATAAACATAATTCTCAATAGAATCTCATTTTCAGTGCTAGATGTTTGCTTTTGGGAGTGACAATGGTTATTCGTATATAATTTTTCTCGTCAGTTTATCAAGACCAACCACCAGAAGGAGAAACGAAGTTCGAAGTGGTACATTTTCTTGTAATTATAAATGAGAATATAGATAAGATTTCAACTCAAAAGCCATTTGTAAAGTCCAAAAGCATATGAATGACATGGCCGGCACCAGACGAGCAAAAACAGCTGCTGAGTCGTTGATGTGCCACTAACGGAGAAGTTTTCTTTCATCTCCATACAACACCATTTATAAAGTAATTTAGCGTAGTTTTTAACAAACTACAATGTCAAACAAAAGTTCATTCGACAGAATTAATCATCGCTCTCCCCTCATAAAGTGTAGGTCAAGGGATAGAAGAACAGAGGAGTAACCAGCATTTCGTCAGCTGTTTCCAATCAGCACGACTACATGACATTAGTAAATATAATCATTATTCTTCGCAACACTTTTTAGTAAGACTGAAATTGTCCTACCTTATGAAGCCTTGTGTGTGTGCGTGTGTGTAGGTCCCACTTTATTCAGTATGTACTCATGATAACCAATTCCTCGATATAAATGGAAAAACAGACGGGAGCAGATTGGTATGTGCGGCTCTCTCTTCCATCCACAAGGCAAAATACGATAGCCATATCAGGATTACGATAAAAAAAGCAGTAAGCAAGGCTGCCAAATGCAGACAACCCGGAAAGGAACTCATTTGCAATAGCTTCTCGAGTAATAATAGACTTGTCAAATTCGTTCGCAGCCAAGGTGTGCCGATATCACCCGATCTTGTAACTTTTTACGTTTTCGTTTCTAAGTTTAGGCAATTCTCACAGGACCACGGAACTCACTTGTTTCTGGTTGAATCTGTGCCACTTCAAGATTGATTCCGGTACAATAACACAAAAAATGAGAAACTATAAGACGAAGACGGTAAACTTTACGTTTAATTTGGGGAACAAATAGCTGCGGCAAACCTTGTTCGTCTTTGGTGCATTTCACTGTCCAGCTGAACATATTAGTCACCGGCTTGCGGTTGGTCACCTGCCTTCCCACAATCCTTGTGTAAAAATATAGGACAAACCTCGCCCGCGTCGACTCAGTCCACTGTTTGGATTTTCCAACGCTACCTCTCGCTAAAGAATGTGGAATACAATTCATTTCAGTTCTTCAGTTGATGTATGCAAACAGCCAAAGCCTAGTCCGCGCTTCCGGCAATCTCTGACTCCAATCCGCGATAGATGTTGGTGTTCATCAGCTCTCGTTCTTCTGTGACTTCTCAGCCGAACAGGTCCAGAAAATAGCATTGTTACTGTATCAGAATAGTCACTAATATCTTCAGAAGAAAAATTATCTCACTTCAAATTTCAGAATCATGTTGTATGTGAAGATCTAGTTAGGTTGCAAGCACTTCTTGATCGATTGGGATAACCTCTGATCATTCAAACTGTATAATTTGATTATGAGACTGGTGTAATCGAAAACCGGACTTTGTTCGTAGATTGGGTAAGGTAGATGAAATTTATTATTGGGACAGGTACTGTTCATCGGGAGGTCGTAGATAAAATGAAGTCTTAAAAAAGAAGGCTCGATTACTGCTAGCTAATTTTTGAAAAACTGTGGCTTCTGCCTAATGCCTCATTAACCACCATAGATCCGGTTTATACTGCATTAGTAAAATCGATCTTGGTTTGCGGAAGTGTGACCCTTGAGGAAAAAAGATATAAGGAGGCCATCGATGTTTGGACACAGTTGTCTTCACGCTATTGGCACTATGTGGGGGTAAAAGTTCGCCAGGATCACGGAGGTCTATTGATCAAACAGGCCCTGCATTTAGACGTAGTCAGGATACTGGGATGTGTCGCATATGCCGACAAATCAGTCGCGTCAATGTGCACATGTAATAGTCATGAGATGGGCCAAGTCACCATCAAATAATCTGGCTAGAAACTGAGGTAACCCTAACCAGTGAACTGTCCCAAATAGGTCGAATTCTATTACTACATTTTGGTTCACAACGCCCCCAACGCGGTGCTTACCGAAAACGGATGATACGGCTGAATGTTAAAGTCAGCAAGGATTCAATTATTTAAAACATTTCCGTTTCTTCAAATTCCTCCAGTTTTATAACTTTTTGAAATTTTCTGTTGCTGCTCTTCGGTACCAAACCAAGAGCGTACTGGTGACACACTGACGGCTGGATAAGATGACCCCTTTAGGTCACACTCCGAGGTGGCACTCAGAAAGCATGATTCTTACAGCAGTTATCGACCACACAAATAAAAGAACACACACGAAGATGAAGTGGCCAAATGAACTGAAATAATGTCTGAGGAAAAAAAGGCTACTAGCTGCTGACATTATGGAATTAGAAACAGGAAAGTTGTTAAACTGAATCGTCGATAAATCTGAAGTTCTGATCGTCATAGATGCACCTGATTTTCCCCTGGATTTAGCATGATTGCATGATTGCATGATGGCAACATTATTCATATAAGTGATAACAAGCTTTATTTCGCTATTCTGATGAATGGAGTACCAGAAGAGAATTTACCATAAAGTTCAATTTGGTTGGGGCAATTGCTTTTTTTGTTATTCGGTTTTCTTTATGAGAGATCGATATTCAAGGAATCAACCCAGGACCGATTATGGTGAAAGTTCTTTTCCTAATGAGGGTACGTCAACGAACAATAAACTCATTACGGAATTCGGCTCAATCACTGATATTTATTGCTTTTTCTAGAGGAGCATTGATTTGCAAACGTTGAGAGAGTCAAAACACATATTTGCACCTTTACCTAATGTAAACAGTGGCATGCAATTCAGCACTGGTTACCAGATCAGACCCAGGGAAAGTCATTTACCATCGGCTGGTTGAGATTTTTAAACCTAGTTCCCCGTGGAACATCCCTAAGTACTTTTAAGAAGTTCTATTTCATTGCCTGCGTACTTGTATGGATTAACAGGTGGTTGATCTGACCAAATATACCTTTATACCACCTGAATGAATCTTCATCTTCTACTGATCTTCGGTTTAACGTGCAAAGCTGCTATCAGTCTCTATGGAAAGAATCTCACAAGTTTCGAACGGCAAGAAATCGATGGTTACTCCGAAATATGGTTCCTTGGTTTGGAGGCGGAAAAAATCCACGGTGTTCCCGGTGCACCCTTAAACGCTGGCTACGATGACGAACACGGTTCGTATCTCAAGGTGAGTGCATTTACCTAGGATGAACTCATAGGTGCAGGTTGTCTGGATAAATAGCTTTAAGCTTTACAATAGGCGCTAGGGCTGGTCCGAGTTTGATGAGTGTCACCGCTAATAAGTCGTTACCGTGTGTATTACTATTTTGTCAAGAGGAGTTCTTCATCAACTCCGTACCCCAAAGCTTCATTGAATTATACACCACTCCATAATGCTATTAGTAAATCTACCCGATTCCTGTGTAACATAAACTTCCGAAGTACTTCGTGTTTACTGTGCCAGAAAATACCCCTCTGTGACTGTTTTGCTTCTTTTATTTTACCTTACTTGGGTAAAAAGGCCGACTAAGCGCGAATAAGATATTTCGGTGAAATTGGTGGATTAGTGAGGGCCTTATGGTATAAATCAGGCAGTCAATCACAAGTCGCACCTATTGTATGTAAGCTAATGAGCCAAGTTTCACGATATGCTGATAGCTAATTAAGATTTAATAATCCAATTAACGTGTTGGTCGTGTACAGCTTAATTTGGCTTGATAATCAGAGAATCCCACCAAATAGCTTTTACATTAAAACTGCTATATAAAATGGATATTGACATTTTTCCAAAGGTCCTGTTGTCCACGTTTCTTGTTTTGATCGCAAGCTTTTTATCACCAACGCCGGTGGCATCGTCCATACTTGGTTGGTTGTGGCTTTCTGCATTCATAGAGTGCTCCTGTTGTAACATGTACTGAGACGGGAATTTTTAAAAGGGTTTCCTGAACTACCTGGAAAGTGTAAAAACAGAATGAACGACATAAGCCAAAGCCCAGTAGTTGTTTCCACCGACGTCACGTACACAACTAAACCAACACGGTGGTTTAGTGGATATA
Organism: Fasciolopsis buskii; assembly: GCA_008360955.1. Classification (NCBI taxonomy): domain Eukaryota; kingdom Metazoa; phylum Platyhelminthes; class Trematoda; order Plagiorchiida; family Fasciolidae; genus Fasciolopsis; species Fasciolopsis buskii. Next base: position 41,883 of record LUCM01001094.1, on the reverse strand, counting down.
CGCCAATATTTACGTTCAAATTTGATCTCCTAGGCATCAAAACAAGAAAGTCACACAATAACATAATCCCGGTCCGAAGTGGGCCGCCTAATAAAGATCAGAATTAACTATGCCTATGAACTGACGGTTTCAAGTTAGCTGGTGATGAATCAATCTCAATGATCAAAACCTCACTAATTTTGGAAGTCCTTCAAAAATACATCGGCATTGCTGGAGATAAAGTTGCTGAATAATGCGTACATATGCTGCCATTGTATCTATTAGCCGAATTAATCCTGACAAGAGAACCGTCGAGACTCGGAAAGATCTTGCCCCAAAACAAGAATATGAACTTCCGGCATGCCGCAGGTGTTTACATTACACGGAAGCGAGTAAGCACGAACGACCCATGAATAGTCTTTCTCCAATCAACAGTACCAACCGATTCGATCGGAAAGCGATTGTGCCACGTCAGGAGGCAAAAAGCCACCGTTCGATAACCCTTATTGCATTTCCCTCTGTATGATCGATGGATAGGGCAGGCCTCGGTAGAGAAACCGAACTGGCCATCACAGAATTAATTTCGCTACATTATCTCCTTATCTTGGGTTCGTGATTTCATTCACAATATTGATCACTTGATTGCAAACAAAATAAACCAACGTAATTTTATTGACCTGGCAAAGCAAACACAGCATTGGTGATCCATCCGCTAGTGCTAAAAAGACATCGATTAAATCTTTGCATCTTTATCCATTTTAGAATTGGTGTCATTAGTTATGGTACAGTAACCGAGAGTGGAGACATTAATTATTCATTATGCAGTTGTAGGGCATCACTCATAATCGAAAACATGTAAGCGTTGTGCAATCGTTTCAATCTTGCTAGGGATGACTTCTTGTAATGACGAAGATTCAATAAACCAGTGACCACTTTGACCAGCAAAATGTTAGCTCCCGATTTTGTAATGCTCTTCACACTGCATTTCGAATTCTCTTAAACCATTTTCAGGTTACCAATGATCATCTGGCGTATCGATACGAAATTCTAGAAACCTTAGGAAAAGGTTCATTTGGTCGCGTTGTGCGCGCAAAAGATCATCAGACAGGAAATATCGTGGCAGTGAAAATAATTCGCAATAAAAAACGGTGTGTTCGTGTGTGTGTGTGTGTGTATGTGTATATGTGTATATGTGTGTGTAGAAATTTGACTGCATCAATTTTATGCAGTTCGGTATTTTGCAAATAATATTCGATTAGTGGTCCCTTTGGAAAATAGGTATGGGCAATAGTATGATGAACAATTCTAAATTAAGTTGTCAAAAATTATCTTCCGCTTACCATGTGGTCACGTTCGTTTTACCTGTATGAAGAATACTGAAGCCAAATTCGAACAAAATATTTTTATTGCACAAATTAATTCAATGTATACGGGAATGACAAAGCAGTTCCTTTCGTTGCCGCCAATCTTTTGTGACTATCGCAACCTGGTTGCCATGCCGTATTGGTAATGGTGATAGACTTGTCTGATTTCCGGTTCCCAGATGCTAATTGTTTTTTTTGTATATTTTTTTTGGAGTTCGCTTGGCCTCGAAAGGTTCCATGCTATAGCCAATTGTCGAATATTGGCTGAACCTCATAGAAGAGTTCGTAACTATGGGCGCAGTATAGTATCACTCAGATTTTGCTACTGACTGTTCGCTGATACTAAGTCAGTATTCATCGGATAATCTTCCACTGGGCTAAAAACGGGTACAGTGTGCACAATCCGTTTACGACTCATCCGTATAAGTCACGGAGGTACAGTTACTTCATTTTTGACCTATCGATGAACACCGTGAAAATCCATCAAACTCAAGCGGAGTACGGGTCAGCAAGCAGTTGCACGCTTTTGAAGCACATATTATCGCTATTTTTTCCGTAGAGCACCGAAAGTTTTCTATTCATTAATTTGGATTTTCACTACTTATAATTACACCAGAAAGTTCTTGGAATGGCGTTTTGGTTTATCCGGAAAACCATATAAGCACATACGAATATTTTGTCCTGTAAGTGCAGAACACTTTATTGAAACTTACATAATACAACTGAAGTGCAAACGTGAGGTCGAACATCACATCCTCCAGCCAAACAAACAGTAACTCAAAGCTAAATAATACGAACAAACCGGCTTCATTATTTGCTGACCAAATACTGCTCTAGTTGAACAAAAATTGCGCTAATACGACCGAAATCCGGACAGCCAGCTTTTGATAAGAAAGAATCCAGCTTCAGTAAAAACAACACTACAGTGTCGTGCTTTCCGAAATTAAGATTGACCGACTGTCTGATTTTGCGTGAAAGGTAGTTAGAAACGTAATCAAGCATAGAAAACACCGATCCAACATACTACTCACCAGTAACTGAGACCGCCACATGGAAATATTTTTGGGTCACGTTTTGGAATTTATGTTGAGTATGCAACTTATTTTGAATTTCCCTCATTATGCCGGCTCTTCGCGTTCTTGTCAGTTTTCATCAACAGGCTCAGATCGAAGTCGGCGTTCTGGAAGAATTGAAAAGAATCGATCAAACCAATTCGTGCCACATCATCCATATCAGGGACCATTTTGTCTTTCGCAATCATCTGTGTATCGTGTTTGATTTGATGGGGTAAGATATCTGTCCTTGTATTTGTTCCATATAGCAAACGTATCGTTATTTGGTCCCTTGTGTTGTTTGACTGACACTTAATGGTCCTCATTTTTACCCGATTCCGCTTGAAAACCTGCAAATTTGCGAGGGACGTTCTCTAGTCGGATATGAAATACCGAGAGCAGCGCAAAAAGGAATTGCAGCTTTTGAAGTGTTTGATGAGCCGACCGTTATCTGAAGGCTTTAAAAATTGACGTACATTTTTAGCAAAAATGTCCCATAAAGAGTGGTTATGACAGAATCTGCAGTAAAATTTCCCTTTCTCGTGTCCGATTTTTGAAACTACTAGCATTAACGGAGGTCAAGGCGTTAGGGTGTCTAATCCATTCACAAATGCGATGTTGCAAACAGAAAGACGAATAAGTTGGCCAGTTGCTGATCTTCTTCAGCGTGTTTGAATTTTGTCAGTTTTCTTGTAAACTGCCTCTTGAAGACGTGGGTGATCGGATTTCTATTCTCTTCTTAAACCAGGCAAAATCTGTACGAGGTTCTAAAGAAGAGTGAATTTCGTGGGTTTACAATGCACTCTTTGAGAAAAATCGCCCTCAAGCTACTGAATTGTCTATGCCTTCTGCGCAAACGAGGCATTATTCACTGTGATTTAAAACCGGTGAGTGTTTCTGTCAAGAAGTCACCAATCAAAAATGAGGACTATTATGCACCTAGAGTTTTGAATGAACGTTTCAAACGATCTGCCTTATATTTTGGATTGCAGTAGACCAATCAAGTAGACAGAAAAATTACTAGTGAAGAGCAGTTTTAACGAGGCATATTGCTTTGGTCCCCTATCCGTACTGTTTAAACTATGTTTAAGTTCATGTCCGTACTTTCAGTAGTCATGTGGATATAATGCATAAGATACAACTAGAATGTCGTGGACCACTCCACTTTGGATGTTGCCAAAAAATGTAGTTATTTCTCATTACCTGGAGCGTTAATTAAACTCGTTTTTGTTAAGGTTTATTTAATGTCGATACTCGATGTTCTCCATACTAGAGTCCACGTTTTCAATTACGGATTAATGTGTTTTGGTTCTACAATCACATGAAACCAAACACAAACTTTTTGTAACCTCACATTAAAGCAACTTCTGTCAAAATGTCCACGCGCGTTGATTGGTTGTAATCCAGCGGTGATGGCTAAATGCAATCGTGGTAAAGGTACCACCAACGAACAGTCTTTTGGGCGTGAGTTGAGGGACCGTATTTCATACCGTTTCGAAATGATTTTAAAAAACCCCATCGAGCTGAGGAATTGTTAAGGGGAGTTGAAAAGCCCGCTGGTGAATTTGGTTTGCATGTGTTGCCTTGGTCGGCCAACTAATCGCAACAGCCACCGGCCAACTATGGCCCACATCTCTTCTCGAGCTCGCTGTGAAAAAAACCGAGATAGGCCTTCGGATGCGCCGGTGGACGGATGTCAGTGCAATGGAGCTCGCCGCAGCTTGGGGACATGCGCAACTGGACTAAGCTGCGAAAATCCCGCGAGCGTATACGAAGCCGCGTGTTATTTGGACCCACGAATGCTTTACGGTCGGCTGGTATCCGTAACTGGAACATACTAACCTCTGAATCATGTCAACTTTGGGGCCATTAAGGTGATTCAGAATCGGAAGAGTTAACTGAATTTAGCGAATGCCTAGCTTTGATTTCGGTCATATTCAAGTGGTCCGTCCTCCAGCAGGCACAATTTAACAGTTAGTGTATAACAATTAATTTCACAAATTTCAGAGCACTATATCTTATAGGTATCTATTTGTAAAACATGTCGTTCATAAACAATGAAGTAGATTGAATAGTATCATTGGCAAGCAATTAGTTTTACAATTATAGAATCGAAATTTTTTTTGTGCTGGAAGTTGTATAAGTAAGAAGTGCCAGGCTGGTACATGTTCTTGCTCTATAGTGAAAGGGCAACAGAGAACGAAAATTTACGAAAGCACGATTATGCAGCTCATTTTCAATCAGTAGGCTCAGTTCGGAGTTAAAATGATTGCCTGCGACCGTCAAAGCAACTGTGCCGGCCGTACTTATGGATTCTGAGGAAAGGATGAAGAATCATGAAAATGACTTTCATACCATACAGCTCCCTATTGAAATCGTGAAAATTCTGTTTCATATGATTAGTAGAAATACGTTTTAATCTGCTGTTAGTGGGTCTAAGTGTTTACTTTCCCCGGATGAGCAACAGAAACCTCCGCACGATCAGTCAAAAGCAGTCACATAGTTGTGCCATTCTCTTGCACGATTCAGCTCACTGAAGTCAGGTCTGCTTGGGATGAAGGCCACAAAGTCAGCCAGTGAAACTATTTTGCTTTTTGTATGCATCTTCTCGCAAAAGCATATCCCAGTAATCAGTCGGCGAGAGTGGCCACAGTACACTCTGAAGCCTAATTTTCGAGGCATGCTTCTCACTAGGTCCGCCAAGAATTCTGGTCTGCCCAAGCCAGATAGCAACTTGTTCAGAACCAAGGAATTGTAATACGACCCCCTGTGATTTCTCCTTCGTGAAATTACGGATTCGATTTTCGGTCTTCTAGCTACTGATCATTTGAACAGCAAACTCAGGACCCACAATGGATCTAGGCCGTCACCAGAATTGATAGTTTTATACGTAAATAACAGTTCAGGCTATTCATGTTTGAACAGATTCTAGTGTATGACCCAACAATCAGAAAGCAAAATGCAATTAGCCGAGTTAGTCCAACATGGAGAAAGCCTTCCCCTTCAGTGCAACTCCCTCTCTCTATTCGACTGAATTATCCACCTAAGTGGTTTCTTATCATCCGATTGTCTGGCGTTCTTGAGTAGGCTGAACAGCATATCGTACCTAGGTGCGCCCTTCTCCATTCAAGCTGTGCCATGCCCGTCCAAATACTTTTGAAATCACGTAGAATCGGCTTCGCAACAACCTTGAACCAAACGTTCTCCCTTTTTGTTCTGCGGGCTTTGAATTTTACACAACAGGATAACCTTTTTCTAGTATGTTCGTTTATTAAAACAACGTCTTTATTCGTCTCCGGTTTGGAACAGATCATTCCTTCTGCACGTAACCGAAAGCCTTTAGAGTAGGAGTTGTATACATATGATTAGGTCACAGAAACACAAATTTATAGGTCGTTTTATCTGCTAAACCTCAAACGAGCTTTCTTAACGTTGCCAAAACATTATTTCTTCAGATTATCCTTTGGATATAGTTTATTCGTTGTCTATCAACGAAAGTGTTGCTGGAGTTTACTCATCACTAACAGCGCGCTTCGTGTAAAAACTCAGATGCTACCTATGAGTTAGTTCGAATCCCGGTAAAGACTGAAGACCTTTCACTTTGACTTTGTCGACTAAGGCAATGGTGACAAGTACGTACTTCAAAAATGACACTGAATAATATACCTTTTTGACAAGAATGACAGGTGTTTGCCGATTAAGGACATGCGCAATTTTTAGTCAAAAAAGTAAGAATGTGACTTAAGCTGTTGACGTAAAATGCAGATGATAAAATAAGAAGCGTTTGGGGACTGAGATTAAAAAATACACTTTTTAGATGTTTGGAATTTATCATGTGATCTTCTGTGGGATGAAACGGTTTCAACCTACGCAAGTTGATTCGCTAATGAGCAAACAATAATGAAAAAGTTCTCCCGTACTGAGCAATGTATTTTCAGTCTTGCTATTGTTGTTCATCTACATAAGAATGACACTCAGGGGAAGAGCTTCAGTACATCAAACTGGGGAACAAATGACCACGTTGGCTGGAAAGTATAGTTCCACTTGTAATATTTCCATAATACTACAATACATCATGTTACGTATATTTCTTGCAGTGCAGACTTTTGTTATAAGATGCTCGTATTCAAACCTAGTCGTACTCAGTTATCAAAAAAGGAGACATCAGACAGCTAACAATTCGGAAATACTATGGTTTAGGGAAACAGATTGTTAATCATGTTGTCTCCCACAACCCTGGACAAAAGCTGAATTAAGATGATTTCACAAAAAGATGCAACACTCACGATCGGTAAATTCCCAGTCAGATTATGAAAAAGAAAGCATGTGAACATTCTAGGTCGCTCTGCTGATCTGATCATGACCGCAAATGAGTTCTGCCGTTCGACTATGTTAGTGACGGACCGGTCTGCCAAAGAAAGTTGTTTAACCCAGCAAATCAATGTTAAACAAGCTGTACAATTTTACTCTCTGTTAAATCTGCTGGTACTCTGGGTTAGGAATCATGAAATGAAACAACAATGACATGGTTCCATGGTGAATAACCAAGCGGTAGAATGTAGCTTGAATTGGGTGTTACATGTCATGAAAATAGAATCACCTTGCTCTTCGAATTGGGAGTTCAGATTTTTATCCCAAAATGATTATCAATAACGCGGCAATCTGTGGCTAATCGAGAATTCATATGCTTTGGAGCAGTGCGGATGCGCAATCTATTTCACTATTTCGTTTACAAAACCATAGCGCCTAAGCTATTCTTCTGTAGAGCGAGAGGTTCGTTTAAGGCAGTCAAATATCAGCTAACAAATATTCGACCGCCCATGCACGCAGTATGACGTTCCTGTCTTTTGATAGATCTTTTTAATATGAAACATCATTCTTGGGTCTTTTTATTTTCTCGGTTTACAGGAGAATATATTGACTGGCACAAAGAACTCATCTGAACTGCGAGTGATTGACTTTGGATCAAGCTGTTATACGAATAAACGAGGTATGTTCATCCGTTCCCTTTCGAAAGACAAGTGTTCTTTTCAGCTGGCTGGTTCTGAAATAATTAAAACTGATCGTCTAAGCCTTATCTTTTAAGGACTAATATTTGGTAAATTTGCAGAATAAATTTCACTGCCGAACTTCGTTTCGTTAAGGCACTAATAAGCGATTTTGGAATTCCTGTATTTTCCTGTTATTTCCCCTTAAACGCAAGACGCCAGTGAAATTTACTCTCAGGTTTAGCAAAATATACGTCGGTAATAGAACATTATCAATGTATCTGTTTCTCTGGAAACCTGAAAGAAGACAATAAACCGCACTGGTCCAGGAGTTTCACTATAGAGTCGGCCAATTGGAAGTCCGTGAGTTTGCCTCATTCCTTGAATCGTAATTTTAAAGAGTGGGTCAGTCGATAAATCTGCGGCAGTAACAGTAGTATTATAAGTAGGCGTTATTATGACAGTAATAGTAATCGTATTAGTATCAGTTGCAGCAGTTTCTATTTCAACAACAATATTAATAAAACCATTGTTAAAATTTAAAAAAGCATTCATAAATTAGAGAGGGGACTTATTTTTTTTTTTTTCATCGAAACCGATTTCTGTTTGGAGTACGAACATTCGGCATCGTTATTCATTATTTCACTGTCTTTGCCAGCTGTCACTACCGTCGTCACGTCTGTCCTAACAAGGTTACGTGACATGTGCTATATGTCACGCGTTTATTAAGTGACAGTCATAAAAGATTCAAGCACATTTCGGGGGTGGTTAGAGTGCATATGCGCAAATTGATCAGACATCCAGTGAAGCCACGGGGGCCATCAACCAACATGAACAGCTAGATCAAGCCGGTGTAGTCGCATGGGTTGGGACTAATTTCCGAGAGGAATCCCATTTAGATCGCCTTTATCCAAGGAAGCTATTCTGTTCCCCCTCTTTCATTAGTGAAATCCCTACTCTCTATCTATATCCACGCATGCTTTGTATATCGAAAATCATTTCCACGTATCAAACAAGGACTAGAAACTTTACGATACTCCGATTGTGCACCCTCGGCAGCATTCCGCACACCGTTTATGAGTCACTTTTGTGGCTTGACTACAGTAGGTGATGTGTCAATGCTGCCGATGGATTAGTTCCAGCGCCAAAACTCAAGGTTCTTGGTATGTGCTTGCGCATCTTGTTACAATACGAATTTCTGTTCTTCCGGCATATCGCAAACCACAAATCACACATTTTTATGTCAGTTTCAACGTATGTCGTCCTTAATCTTAGTTATCTGGACTAAAACCTAATCGATTTACCGTGAATTTTATGATTTGATATTTGATTCTCATTAACAACTGATAGCTAACCCATTAAATTGAAGATGAATATAACTTCTCTGTACATCGTTCTTCGTGATCTTCTAGAACGCCACAATAAACGAGGACATTTTACCTGAATCCATACTAAAACTGAAGTCGACCCTGGTGCTTCCTATTTTGGAATCGGGTACATTCATTTTGTGACAGCATTCACCTGTTCGTGACAGTTCGTTCAGCGTTAGTTTCAACGGTTTTGTAACCAACATCTATATTTCTCAAAAATTACCGAAATCTTACGTCGATATCAAGTACTTCAGCTGACAGCTAAATTCCGAGAAAAAATTGTCGCATACACTCATGCAGAGTTTTGGTTCGCCGTGTTCAATGCCGTTGGGAAATTCTTGGTAAAAATGTTCCATTCTTATTCATAAATCATTTCCGGATAACTATGTAAAAATATTTAAGGGAATTGGCGTCGTTCCACGGTGATGACTCTCAAATTCATTTTTGACAAGAATGCAAAAATTTTATCAGAGGTAAATATGGTCAAGATGGATGTGACGAAGAGGTGTTTGAAGAAATGTGTGCTATCCTGCCTACACCGGCAGGATCATGTACGTGTAAAAAATGATCCAAATCGATGATTCAGTTGTAATTGGTGTTGTCCAACGCATTTCTGCCAAATCTGGTCATCTTGTTCACTACAACAAGCGATCAAAGATCATAAATATTCAGATCCAAATCGCAGTTCGTTTGTTGCTTTTGGCAAGCGTACGACGTGGCCGTTTCTGGTAGAATGAACACAGCGACAAAGTGTCTCAGCACTAACTAAGATTCAGAGGCTTTTCTCTGGTTTACAGTGAGTTTCTGAGATCCCTAGGGAGCCAACCAACCGGGGATATTCATACTATTGAAATCATGGATTTGATACATAAAGACTGCGGGTTTGACGCCTCCTATCGTCAGTCACATCCCCACTGCGCGGCCTTCCTGTGGATATGGCAAACGCATTAGAGATGAAAAAGGCATGAAACTTCTGTTTCTAATTCATTTATTATTATTTAATAGTTTCTATCTCGAGGCCTCTATCTTCCGTTTTCACTAACCCCGGTCGGGAAAATCAACTCCAACATAACGCTGATTTATTAGACCAAAAATAAATCACTTGTATTCGTTTTCTTTGGTCAACAGTCAGTGATCGACCATTTCTGTGGCTGATTCGGCCCATCCGTACTAACTGGCCTGATGACGTGGTTTTGTGCCCAGCAAATCCATCGAAGTAACCAGCGCGATGTCGCTTTAGTAGTGTTGCTCCCTGGTCAGAACAATAGTAATGACAATTCCTTATTCACTACATTCACAGCATGGTTCCAGAAATGTTGCACTTTTGTCATTTAAAAAGACTCATATATTGATCATATGGATCAAGGTGGTTTGTTTACTAGGTCTAAGGCTGATTTGAAATTACGGGTCCTTATCTGGAACTTGGCTATTTGCTGCTTTTAGATCTCTTGGATTGTTCAGTCGATATTCTCGATAGTTTCTTAAACCAGAACACCGTATACGCGTTACTCGATCAATTTCGCCGTCACCGGAGTGTCGAATAATTTGTTTGCCTCGAAAACCATACCGTTTGTACGGTTATACTCATGGTTGACTGAGTACTGATGGTTCGCAACCGCCCAGGGGAAACCCGAAGCAGACGTATTGGATATCCTCTCTTGTACAAACTTCTTTTCGATGACGTGGACTTTGACTTGGATAGGTTAGGAAATTTTTATTCAATTGTTTGCCTTTCTGGGCACTTAGCGAAATCATTTCAAACATTTACCTGTTGATGACCTTCCAACTGCACATTTTCTCTCATTTTAGTCTACACTTACATTCAGTCACGATTTTACAGAGCACCGGAAATCATCCTGGGACTGCCCTACGGTACTCCAATTGACATGTGGAGTTTTGGATGCATTTTGCCTGAACTATTCACGGGTTAGTACAATTGTTGTTATACCAAAATATTCTTGACACAGCACGCGTTTGATCAGGTTGGAGAAACAAAGGTGTAGACAAAGGGCACAATTACGGGTTAACTGGAAGACTGAAAGACGAATGATGTTCATAAATTCTGCGAGCCAGAAAAGAATAACAGGTTCCATGGTTTCAGCTTGATAACTTCAGCAGCAACATATTGACCAGCAGGGCATATGCAGAACGCTAAAGAGGGAAAACTTCAATGGCGAATGCTGAAGGACATAAACATTAAATATAGGAAGGGGACAACATAGTAATTTTGGGAATTAAGTTAGCGCTATAAGTTCGATGTTTAGGAGGGATTATCTTCCAGTGGAATGGTTCTGCTCTGAACCCAGTCAACAAAAATAAGGAGTATAAACGAAGCTCTACCAAACTCGTGGTTAAAGTATCCAAATATGGGCTAAAACGTGCATGTGCACACAAAATTTGGGCGCTTGATCAATCATTTTTAACAAATAACTAATGACTAGTTGATTGGTTCACCTTGTCCTTTAGAGAATTTGCGATGCACATAACAAAATCATTTATCGGATTTCAGTCTGCAACGTTGAAACAAGAGAGACTACTGATCATACCGTGGTAATAACTCACAAAATGTTATTGATGTCCACTATAGATAATACTGCTGGCTATCGTTTCTGATTTTCCATATTCGTCCATGAAGGGAAGAAACAATTCCGCTCTTCATTCCACTTTTCGAACCTTGGTTTTAGTCGATTTTATAACATTAAATTTCAGGTAGGCCACTCTTCCCAGGCGAGAATGAAAACGAACAGCTGGCATGCATAATGGAAGTTTTTGGATATCCACCTGAAAGCATTCTCGAGAAAGCTAATCGACGCAGGATCTTCTTCGGTGAGTTCTCAGTCGCGATAATCAGTCTCGAACAATCACGTTCAGGAGCACAGTAATGGCAATTTCAAATCTATGCTCGGTTTTTCCACTGCAGACTCCAAGGGAAGTCCAAGAAACTTGGTGAACAGTAAAGGTCGTAAACGAACACCAAGCGGACGATCATTGCAAGATTTGATTAAATCTTCCGACTCGAAGTTTATCGATCTCATTCAGCAGTGTTTACGGTGAGTTTGGATGCTATTGAATAAACTGGGGAACAATTACATGGAAATTGCGTATAATTTGTGGACTTTCACTCTTTCCGCTTGGTCCTGAATGTAGTGTTTTTATGCTGCTGGCGTATCCAGCGACAAGATGATTGCGGCAAATGACCAAGTATATTTATGGTGCGAAAATATTTTGTTAAGTGACAACTGAAAGCGATTTATTAGGTGACTTACAGAGTGCAAATGGATTCGATGCTCAAAAATAATTGTACTGTGTTACCCTTTATTTCGAGCTAGGAAAACTAGGTAAGATTTATTTCGCACTGAACTTCTGATTTTACTGCTAATGGCTTTTATCGATGTCGGAAAATGTGCTAATCATCAATTTAAATTTTGTGTAACTCGTCCCGGCACACACTGGATTCAAGTATAGTTGACAATCGACAGAGTTTGAAGTGGACAAACAATAGAGTGATTGTCTCACAAACGGGTAAATGTCACTTTTAGCAATAGCTAAGCGAAACGGTCGAATCATCTGTAAGCTTGGAAAAGAGCATGCGTGTTATACGTCCACTCGGTCCCACTGGTCGTCTGCACAGGTAAACAAGATACCCTCAGAAAAACATTGGCATGCAATAGAGGAATGCACGGTCCATATGTGAATAACCATTGTTTCATGTTTACTCTGACCGAGGCACGCGTGAGTTGTACATGTTCAAATCCTCAGAAGATAAAATAGAAAGTAATTGATGGTTGTCTGGGAAATGTTGGTCACAATTGAAAGCGTAAACAGATGCTTGATGAAGCTTGGCAGAAACCAACCGATTCTGGAGTCACAACGACCTACGCGGCATATAATGCTGACTAACGCTGAATGGTAGCAAATAGTGGCACAGAATTGAGTAGTGCCAACTTCGTTTATTTGAAATATCTCGGGAGAAAACTTTCTAATAACTGATTGTTTTTCATCATTGTAATCTTGGGTGAGCTAATCATTTAGCTACTCAAGAAAGGCAGGAAAATAGTAATTTCAGGAAAGTTATTTTATTATTTACACATTTGGTACTCAATCGTCTTTTTAACTTTCTTATTAGGTGGAATCCAGAAGAGCGTATCACACCGGAGGCAGCGCTGAACCATGAATGGATCAAACAGACAACAGACCATTCGAAGTTCTAGTTCCCAATTCTCTTCGGTGAGGACTCCGGTAACGTTATTGTCGTTAGGGTCCTGCGAAATACGCGGACGCCAATTTATGTGTTTCATTTACAACGTGACTTTCGCAACCTGTATACACGAACAAAACATCTGTGTACATTCATAAAGAGAGTAACTGTCAAATAAATAGGCTTAAATATTGAAGATCTCCGCCGCACTCTTTTTCTTTCAACTTTATCATTTCTGATCTCACGGCTTAACGCGTTCGTACAAGTGATCCGATCTGGCCACAGCTTATGAGGTGGGTCTACCGCGCACTTTAACAAATGACATCCTTTTTCGCTGCGAATCAAGTACAAACTGTTTATTCAAACTAGCTGACATAGAATACAGTTGACCCTTCTCCACAAGGTCATCATATGTCCTCGCTACCTTGTTTTGACTTTGTTGTTGATACAAGTAACTCAGAATTACTTCTGAGTAGTGTGTGGGATTTAAATTTCTGTCCTTTTTGGATTTCCCTTCAAACTTTATCTTTCACACACGGATCCCTGATCGCCTAGTCAATCGTAAAACCTGCAAGCATTATACTTGAGTTCCGTTCTCATTATAGCTAAATAATGGTGTAACCAGGCGCGCACCCTTTGACTGACTGCGTTAAAATTCTTCAAACCCATCCAGAAGACTCACTCATGTCATTGACAGGAAGCTTTAAAACGCAAACTTCTGACCAAAATGTCCATTCCAGCATTGTAGAGTACCAACATCCGCTCCCGGTTTACGACTCTGTCAGAGCTGTCCCGCGCACTCCAGTCATCTATCCATATTCACACTTGTGTCATCTGCATACGAACATCGTGGCTAAACCCGAACATTGCTGATTCACTCATGTCCAAAGACACCCTCAAACTACACCGGCAGGATAGGTTTTCGAACGAGAAGAAGGCTGGAAGTGATGTGTGAACATATATAAACTGCTGGTCTGGCGATTCTAAAGTTATTTATGCGCACTCCCTAAATGGAACCGACTGTCTCGTAAAGTATTGGCATCCCCAGTTTTTTCGTCATGCAAGTACGATTGTAAGCCCGTCGAGCGAACGTTTGAGCGATGCGCAGCGACCAAACTAACCCAATTCAACAAGAAACGACAGATCCATACCGCTACGGTATAATTTGGAACAAATTAATTATGTACAATAATCAAACCTCGATAGCGCTTCTCAGGGGCCCTGTTTCCCCGTTTTCTGACAATGAATCACGTGAACGATAAAGGGCAACAAATAGGTCAGCCAGCGGCAAACCCACGCTCATGCTAATAGCGAGAATCCAGGTTGTGTCAACGAAACAGTCACATCGGTGCAACAGAACAAAAAACGGGATTTGTTCCACAGAAGGCACTTAGTAACGAGTGGATGGTACGTAAGGGAGGAAGCGTCAATGGTTGGTTTGAATTTCTATTCGAAGCTCTTTACACCGGTCCCCAAATCCGACCAGGATTTTCATTATGCAACTTATACATTGGCCCTTTAGCTCACAACACAACGTCTCAATGTTTTTTGACTCTATTTATCATTTATTGTTCCACTTCTTGAGGATAGTCTGCAGATTATTGTGGGGAATTTCAATCATGTATCAACCCTACCACCGACTGAGTTGGAGTTGACAAACCTCTGAGTTTTTGTCATCAGAAGAAATCCCATTATAGATAGTGTTATTACCAACCATCCTGATTTCTTTTCCCGAAAACTACGTGCTCCCATCTCACGTAGTGAACGTTGTTTGCTTCTGTTAAGGAGCAAGGTATACTCTCTGTCCCCCTTACATTCCTTTAGGCAAGCAAGTTAATTGTGAAGTCGTATCCATAACTTTTCACACAATCACCTTACGAATCCTCAGAAATCCCATTCAAATGCATCTGCATGTTTCGCTTTTAAACCCTCACTCAATGGCGATGTCAGACGTTTCACAAAAGACGCCAATGCGATTTTTGACATCCGGTGTTATTTAGAGACACAATTCGTCTCAAAATGCCGTATCTCCTTTCAAAAACTGAAATTTCTGAGGAGACGCAAGGCGTACTTTTACAAATACCGTAGTAGCCCAGAATTGCAGTATATTTCCACCCTATTGAAAACTGACGTCAAGCGCATCGACACTATATTTACCAGCCAATTCTTGAGTGGCAACGACTGCTTCCTATGCCAAGGTATTCGACTATTGTATGGCAGGACAAAGAAATATGTGGAGTGTTCTGCGGATGTCGATAGCATAAATAATGCTTTCATCCATCCTCCCACTTACACCCCATTCATATTTGGACTTGTGGATGACGAAACATTTAAGGTTTTTTTGGAAAAAAGATGTTTGACCTTCTCCCCCCAGGCGTCGGTCCTTACGGTCTGCCCTCAGCTGTTTTAAGGCATCTTGCTATGGCCCTGATTCATCATTCTGTTATTCTTTTACTCCTAACTGCTGAAGAAATAATTTTTCCTATCCAAAACCCTAACAGTTTTGCTGCTTTAGCCAAACGCTTTCGCCTCATTGTCATAATATCTTCTGTCCCTAAACCGATAGAGACCCTAATTACGCACTTTCGTTCTTCCATGGGTACTCCAGACGACCTCTTTGGACGTTCTCGCCTCCCTTATTCATCACATTTGTAAATCCTTAGATGCCTCGATGAAATCTGTGCGTTGCGCCTTCCGGAACTGTTCGTCTGCATTTGATTTGGTCCCACGGTCTCTTCTACTTCACAAACTAAATGCATTTGGTTGACCTAAGTCCCTATTAGCATTACTGCCTGGTTGCTTTACTAATGGAACACACTGCACACGAATGGACGGTAAAACTTAAAAACCGTTGGTTAATAACCCAGGGGTGCTTTAGGATGCAGTTCTTTTACCGTGCCTCTTCTGTACTTACATCGACGGCTTATCATTTAGCTCCCCCTGTCACTTATTAAAGTATGTTCACGACGTTGTCGTCTCTAGAGCCGTTTCAAACAACGATGAGTTTTGATTTTCTTCCCAACAACTTATCTCTCCTATAGACGAATTCTCTGCACAAGCTGCTTTAAATCTCAACACGTCCAAATGTTTCCAGTGTCTGTTTTATACCTCGATCAGCCTACCCATCTGAAACGTCTTTCATCAACTTGGAAACACTCACCGTGGTTAGTTCTGTAAAATATCTAGAACCTATTATTGATAAAAATCTGCAGTAGACTTCACATTTTCACCTGCGTAAGGTATTACCGATGGCTATCATTTAAAATAAGAAGTCTACAATAATACAAGGTGAAGCAAGGCACCATCTCCTTTTTTGTATAACAGAATGTTTTTCTAATCCCTTAGCTTTCTCCTGTAATTGTTGCAGGTTTACTTAGAACAGATTTTAAGATCTTTCACCGAGGGCTATCAATTATTCACTCTGTATCTTTCATACCACCAACTGGGCTGTCCTTCAGTCTGTGTGATCAGCACCTATCCAGCACTACTCAGTACTCTCCACCGGAAGGGTATGCTAACGAGATTTGTGAACCTGTTGCAAGCATTGTACTTGCATATCTATGGTCGCGTTAGGGTATATGGTGAACTGTCACGTTCATTCGAAACGACTAGTGGCGTTCGACAAGGGTGTCTCATCTCTCCATTCTTGTTCAACTTCGTCATGGACGAGGTGATGGGACATGCTTTAGGAGATCCCCGGGATGCAGGAGTCGAACTGGGAAGTGGAGGGAAGCTATGCGACCTAGATTACGCAGACGACGTCGTGTGCCTGTTCGAGTCTGCGGACCATGCACAACGGGCATTAGGTACTTTGTCGAGATCGGTTTCTCGGTATGGTATGTGCTTTGCACTTTCAAAGTGCAAAGTACTGTTACAGGACTGGACGAGAGCAGCGCCGAACTTGATACTGGATGGAGAGGAAATAACGACTGTGGACCGTTTCACCTACCTTGGTAGCTGCGTGTCTAACGATGGTAGCCCGGCAGTGGAAGTAAACACGCGCATATCCAAGGCCTGGGCAGCTTACGCTGGACTGAAGCACTTGTGGCATCGGTCTGATATTTAACTGAAGTTGAAAGGTAGTTTGTATTGTGCCGCGGTGCGCTCAGTTCTGTTGTACGGTTGCGAGACGTGGAGTATGCGTGTGGGCGATGTTCGTCGATTGGAGGTTTTCGACCACCGATGTCTACGTGGTATGGTTAGTATTGGATGGAGTGACCGGGTGAGGAATGTGGAGATCAAGAATCTAGTTCTGAGTGCCAATTCTGAGAATACCTTATATAAGTGTATGCAACTTAGTGGACTACGCTGGTTGGGTCATTTGTTGCGTATGGCAAACACTCGTCTATCATGCCGTGCCCTATTTTGTGTTCTTCTCAACGAATGGAAGAAGCCATGTGGAGGCTAACAGATGACGTGGGATGAGAAAATGTACAGCGAAATCAGGCAAAGTAGGTGTCTCACGTCTTTATGGTTGGCGTCCGAAAGACTGGTGAACTAGCTGGTTGGAGACACTGAAGGATATGACAGTGAATCGCGAACAGTGGCGATCGTGTTGCCATTTTCTATCGAATCAGAATGATTGAAAGAGTGTGTTTGTACAGTTAGGCTGTGTTCGGTATGTTGGCTGCTGCAGCATCTTATCTTCCCCCGCCTGTGTAGGTCCACTCCTTGTCCCTCTTGGATAGTCACCCTTTTCATAGAAAAGTGCAACTTTGTGGGAAAGGTAGCGGTCAGTCAGGCTTGCCCTGCTGTTTAACGCTGAACGATGATGGTGATGTCTTTGCCACTGGGAAATGTCCAAGCGTCGCGGCAGTTCAAAAACGCAATAGGTCGGGCAACCTGTAACGTTGGAGGGGACGGACAGCCTGGAATCCTTGCCGCCAATGGAATGATTTGGATCCATTTGTCTTCCGTCGCACGGGCAGATCTCAATCTACCCGGTGCATTGGCATACTTGTTCCTGTGATATTCATTGTTGAAAGCGTTACAATTGTGAGACAGCAATTACCTAATAATTGCGGTCCGGTCGAACAGAGTCCAGCTGGCGCTTTGTCAACCTTATTTTCAAGTGAGCGCTGGTGCTCAAGCGAGTCGTCAGGAAAGGAGGATTAAGATAGGTTTCTAATTTTTTATTTACGCTTTCTAACTAATGAACAAGCGGTTGGTTCTGACCTAGATGTGACATGAGCTTGTGATTGAGGTGGAGAGACTGTGTTAATCCAATTTAGGAGGACGAAGAGGTGGCGGAAATTTTGACTACCTCATTTAGAGCGTCAAACATATCAGTGGAACCCGTGGAGTCCGTTGAACTTGGGCCGACTTTCGGGACGTATCCTAGATCGATGGAGAGTCAGAGAGGTAACGGCATAAATGTAGACACGGATTTTCAGGGATGAATGAAATAATAGGACTTGGAATTGTGTTGTAACTAGTTGAGATGAGGAGAGGAGGAAGAATGATAGAACTCGGTAGTTTTCTGGGCCTATTATGCGTATATGAAGCCGCGAGTCACCGCGGGACTACAGGAAACAAAAGTCCTGGAACACTCGGTCGTGCTTCTGCGCACATAAAAAGAAAACAGAATTGGGGAATAAATAGAGCTAGAAGAGATAGACAAGGATGGTGGGAATATTACCGCGCCTGTCGGAAATTGGGAGCATAGCTGCAAAGCGCGGAATGTGGATAAAATTTTATTAGCTGTTCAATACATGAATGAAGGGACTTGAGGCACACGGAAAATACTCCCAGGACAGCACTAAGAGGCGAGAATGAGTCTAGTTTTCGCTCAAAATCCCAAACCAAGCTCATTCTTTCTGTAAAGTGAACTATATGGATCAATTTTGAGGATCGTCTGGGGGATGGAGACTGTGCTATTTAACCGTTTTAGGGTGATAACGGGTTTCCGGTGGCTCGTTTTAAAGGTGGCTTTGGTGTACTCTTTCTCAAAGGATAGTATTTGCTATCATGTTTAAGTCCACTTTGTAAATTTATCAACATCAGCTCATTTTTCATCCTGTGCGTCTGACGAGTTTGCTGCAAACTCGGCTTTGAGTATGTTTCTTAATTTTGTACGTTTGCGCAAACTGATAAATGGAACAGAGAAAACGTTAACGAATTTCTATTCGCTAATCCATTTAGCCGATAATGTCAGAAATCACGATCCATTGGACGCGTTTAGTGCTTCTCCTTTTGAGTTTTATTTGTTCAAAATCACGTCAGCGCTAATAGGTAAAAGCATTTAGCGTCACAATTAGTGCGGCGTTGCACAGAGACAGAAAGTTCTTGTGTTTCGTTAAACAGTTGCGTACGTAAAGGTGATTTATTCTGTACCAGCTATAATGTAAGCAAAGGTTTCAGAAGTAATGATGTATTATTAAAAAACTACCAGGGATACTAAACCATGCAAGATGATGACCTAGGCCTTAGTAAAATAGGATTTTCTCGTTTCAGCCTTATTGCTAATGTGTTTAATGAACCCCTTCCCTCAGCACAAGTGAATGTATTTTTCGCTAAAAGGCCCCTCGGAACAACCAGTTTATTGCAGTCCGCAGGAAACCGATTGCAAATGCTTTGGTTTTACTCATGATTACGGTCATTGCGTCATTCCATTTTCATATTCCCTATCCATCTCATCAGTTTAATCATGGTGCCTCAGTTATGATAAAAACATTGTAAAACGAAACAATTGTTCACAATATGAGGTTGATCAACGGTTATAAGTCCCGTCTAGTAGATGACCACAGCCATGCAGTCCTTTGCGGTCGTCATCCTGTTGGATGACGGAAAACAGGATGTTTGCATCCTCTTCACTGACACCGGATGAAACCGCGGCTTACGTGCCCAACGTCGATGGAGCAGGATTCCACCTAATGGTGAGGACTCGTACCAGCTCCACCAAGCACACCTCTCCGGCCAATAAAGGTTATGATATGCACATGTAAATCGTCATTTGTTATGTAATTCGTTTTCAAGCCTTGTACAGCGAGGCCTGGCGCACTCAAAGGCAAGCCGAGGAAGATGCGAGAGTATCTATGGGACTGCCCATCAAAAGAGTACCGTGGGTCGTTGTAAGAATGATGGCAATACAACCTAGAAACGGAAGAGAAATTTATCTTTACAATAAGATTCATCTCCTAGGCGGTATGTCACCGAGCCGTCAACATTAGGTAGTAAGTATTATTATACCAATTATTAATAGGTCCGGTTAAAACAGCTGTATCATCCGCGCTGGGAGAAGAAACACAGGTCTCGACCTTTGCTCATCGCAAGTGGCATTTACTAATAAAATAATTATTTCACAAATTTACGGCAAAACCACCTACCGTCACAGGCCTATCCGATTTTCACGAACGTGGATGGAGGCAGTTTCATGGACTGCTACATTCTACCAAACCGGAAAGAAAGTGATAGTTATGGCTTGTGCTTCAATTTCTTCCCTTTTACATCTGGTTCCCAGACCGCAAATGAACCCCGTCGCGTATAAAATGCTGGCTGAGCTAATTAGGCTGTGGGAAAACAAAAGTGCTTTGTGTCACTTACGTCGTTGTTGTTGAATGGTTAGCACCAGTAAAAGATCGATGCTATGTACGAGGAGGTCATAAGTCGGTGGAGTGCTGCAAAGCCGCAGCTGGACCGCTTAGAGTGCGCTGCTCACCATGGACAACTGCTGGCCATTTCCTTGTTGTCAACTGCGCAAGCTCTGAAGCAACTGGATCTGATGATAGTACATGCCAAGAAATATCGGGAACTGGTAAGCACTTTTTCCCGTTAGAAAACATAGGAGTTCATCTTCGCAACTACAGACGGTGACACCGCTCCTCGTTATGTGCTGCAAGTGATGACTAGATTACTAGCCAAAGACACAACACGTGTAGTAAACTACTCTGAAGAAACAACAACATAATGGCGTTCAAAAATGAAAGCGAAACAGATAACTTTTGGTAAGCCTTTATCATGTACTTAAACTTGACAAAAGGTTGTAGAAGCTGTGTTGCGACAGGAACACTTCAAAAACGCTATTGCGTCAGACGCAGAAGGGGCTATCCTCGAAAGGTTGCAAGATACGAAAAGAAATGGCCGGAGATTATCGACACCCGTAATACACATCAGACAAAAACGGGATATGTAGCTTCTTTATAGGATTCGGCTGCGGATACAAAGGACGTGGACTTAGACACCGTTTAGCGGTAACAAGAAACTTATCCACGGTAAGTTTATGTGCACTGTATTCTACACGTCGTCATCCGTCACATAATATAGAAGGAAAATATTCTCGCCACATGGATATTCCTTTGTAAGCTTATCTCACCATGCTAAACTGCCCTGCTTGTTTGCGTAGATCATGCGTTAGCATTTACTACGCCCAATCAATGAATGTTTGAACCTCAGAAACAAGAGTGGTGCGCCTTCATCTCATTTGACTGCACACGTAAAATGCAAACATTGTACATTTATATATATTTTATCACTTCGAAGCAAACAAATATATGTATATATATATATATATATATGTTCTTTATGTGGCTAAGTTGCACCGAATATGGATATGTTCATCCGGGCTGCTTAGTTAACCGAACGTTGACCACCTAGCGCGGTCAAAAATTGCGCGTTGCTTTTAAAACCAAGTGTCTTAAGACAAACCTTGCAGTAGTAGCCCTCAAATTTCGAGGTCGAAAAGAGCGCGTAGGTGGGCGCAGTGTTGTTCCTCCGAGTGGCTAGCTACTAGGATATCGTCTAGATATACATATTCATATACATATTCTCTAAACGGCGTGTCACCTCGTTCATAAACCTTTGGAAGATTTGAGCCGCACCGCTGAGCGTGGAAGGCACCCTAACGAAATCATACAGTCCAAAAGGTGGCATCACCACCGATTTTGTATGCCTGTCTGCATGCTCGAACAAAATCTGTGCGGCTGATGAGAACGATAACGTATATTTCCCCATTTGCGAGAGGAGTGCTTAAGGCAAAATCAATTTTTTACAAGGATGGGGCGCAGGTAATGCAAATGGTAGAAAGCAAACGGGATACGTGGGTGGGAGTAACCTTGAGCTACTGAAGATGCTCACTGGAAAGTGACATGAGACGCTGCAAAGCACAAATATACCAACAAAAAGCAAAAAATAAAAAATTAATTTTTCAAGCTAAAAACAGTTTCCTGGGACTGTTTGCAAGCAGCGGACTACAAGTCACTTCGTGCTTAATTGAACTAAATGTGCTCACTGCTGGAGCAAAATATGAACAGAGCTCAACGGCGGATGTCGAGTTATAGCCGGGGTCCCCAAACGTCAGCATCGTCAGGTAATGCACCGAAACGTTGAATTGAAGAGATGACAAGCAGTGGTAATGCAATAATTGAATGGAAGTGGTGAAAACCAGGCGGAACGTAAGACAAGTTGGATGGGATGCATAGTTGGCAACAAATGGCCAAAAAAATGTTGAGGGCGGAGAAAGACTGTCCAGATGTTGTTATCCTATCTAGAGAAACTTTTGGAAGCTTCGGATATGGAACTTCCGGTAATAGTGACTGTTTTTACGTGTGGATGGCGATAACCTTTACTGGGAATTGCGTCGGATAAGAGAAATTTTGCGGTGAAACATTCCTTAATTACGCTAGCCAAGAATACCCTCTATGCGGTCACTTTTGTTATCGCAGCTTCTAATCTTAATCAACAGTACGGGCGGGGAATATGAGGTGCGCAAGCTGTTCCGGAGGCAGTAGTAGTCGCGGTTTTATCTAACTGCAAAAGTGCGAGTTGAGATATTTAATGGGATAATCCGCGTAGTTTCGGTTGAACGGGCCAGAACTGGAGCGGCAGTTCTAGCCAATAGGTTCCTGGCAGGAATGGCGGGATAGCAGATTTGAAATTAATGTCAAGATGATGGAAGCGGTAGCAGCGCGTCTACTCCAGCTGCAAGATCTGAAACGCAAAAGAGCGAAGTAGTCTGGCTCGGATGCCAGCTTGGGGTTGTGGCGATTATTGGATGGCCACAACATACCTGCAAAATAGTCCCTCTATTCCTTAAAATGTGGTAAGCGTAAGTGAGCTATGATAAGAGTTTTGGGCGTAGTTGAAGTTTTGGTGCTACCAAGAACGACCTGTTTAGCCTTGCAAAGCCATTGAAGAGGATAAGATGACAGAAAGAGCGAGGAGTACACAGCTGAAGGTGTTTAAAATCACAGGATGTGATGAGAGCGTGGATCCCTGAAGAAGCACCTTGATATTTTCATCGCTACATATTAGGAGAAGCTCAAGAGTTATTTGCCAAAGCCACAGGTGAAGACGGTACATCGATATAAGGGAGGTAAAATAGTGCATTAGCATGGACGTGCGAGGAAGTGAGGAATTAAGAGATGAAGCCGAATCCCAGATGATGACCTCAGCGAAGACTCGGTCATCAACTAGAATTCTAATCCTTGTTCTCAAGCCTCGTCTAGCCTGATGTTAGCTCGTGTCGGGTTAATTAAGTGCGGGACATTCAGTCACGTTGCCAGCTGAGTTTTAAACTGGGCTAAATTTGGGCACGACCGCAGGGAACCGAGGAGTTTGATCCACAGTTTAGATCAGGCAACTGTGAAGAATTTAACCCGGATCGACAGTCGAGTCAAGGGTATTCTTAACGAGTAGCATCTACTACGAAGTTGGTACCGGAGACTACCAGCGTCGTGTGTGACGTTTTTACTAGAGTCGACGTTATTATGGCAAAGATTAAAGAGAAATGCGGTGCTTAATTCGAATCGAAGAAGCCACAATGGTTCAAGTCCAAGCAGCACGTTTCTGGTCCTGTAGTTTAGGCTAGATGAAGAACCTAGGAGATTTCTGGTGAACGCTCTCTGCACATTCACGACTGCGATTTCATCAGCTTCACGCATATGCGTGAAGATAATCGGGAAGTACTCGGGGTAGGGCCTAGCATTGGACCTGAAGTTGATAATTCTGCAGTCTTGAGTGCAGAATGCCTTTAAGACCATTGTGGCGGTTCTTTTAGCTGCAGCGGTCTGATAGTGGGCTTGCTCGGGGAAGTTGAAAGTGCAGGAGTATTGTAACCCTAAGTTATTAACTGTGTGATACAATAATTGGCATGCCATTTATAGAGAGGGAGCCCGGAGGCATTTATGCAATTGGAGAACCCTTTTTAGCACAGAACTTCAAAAGCCACTTGGAAAACCAGTTATCAACAGGCTCTAGGTTATCATTGATAAATGCGAGAATGGAGCTAAGTGAAGCAGCCTAAAAAGAGTGGATTATTTTAACGTCATCGGAACCAGGAATGGTATGCCATGACGAATAACTTTGAAGATATAATTATTATATAGCAGCAATATGGGGGGACCTAGGACGCTCCCCTGAACGACCCCACTAGTAATAGCATAGGGCTGGGAAAAACAGCCGTTAATATTGACCACCTGAAAGCGATCGAAAACGTGGGATGATAGCCAAGAAAAGAGGGGATTTCTTATTCCATAAGTCTTAATTTTGGCCAGAAGTCGGGAGTGGGAACCGCGGCCAAACGCTTTTGACATATCTAAAAAATTATGGGCATCCACTTTTGGGAGACAGCCCTCTGGGTAGCTGGATTCAAAAAGTGAAACTGCCAGGTGATGCAAGATTAGCCTCTCAGGCAGCCGTCTTGGAAAGGGTTGGTGGGATTGTGGACAGTAAGCCAGTTAACCATTTGCTCTTTAGCAACCTTTTTCATAAGCCTCGATAAAACTGGGGTGTGGTTAATTAGGCGAGCTTTCAGGTTCATGCATAGAACTGTTTTTTGTTTTGGAACAATGAAGGAGGTCATACATTTTGATGGGGAAGTAGCGCGATATATGAAGGGCGTGAACAGATTAAGGAACAGAGGAAGATTTGGACCAGCAGTGCGAAACAGGGCTGGTAGGATGCTATCGAGCCTCAGCCTGCTGGATGGCTTGGCATATTTCGTTACTGCCATGATGCCAGCAACGTCGAAAGAAATGGGGGAAAACCTAGCTGAAGTCAGCAATAGGTGGATTTCAGAATGTGGCATATCGTCAATAATGAAAATAGAAGGGGAAATGTACTGGTTGCTCCTACGATGTCTACAGATGACTCCATGCGTAAACTGTTGAATGAGATGAATTCCGGAAGGGCCGAGCAATTGGGCTGTGAACGAACCTTGGATATTTGAGAGGCCTTCTGCACTTGGTTAGGGGATCCAAGAGCTGGCATTTCCTCAGTCGAGATAGCCGAAAGTTATGACAGCGTCTTACAGTTTGGCGACAGTCAATTGGAACGGACTGAACGATAACAAAAAAGCCCTAAAATACCCGTGAATATGAGGACGGACTTTACTGACGGTAGCTTTGCATTGGTTCTGCTCTTATTCAACCTCTAGAATGCAGGTGGTGAATGTAAAATGGAATCCCATCCAAGCCTTGACCGATTGCTAGTGTGGATGTTCACGGAAGCATATTGCTTTCACTACTGTTTCTGCAATACATCAACAACCATTTTCAACTCATTAAGCATGGTATTTTCCTTCTAATTGTAGACGATAAAAGTTGTGCACACGTTTTTCCGTGGTTAACTCAACACTACCTTAGATAATTTTCAAAAATGATTTACTTTCGCTTGACTCATGATGCGCAGCTTGGTCAGTAAAATGCTCGGCCGAAAAAGCAGCACACTCGTCTATAAATGCTACATTCCTGCAGGAATCCTTGAAGTTAGGCAAGAAGCCATTTCTTCCTCTCGCAGTCAGAGACCTGGGTTAGCATTGGTCCAGTATGTTCATCTTCTCAGAACGTATCTTGGTTCAAGCTGCAAAAGCTAACAGATTAACTGGATTGGTGCACAGAACTTTCAGAAGCCCTGGAAAGTTGTTAATATATAAAACACATGCAGGACCTATCCTGGATAATTGTTCCGTCTTGTGTTCCAGCATGCGGCAGTGACAGCTTCGAGAATAAGATTGTTTATCGAACATTTACAAAAAGATTTCTGGGCTATTCTTCACAGCTAAACTACATGGACCGTTCCACGAAGCTACTCGACGACCTCTACGTCTGGGCCAAATTTAAATGATCCACTCCATTTTTCATAAGATTATTGGTAAAGGGAGTGCGTCTCCGAACGCCAAGTGGGGATAACTCTTCCTGTGGCTTTCAACAGGCTGAGTAT
Source organism: Fasciolopsis buskii (assembly GCA_008360955.1). NCBI lineage: Eukaryota > Metazoa > Platyhelminthes > Trematoda > Plagiorchiida > Fasciolidae > Fasciolopsis > Fasciolopsis buskii. Next base: position 15,777 of record LUCM01001094.1, on the reverse strand, counting down.
TTGGTGTAAGTTCCCATATCAAGGATAGCACTCAGAAAATACTCCATCATCAAATATCCTTCCAATGAAATAAACTACCCCAACATAAGAGGAGGATTTGTCTCGCCCCTGCTACCTTAAAAAACGAAATTAGAGAGACAATAACCGTGTAAAATTTGTTCAACTTGCACGATCCCTACACTCAAATATAAAGACCTTATGAGTTTGGTCTATGATTTTGACCGAGTGTAACGTTCGAAGTCTTATCTCAATTCAATCAACAAGGTCTAGCCCTTTTTATTCCCAATAGTCTCCGCAAGAATTTAACATTGCAGGCATAGGCAGAGAACCTCCATCGATGAAACAGTGCCAACGCACATTCCCGCCCAAAATTTGACCTCGTTTAGTACATATGCAGCGAGGCAGACAAATAGATAAATATCTATGTGAGGTACTCATCCACTCCCAAACTAGCATTTAATGTTCGCAGCTAAACAGTTTCTTGTGAATGCTTGTAAAAATTAACCCCTTCCAGGGGCGTAGGGTGACATTTTAGAACGGATTGTCCTGACGCGAATCTTTTATTACGTTTGCTTTTCCCCAGCCTTTAAGACCACTTTTGCCTCACCCTTACTAGTCTCCGTACGAATGCAATACCGGCAACCCTGACAGCTGACCGGTACAAGAAAAAGACGGTCGGAAGTGGTAGCAGGCTGAGTATATTTTGACAGCAGCGTGCGAGCTGGGTGTGCGTGAGCAACGCTTAATTGGCGACCTTGCTTGGTGGTCAACGTTCGATTAAACAAGCTATCCGGAGGAACAAAGCCATGTACCGCTTAGCATCCTTTGATAAGTTATTCTACAGTAAATTTATCATTTCGCTTTCTTATTGTTACACGCACCCTAACCCAAAGCTGGATTGCCTCCACGCCACCATCCTTCTCAGTTGGCCGTTCCAGATATGCGCGTTTGCACTCGTTTCTCGCCAAGGGTTCACCATCCAGTTTCTTGAGCCATTCTCGCACGTTTCAACACACCGTGTTAACAAACTGACCTAAGGCCCAGATCACCTCACTCAGAACGGGCAAATGCAATCTGTTCCGCTGGAAGCGGTCAAGTGAACACTGCTTTTAATCTGCATAACTCACCGGCGCAAACTGAAGACCCTGCCGCAAGTCAGTTTAATAATCAAGGCCATATAATCTGATCTCTAATGCTCACAATCCTTTGAGCGGGCATGTCCTCCCGAATATGCAGTCTAATTTCTGGGTCTGCCCAATCGTGGCCAACATGCCCACCACGTTAATAGCCAATCGGCACGAAGACTCACACATAGATCTCTGTTTGAGATGCCGCCGCCGCTATCTTTTGCGAACATCACCTCAAATTTTCCCTTGACACCGATGGCCGTCAGTAAACCAGCAATCGCCATTAGCAGGGCTCCCAACCGCAAATATAGGAGACGAAGAGAACCGTTTTTGTTTGACACTGACTTGGAAGCGTCGGATTTGTTATTGAATGCATACCACGTAAATCATCATTCTCCTCGTCTCCAAGTAGCGCCGTGCCCACCGTCTGCATCCAATGGGTACTTGGCAAGAGGAGAGTATATAAATGCGCATTTAACATGCATTAAAAAGACACTGCCCCTTAAAACTAGTTTGGTATTACTCATTTGCAAATTTACTAAATATTTGCTGTCATTTACATAATCTGCTATGAGGTGCATTTGTTTAATTGCGTTGGCTTCCTCTGGCACACCGCCATCCTTGTCGCCCACTGCTATTATCCGTGAGTTTTGTCTCAGTGTGAAATCAAGTGTTTCTTCCTTCAAAGTTTGATTAGTGTGTTTTGGCAAATTTTGTCGTGAACGGGTCTTGCAGATATTTTTGGTATTTTTCTGTTTTCTCGTGTACTCAAGAGGGCTGTCTTAATGAAAAATCCCCAAACTTTCACATACACTAGCTGATTAATTTCTTCCTGAGCTAATCGCCAGCGGGGTTATAGTTAATATATTGCAGTGACCTACCTATTCTATCTGACAAGTAACTCCGTAATGTGTTCTTATTTGCATGTTAGGACCGGCAAGGACCTACACAAGATAGTTTCCCTTTTGCATCAATTTCTCTTTCGAGGTGAATTTCATAATTGATTGCATAATGTTTTCCGGGGCATCGCGTATACAGCATTTTGCAGTGCATAACGGACCCATCATTATATAAAAGTTACTAAGTGGGCGTAAATTTTAGCTATGCGTGCCATCACGTAATGGTGGAGATAACGTTCAAGATAGAAAGAGCTCAGTGCCTTACAGTGTGTTGGTTGCGGGGAGGTTACGCTGTGGGAGCAACGCGCCGGATGTCCAGTGTTAGACCAACCAAGTAGGTGTAGCGGATTCAGTTCTACAATTTAATTCCGGAGTGGCGGTCGCTAACAATACTTCGAGCTCCCGTAATTCTGAAGTGCCATCAAAAGTGGTTGTCACAGATTCACTACTGTGTGCTCCAAATTTTCCGTAATTTCTGACATATATATACCAGGACAAGGCAGTTTCAGTAGGTACAAAATTTTATTCTCAGGAGCTTGTAGTGCCAGCGGTACATAGTGAGACGCGGTTAATAACGGGCGCTGTGCCGTTTCAGAGTGCGTAAGTTTATTTCATCTGACAGAAAAAATAAATACGGATTCCCATGTGTCCACGGGCTATCAGGAAATCATAGGTTCTCTGTTGTATTCCCTTCGGGCAGCTTTTATCGAGTACAGACTGATGACAGTGCACCAAACGGGAATCTTGGAAGCCAAATAGCCCCACTTGCCAAATGTTTGTCAGGACCCTAGGATGTCGTTTAGAACGCCTAGAACAACCCCATTTGTGGAACTTCCGAATAAACAAATAATCCATATTGGTCAAGAAACTACCATTAAAGGACAACTTTCTAAGATGGATCTACCGTCAAATGTCGTGAAATAGCGACTCAATTTTGATGGTATGACGGTTTTCGTTCATCATATGCGCAGCTGTGGCCCATGCTTAGAAGTGTACATCAGTGTTCGATGTCGGATTCTACTGCGGCATAAGCAAACCGTCCTCAGTGTTAAACTCTCGTGAGGAACCTATATCTGAACTGAATATGGTAGTGAAGAAAAATATACAGTTTGCCATCAAATCTGTGAGGTGCATTCCTTCTTTTGTGATTTGTGACAAATGTGCACGGGTTTTCATCCGAACAGTGAATGGACCGACGGGTTACTTTGGCGTTGCATTCGACGTGGACTTCACTGTGATATGCCTGTTGCTTTCCCCACGGTAAATGCAAAATTCTCGAAGACATTTGGTCTCACTCCCTTTTTCTCCCTACCCAGTGACATGATATCGACTTTTCCGTTGAATTATGTGCATCTAGTTTGCTTGCGTGTCATGAACTAGTTGTCTGCACCTAGTTTACATGGTCCTGTGACGAATCTTTATCACTTTAGTCGATCAGACATAAATTCTTGGTAAGCGCATTCTTGCTTGCGGCGGCAACACACCCTGTGATTTTCAACGGTTATATCGACATGCCGATGACTTCGATCACTAAAGGCCACGGAATTTTGCATGTTTTTATTAATGAACGTTGGCTGAGTTTGTTGGTCCTGAACGTCCGATTACTGAGTGGATAAAATTTCAGATGTACCTCATTGTTATGTTTCTCGGGGACAACACTGTTTCTGTCGTAAACAAAAACTGGCTGACGGAGAATGTGCGCATGAAGTGACCGAAATCAAAGTAATTCGTTTCTTATCAAAGAATGTTGTTTAATGAAAACTGCCTAACGGATTCTGTGTCATCGTATGAGTTCACAGAAGTATACCACTGCGGCAAGAACAATGTTATTACTTACCTTTGTAGGCACCCTGTTGGAGGCCATGAGCAACCAGATGCAGTTTCTGTCGGAATTTAGGCCAGGGATAACCTCATATGATCCGGGAACCCAAACCCCTCTCAAGTAAATGTACCCAGTTCGAAAAAGGTATGTTATCAATTCTCTCAATGCACTTTCAGGGTCCCCGTCCAGTACACATCGCGGGACATTTCGGGCAACGATCTTCGGGGCAGAAGCCCCAGAAGGATTCCCGTGAATGGTCCCAAAAACCCCAGGGCTAGTATTACCCGTTATGTTACCACGTCCAGGCATACAGACGAATCTTTATTTTGCCTTTCTTTTAGTCCTCCCTCGACGCTTGTGCCGTCAACCAGCTGTTCCCAATTATCATTAGAGGCACCGTCAACTTACAGGCTAGTTTGATCTTCTGAAAAATCAATTTTTGTCGGGGTTTTATTAGAGTATCCGGCGTTTTTCAATCTTCTACTCTGAGAGCATTAGCACCTGGAACAAAGGCTGGGTGGCAGGAAGGGCCGCTACGCCGTGTGCACCTTGCTGGTATAGATGGCGTTCGGTCCGGCAGGTGAGGTCCGTCAGCTGCATGTCCAACGGGGCTTTTTATCGAGGGCCGCTATCAAGGATGTGCGAAACATATTTTGCAGGTTTTCAGGCGTAACATAAGGGACATTCAGTGGAGGATATGAAAACATTTGGTAAGGTTAAGTCAGGTGCTCAGTTAATTGAGGGCCATTTGATAGCTCCTCTACTATGGATGAATGCAGCGTCCGCATCTACGAGGCTATACTTTTCCGGTGTAAGTCGAAAAGGGATGAGAGCCTGCATGTAAGGTACAGATGCTTCATGGGAATGACGATCGAAAAGAAACGCACCACAGCCCTGCGATCAGTTTAAGTAAGGCATTCAAACTCGTCGGTTGTCAACATCAGAAAACCGGCGAGACTGTGTGCAGCTTTGAATCGCTCCGCCAAGCACCGTAAACGGCAGCCAAACGGCATGAATCATCAGGGTCCAGAAAAGAAGGCAAACCTAGCTGGGCTATTATTGCGATTTTGGAAGCAAAAAATCGCCGTTTTAGGGGACGTGGTAGAAATTTTCATGGAGGTAGTGATATCTGAGAACGATTGCAGAGCGCTCCAGCTCCTGAGGTGGTCACAAGGAGACATGTCACTTAAACCTCGTGAATATCAAATGACTGCATATCCGCTTGGAGCAAGGTCGTCTCCTTTTTTTAACATCCACCTTCTGTAAAATCCGCCGAATTATTTGTGCCCGGTCACAACGAAATAGTATCGGAGGAGAAAAGAACCAGCGTTCATGCCAACGATTTTCTGCCCTCCTTCGCCGCCGGTGTCCGGGCGGTTACGCTTGCGAGGGGCGCTCTTGCAATGCTAGACTAGGAAAGCTCTCGACTTAGGAAATGGACCCTCAATTCGCCAAAGCATCAGCCATGTTTGTAGACAGCAATCCTAAAACTGCTGTGGTACCGCTCACATTGGCTGGAGAGACATCGCAGAAAGCATTGGGAGTATTGCGGGACAATATTGGTGATGAGTTTATCATTACTTTTCAGTCAGGGAATAAACCAAATACCAGAAGGAATATTCTCTCAAACGTTTTCTACCTGTTTGGTCCATTAAGGTTGGTTGCTCCACTGTGCCTCTTTGCGAAGCAACTGCTTCAGAAATGGTACAGATATGGCTCAGGTTAGAATCAGTCAATAAACCAGCCGAGCGTTGCGCCTGAGAGGGCTGGGTGAAGTTTATGAGAAGCGTCCTATGATACAAAATACCGGGGGCTTACTATGATAACAAGGATTCTTTGGGTCAACATATTTGCACCTATTTTGCGAAGCTTCGGAGAAAGGATGCGGTGCCAGGGTACATGCCTGGGGAAAGTTCGTAAAAATATCAGCATACAGTGTCATTATATTCAATAATTCTAGGGCGGCATCAATAAAACCCGTAATCACATCTCTACCAGAGTTGTATACGACAGCCCATGGGTTCGAAAGCAGAGGGCTAGCAAGGGGAACTCCGCCCAATACTTGCCGAGAAGTGTGGTGCTGAACAGACCCAACGATTACTTTTTACCGCACAGTTAAAACATGGACATCTCTTATTAACATCATGGAAAACCGGCTGGAGTTATTCAAGAATGAACCATAGCGTTACAGTAGTGGTTTGTCTTGTTCGAAGACAATATCGTTCACTCTGCATCCATAGGGCTGTCGGGTGGGAGTCGATGGCGACTTTGGTTAGCTGGCCCGACGTTCCCACATAATTGCATACCACCACCTCAGCGCGCCTCCCGAAGAAGCAGAATTTAAAAGGTTAAGCCAGCAATTTACTTTTTGGTTTCGTGCCCAGTTCCGCAACGACGTTTCCGGAGATACTCAGGCAGGTTAGACCTGCAGGGAGATTTGGGGTGTCTGATTAGATTCCTGTCTTACATCCGTCCCATGCACTCCACCAGAAAGAGATGGGTTGACAAAGATGGGTAACTTGTTACTTGAGGAACTAAACCAAACTAGGCTCATTGCGACTGGGATGGCACAGAAGGCGGCGTTCGGCAACTAAGTGCAGGCAGTGGTCTGGGGTAACGAAAACTCATCACTGAAGTGATGTCTAGTGGTTATTGACGACCCTCTACGGGTTGGAGCTCCACAAATAAACGCGAGTTGCCCAGCCAGTTATTAGTCTCAGGTAACCAGGCCCAGTCGTCACCCGATGGCAGAGTTTATTACCACAATATGGTAGGCCAAATAGGCATTCAACGTGTCCTAGCAGCTATTACATAACTGTTGGATCGAGATTGGGAACAGTGCCGTGAGAAGAGTAATGGAAAGTCTCGCGATATGCTGCAAAATGATCGGGGAGGCGCGGTGGAGTTTTTCCTCTATAGAAGTGGATTACTTAGGCCCTGCCTTGGTTTGTGACGATCGTAATTGGAAAAAGGCAAATTTTTTGTTTGCTTGTCACCAACCCCGCACGGTTTGCTTGGAGGTCACATTTACGCTGGCTGCTGAATCTTTTATCATTGCCCTGATGAGATCTGTGGGTAGGCGAGCCGCAAAGAGAGTGCTATACACTGGCAACGGCACCAACTTTTTCGGGTGTGCCTTATAGCTGAAGGACAGCATAATCCACCTGGATCAAAAGAAAGCTGGAGATTACCTGCTGGCAAGGAAATCCGTGGGCATTTCAATCTTGCCGAGGTGATGTCTGGGAACACATGATCCTATCATTTCGGAGGCAGCTAGTAGCACTAACGAGGAATCAGGTTGTGAAGGATGAAGTTTTAAGCTCGGGTCTTATTCAGATGGGCGCATCCTGAACACCAGTCCCCTAGTGCCAGTGTACTGCGACGCCGAAGACCAGCCGCCATTAATCCCGAAAAGTTTCATTCAACTTAGAGGTGGCAGCAGCTAAACGGTGCGTGGTGCCACCGAAGTTAATATTCACTTTGCTGATGGTAGGCAAACCATCTAGTCGCGAAGGCTAAGCTAAGGGTGGGCAGGCGAAGTGGTCTAAGTTTTTTTATGCCCCATAGGGAAGGAACGTAGTAGATAAGAGTTTTGTAAACTCCGGCGTCTCAGGAGTCTAAGAAATAAGGGGGAGCCTGAGACGGCTGGTCATCTAGACCACCACTGACTCGGGGGAACTGTGGCAGCCGCATAACGTAGTGATTGAAGTGTTTTCCTTTCTTCCGTTCGGTCCTCTCCCCTTAACAGAATGAAACTTCATAGAGTACCCTCAATAAAATTGACTTTGGTCATTGCATGCTCTCTGCTCTAAGTAACTGCCTTGCTTTTTTTAACTGTGCTTTGTTGTTAGTTTGCATTAACAGACATCCGGTTTTTTCACGGGTCACTAGACAAAGAGCGGCTTGTTTTGTTAAAGACCACTTTCACCCTGGCGCGGACATTGGACTTCTGTAGACGAACCGTTCGTGCACACTGCTTTGTGGCCGCCACGCTCCGGATGGTGTTTGTGGGGACATACTCAGACCTGCAGAAGCCATCGTATATGCTTGAACCAAGGCACAGTTACCTTTTATTTGTCCTATTTATCAAGCAATCAATTTACACATATATTCCTCTTACTTTTCGACAACGTTTTGTGTAGATAGCGACTATAATTCATTGTCAAATGTATGGTTGCTGCGCACATAACTTCTAAGTCATGAGTGATACCGGAGAATTTGAGGAGCTATCTTGTTTTCCTTTTAATTTCGCATCAAACCGGCCTCTACACTGCTTTGAGATTTCAAAACGCCATCCGGAACGTAGGACGTCCAATTTCAGGCTCACCTTCCTGTGAATCACTGACTTACTTCATCCACACCAAGACCCATGAGCTTGCTCGTAGCTCCGGAATTTCAGTTGGACTCCAAATGACCAGAAAGCGAGTAAGACCAGATGGCTTTTCGCAGTCATTTCCCTGCTGCACCACGCATTTTGGGCTCGCGTCAAACTACATGTGCAGTTCATTTAATGCGACCGTGCGGCCGAAGTTAAGATAAATGGTCCATGGAAGAGGGGTAATTTTGAAGAAGGCCGCAATTTGTAGCCAACAGCATTGCGATCAATTTGGTCCACTGCTTACCCAAACAGGTCAGACGCCTGGTGAAGCATTTTTGACTAGAAAGTCTCAGGCTTGTGCTGGCAAAGAAAAATTGAAGTTATACACAAAATGCCAACAACCCTTCTCGTTTTCAGGACGACAGGACTCGAGGCCAAAGGAGACTCTTACAAGCATCCTACTCGAAGACCGGCGATCAACTTTCATTCACGTTTCATGCCGAAATTTTGATGTCGCGCCGCCCTGCCGTAGGCAGGGAGTCGTCCAGTTTTTGATGGGGCTCGTCCCTGACTGCAACTTGATTGGAACGAAACTGGTAATTAAAAAATACACAGAAAACAACACGAACGAAGCTGGTGGAATCTAGAGTCACACGTGAATTTAACTTTTGGTGATGCTCGAGAATCACCCGGTGCATCCCTTTTTCATGAAGGGAAATCGGTAGTCATATTACGGTCGACGAAAATATGCATCTAGGTCACATGTGTTTAGTAACGTATTACTGTGTCACTAAATGTCAGCATGATTAATTAACAATAGCCTCATCTCATCAACAACGAGTGAAACCTTGGCGAACATGATGTAACCCAAGACAGTTCGGGCAGGTAAAACTTTAGATCTGAACGTTCACGTGTCCATTGCAACCTTGGAGCCAACTGATTTTCCTTTCAGTACTCCCTTGATATTAGAGTTGCCGCAAGACCACGCGGCTGAATGGTGTGCACCGATGCTGCGGAGCTTCTGAGAACTTCAACCCCAAAAGTACCGTGAAATGGAAACCATCAAGGTGGGTTCGTAATAAGGTAGAAACTTGATAAGGAAACGAATAAACTCTCCGCTGTTTTCCTTATTGGCGCTCAATCAAAACCGGAGGTTTTTGATTTTGATCAATTGAGTAAGACGTTTGGGAAAAGGGGGCTATCCGAGTTCATAAGAAGTTGTATATATGTAAAAATTATCTTAATAATCAAAAAGAATTTCCAGGACAGTTTTCTTCTGTCCTTTCACACAGTTTCGTGGTGCCTGACGAAGGATGCCATTATTGGAAATTTCTTGTGTTGATAAGCGTTGGCCAGTTTCAATCGTCCTCTCCAAATCCACCGGGGAAATTTCTTCTGCGATAGAGGAAAACCACTCGCTGACTGCCAATGAGGAAGGATCCGTTTTTAAATCCCTAGAGGGATTGTTTAACTTCAACCCCTAGTCGGTTGATGTGCTTCAGAAAGAAGTCAGACATTAATTTTCGTAAAATATCCCGGCTGCAACTGCTCACAGAACCGCCAATCATGTTTCGCAGGTACTGCTACTAAGGTTGCAAGCAACCAATGCCATTGTACGCACTTTAAACTCTTCGTTGTGTACAAATCTTGGTGACTTTTTACGTAACTCTTTTTGGGGAGAGAATGGAAGGACAGTGCACGTCATAATCCGTACTGTATTGTCATACTTCACACTGAGATCGTTCGTGAAATTGATGACCTTCTCGAGCATATCTGGCAGTGAAAATAAGGCCGATTGAATCGTATCCCATCAGCCGTTAGGGATTTTTATGATTACTGCAAAATTGACGTGGGATATATCGACGACAAAATTCGACTTGGAAATATCGGCTGTTGTTGGTTGGGATGCACCGCCTTCCGAAACCTCTCTTTTCATGAAAGAAATAAACCTTACCTTCTATTATTTATCTGAATGTGTGCTGGTCTTAGGCTCGTAAATAAGGGTATCATAATTGAACACATAAACAATTATAGAATTACCCGCTTATACCCTCCAGGAGGAACCGAAAAGAAAGTTCCATTGATGCCCCTGGACAACAATGGTGGTGACGACGTGACAAGCAGAGCAGGTGCCTCTTGTTTCTTGCTGTCTTAAGGTAATCATCAATGGAACCCGTGGGAATTCATTAAGTCAATATTTGAGGTAACATCAACGATGAGGAATACTTA
>LUCM01001092.1:0-14453 GCA_008360955.1 Fasciolopsis buskii | reverse complement strand
GCACCATTCAGTCAAACGGCGACCTGTTATGCCATTTTCGCGGAATTGCCTCAGAACTAATGGTGTACACACACGTGGCAGCCTTTGAGGATTTCATCCCCGAGTGTTTTCGAATTCCATCAACATGCAACCAAAAAATAATATCAGCAATAAGTGAGTTTCCGGTTCTCCCGAGACAGACCAGTGGCAATCATTCCTTTCCACAGCGCTCCTGTGCCCACTAACACCAAACCAATCTGGAGCATTTCTTGAGGAGTCCATTCCAGGAAGCGATCAACTTCTTTTCAGCGCAACTAATAGACTCAAAACTCGGTACATGGTGGAAATTCTATTCGTTTATCCGACCTTTGATGAAGCTTATCAGTGGCTCATATATTTATCTATGGGATGGAAGTGGTCAAAAAGGGTCATCTTTTTTCCTCGCATCAGTTTATCAGTTTGAAGAAAGCTCATTACCTCGGTTTAGTTGGCTATTGTCAGATGAAAAATGACCTCAGGCAATCCTAAATGGAAGTAAGTGAAATACCTAAGACTGATGTTAGTAGGGGGTTGTAAGGCTTATGAAACAATACGTGACGTCAATTATCCTATGATGGAGACCATGGAAGCAATGTACAACTACTTCCTTCATTGTCAAGAACCAACAGCAGTGCGCATCACCGCGCGAGTCCGGGACACTCAGTAGCCAAGTTGCGTAGGACATGTCCAACGCCTTTGTTGTACTTAGGCTACCCAGGGAAATCACCTATCAGTAGGGACCGTTTGGATTGCACTAGTGGCAAGTGGCCGTGCAAATGAGTGACGCGTCGACGCAACATCATGTGATGAAGTTCAACAAGTCAGCGAGACCTTGATTGATATCGTAATGGCTAACGCATTGGACTCACGATCGTTAATGTTATCCCTGGCCTTTCGACGTTAAGAAATCGGAGCAGTTTGCCTGAAATTTAGATGTTCAACACCTCAAGCATGTCGAAAGTTTTTCTACCCTAGTTCGCTCACCTAAATACATGTATTATATTGCGCTATACCTGTTCTCCTTTCATGGTTCATCCTGGCTTGCCTGTGAAAGGTCTCAAATACGTCCGAACCAATCAACTATGTTTCAATGAAACGAGATTCAACTCGACTGGTCGACCTATGTCGACAGCTGTCAATGTCATACTTTTTGAGTTCTTTCTATGAAGGTGGGGATACACACCCACCGGGGTTCATTGTACTAGAGTCGACCTAAATGACCGATGTCAGATGCTATTTTGATTGCAACAAAAATTGCTGGAAACATCCACCAGATCCTGTCACAGATATCTACTTGGCCAAATAAGCACCGTCATACTGTTAAATTTTTGCAAGTCTCCTAGTCTCCACTAAGCCAAACAGCGATGACAGAACTGAACGACAAGCCGATTGAGCCTATATTTTCATCTGTAATTTCTGCTCACTCTTTCACGACGTTCCCACAAAACAGTGTTCACCTCCTAGTATGTAATGCTAATGGGCACTTGCGACCGCGACTGGCAAAACTGCGCACGGTAAACTACTAACCGGCCCCGAGTACTGAAATCTTAATAAACTCTCAGAACACAAAAGACTATAAACCCACTGAGGTGAAAAAATCCAAGCTATCAGATCACTATTCTCATATTTCGGATGTCATTATCAGAAAGACTACTACCTTCCTTCCTTGAAATAGTTTGGATGCATCTACATTTCTGGCATGCAGAATATCAAGTTTGTTCGAGATGCATACGGATTTTCAATTTCCAGGTTGTCTTCCAATTTGTGATCAGATTTTAGACTAATTCAGTCCATCCTAGTTCTGCCATACAATCATCCTCGCGTGTACACTAGAGTTACCAACCAGAACGAAGGATTATTCACGGACAATTGTCTACTTTGACGTGGGGAGTCGTCAATATTCTCTCGGTAAGCAACTTTCCGGCGGATTTATAATACGCCGGAACGGCTGGTGTTCAAGAAACTGCTGTCTGAGCGCAGGGATACCAACGAAACCAACAATCAATTGCCACTGGAGCGAATCAGAGTGGGACTTATCTTAAACGATATGCAGGACAGTGTAAACAACATAAAAGAATCAAGTGGCCGATAGAAACAGATGATACAAGAAAACATTTTACCTGAAATGACATTTATAAAGAATCCCACTCAGGTATCACTATGTGTGAAGATGGAGGGGGGTACGGAATTTGTGATACAACTCGACAGGATGCATTCCAGACCCCTACTTTCATTTTCTTGGACGGAACTCACCCGATTAATAGCTGCGCGCATTCCTCCTCATCGGTCGTTCGTAATACAAATTCGTGAGCTTGTTTGTAATGTTTACTGCCCCCATCAGATCTAGAAAGCTTGGTACATCCATTGACAATGAAGCGTACACTTGAGGACATCACAGAAAGGCACTTTACCTTTCATGTCCTCATCATCATATGCAAAACAAGTCATTTTCCAAATTCTCAAAGTTCGAAATGTTATTTGCTTATACCTCAGCTTACCGAAACCTCGATTTGGCATATCATGCTTGCTTGTTCAGGCTATTCGCTCAATTTATTTCTTTCTGACTAACTTTCGCCGATATTTCGCTTTCGTAACCATAGATACCCGAATCGATACTTATCCAAGTGCACAAAGCCAACGTTGGTTTGGGTTTTCCATTGAACTTAAACTAATCAATAATGAAAACAATCTGGTAGTTTCAACCGTACGCAACTGGAAGCACCAGAAAACATGTCCAAAGATGGAGACAGCGTACGCAACACTGAGATGCACCGACACATTTAATACAATAATTCGTCGAAGAGAATCCGTGCTTGTTCATCAGTATTCAGTCAATCGGCGCCGTTTTGTTCATTTTGGCCCGAAGTTTCTCAGGGAACAGATAATAGTCAAAAAGCTACAGCTGACAAGAACTCGGCAAAAACGACAGACTTCATACAACTACGATCACTATTAACGACTTAATTTAGATGCATGCGGACAACTGGGCTGAGCGGTGAATAAAAGCAGGATGAAACCACAATCGGCGAGAAAGGCACAACCACACTCCGCAATGTTAACAAATAAGTTCGTTCGCGTGAATCACTCAGGACAACGACTCAAAAACTCAGGATTCATTGGCGATGTGCCTAAAGTAAAGGAACACCGGTACGGTCAACCAAACTCATTTGACAAAGCAACATCTTGATTGCTTAAAGGCTTCCGGGGAATATTACCTAAATTATTCGTATTTCAAATTTCAAACCGACCTATCAACCGGGATCTGACCATTGTAAACCAAGGCCCATCTCACGATCGGGCTATCATTCGTTCGTCATTGACTCTAGTGTTTGCGAATTCACACCACGCTTTTGCACCCAGCATGGCAGAAAGATAATCTGTTCCGGGTTAATTGCTTTCAGCCGATGACTGCATTACAATAAGGACGAATTATCATACTTCCTGACTGGTTGGTGTTCGACCAATGGACTGAAGTACCAACTCCCGCGGCATCAATCGAATTTATGACCGGCTATTATACATCGTGTTCACCGGTCTCAAAAGTTAGGTCATTTGACCACGACTGAGATCGATTAATGGCATATGCACATCCCAAACAAAGATATCATTATTCGTTTATATCTCTCCGGAAACGCGAACGACCGACAGTTTACAATTTCATATATCATTAATCCATACAAATAAAGGGTCAACACAATAACACCAGAAACACCTAGGTTTGCGGATTGTTATTTCAACTTCAATACGAAAATCTTTATGAGGCAGGAAGGTCGGCGAAAGGGAACCCATATCAAAAGCGTTCAATTTCTTGCCTCAATCAGCGAGCCCCACAGTGAAAATCCGAAATCAAGCACTATGCAATCAGCACGTTCTCAGTTTCCAACAGCAAAATCATCCGACGATAGAACTGACCTCAAGAACAAACACTAGCCAAGCATAAGAATCAACTGTCCGAATTATCATCAAAACATTCACGCACGTCCGCTCAATATCAGCTATCACACAATCATAAAACCAAATAAATACTCAGCCAACGAGTTTTCAAAGACGATCCACACTTCCCAGGCTAACATCTCGAACATAACCGTGATGAAGGACGAGCCAAGGAGAAACGAAACTCTAACTTCATTGACGCGGCTAGTTTGACGATGTCAGATAGCAATAAGATTAACGCCCGTTCTTGAGTGGATAACACTCCGCGGTAGATTCACGTTAATCCCATAGGTAAAACCTCTAACATAAACCCTCTTGCCTACTGTCCTGATTGAATTCATCCTATTGGTGGACAATTTCGAAATCAGATCGGTACGATAGGTCGTCGGCTGGTCTATGAACTTGGGTATCGAGTAAAATAAACCAACATCTCCATAAAGGTCTTTCCCAGGGGCGCTGCTTAGCGGAGGTACGTTGTGTGGAGACCGCTCATTATTGAACAGGATATGGCAGTATCGAATCAAAACGACTCGGCTGTTGGTCACTGCCGTCAAACCTAGTAACAAACATTCTAGATACTCAGAAATATCCATGGAATGATTTCCATTGCACCTTATGCAAGACCAACTTGAACAAAAGAATTTTCTGCTTCTCCCGTCAAACTGTGCTACTCTAATACTGAATTATTCTCACTGCGCTGTTGTGTTGATATCTACCTGTTTGTCTATATTTTAAGCCACACTAGCCGCTTCTCTGGCATTTTACCTTAGAAGTGAAAGCTCATTGTCCCACATTAAATCATAACCTGAACTTTTTGAATCGACAGAAGGTCGACAGTTATCCAGATCGGCAAGCAAACTGACCACAAACAAGAGCATGTGAACCAACGACACGACACAAACTACATGACAAGCGCGTTCAGACGTGGTCACTGTCCGACGCGGCATTACTGTCGCACGCGCTACAAAGAGAGAAACTGTCGACAATAAGCAGGTGATACAGTACGGCTTTCGATCGCAACACTCAGAACAATACTACCCCATCAACGAACGTGTTCTAGAACCATACACAGGTGACAGAGCCAAGTGCAACACCAAGACGATGGCCCCAGCAATCAACTTTCGGAGAAACCAGAAAATGGAATAACAATCAAAACACGCTCATTCATCAAAACAGCAACGATGCAAAGTGAAAAACTGGTGGAACCGAGTCGGAATTGGAAAGGTACAACATTCTCGAACAGCCAAACTACCCATCAGAAAAAGAGTCATTCAAGCATATCAGCCAACGGGAATCGCAAGCAAGATTTTATCAAGGGGAGATGAAAAAACAAAGAGCGGAAGGTTGTGACGTGATAGAAAACAAGACATTTGGCGAAAACAGAAAATGAACGCGAACGACGTATGCAGCGGCTTTACGTCGGATGACGGAGCCTGAGAAATGCAGAACAGACGGCAGTAGGCGGAACGATCAACGAGACTGGAAAGAAAAAAATACAATAAGTTTAAAAATGAAGCTTTCCGCGATAGTCACATAGGTTTTTGTTTGGATGTGAAATTAGAGAATTAGGGCATAAAAATTACAACGGTTAAGAAAAAGGTTACTTACACCGACGTTGCCGTGAGTGGGCTGACTGTTTGCCGCACCAGCTGCCGCACTAACTATCGCGGCAACCACATTGGGATTATTCAAAATGTTCAAAGTAGCCATGGCAGCACTACTTGGCGAATCCGGGCCACCTCTACCGGAAACCCCAGCGTTCTGGCGCTGTAATGACGAAAAAGGGGTAAACGGAATAGCACAATGGAAATGCAAGTACATAATGTCAAGAAACTTAAATGCTGACGAAAGTGATGTGAGAGATGACTAATTAACACATCCAGGTCGTGAAAACAAAGTAATAGAGGGATTAACTTCGTTTATTCGTATGCTCTAGGACCACTCGGAATCGATAAAGTAATAATTACAGTTTTTCCTTCATTCTGCAAGTAAATAACTGGACCAGTCAATATCCCATCTTTAGCACCAACGGACTTCAATCATGATGACTTCTCAATTAGCATAGGATTTACTGTGGACATGCACAGATGCGCTGGAAAATAGTGCTCAATCACTATGGTAACCGATAAGAGTGAGCTTGAAACTTCGATATTTTTGAGATGAAAACTTTTAAATTAAACACGCAATCAGCGTGCACCTCACGAACCAGGATGTTAAAATCCGGGCCTTCAAACTCACTGCACTTGACTTTTTGATCAAATGAAAGTTCAGGACAGGACACATAAATAAATGGACTAAATCCATGAGTTAGGCATCCTCCGACCAAATAAAATCAGGTCGTGAGCTAACCACTTCACGGAAGTTACCACATTTTGCACAGGTTTCGTTATCGAGGAATTTGGATAATTTTTCCGTCATCGTTACAGCAATTTTTTCCTGAATGAGACGTATTCAATCGTGACTCACTTCGAAAGCACTCGATTAATCAATCCGCTACAAATAACGGAGCACATCCACCGATAGAATAATGGTGCGACCAAATCGAGGGTGAAGATTTAATTCCTGAAAATTGTCATGCAAGACAGTGGTCGGTGGCAAGACGTCAAAATAAGTACGCCCGTATCATGGGGCCCGCTGGGGTACACCAGGATGAAGCACCACATGATATTCATCTTCGAAGTAGAACACGTAGTGGTTCTAAAATCTTTGGATTTGAAAACTAACGAAGTGTTGGTTCCCTTAACGCCGTTTTGACCAACATCAATTCACGACATAAACGCTATCAAGAACGGGCCGGAATCCGCCCACGTCGAGATCGAATCGACCGAAAATTATACTCCTGAGGAGACACCTGAACAGCGCCTCGCAAATCATATTTAACAATCACAATTCGCCTGACTTCGAAGGCATCTTGGAATCAGTCAACCGAACAGTGCAGTTTGCCACTAGTCATCAGAAGGATTCGCCAGAGGAAGTGAATCTGCTGCGAACATCTCCCGTGGTCGCGTAAAGCTACACGGTGAACTACCAAGTTCATTCGAAATAAACAGCAGTGTTCAATAAAAGGACGACCTAACCATTCTTCCTCAACTTCATCTTCGACGAGATAGAGTGAGATTCTGTGGTTCCTCAGAATGGAGGTCCAAAATGGCAAATAGTGAAAACTGTGACCTATATTACGCCGATGACCCTGTGTGCTTGTCCCAATTTAAGGACCATACTGGACACACTGGCAAGAACTGCGGCTCAATTGGGCATGTGCTTCGCATCCTTATAGTGTAGTGCCGTCACAAGACTGAAGGGCAGTAGCGTCGAACATGGTGCTGAATGGAGGAACTAACGATTATCAACCACTTCAATTACAACGGCGGCTGCGTCACTAAGGTTAGTATTATGGTATCAGAAGTGAGTACGCAGATATTTAAGGATCAAGTGGCGAACGCTTGACTGAAGCATTTGTGGCGTCGATGTGATGTTCCGCTGTAGCTGACGAGTCGTCTCTACTGACCTGCGCTCAGTTTCACTGCGCGTTAACAAGGCACGGATTTTACAGACTGAAGGTGTTCACCACCGGTTTTCGACCATCGATGTTTGCGCGGTATTCCACTAGGATCGACCGGAGCAACCGCGTGAGCAATGTGAAGGCTACAAATCTAATATTGGGTGTCCATTCAGAGAACACCCTATCAGAGCGGATCGGTCTTAGTAGACTTCAACTGTTGCGTCACGTGTTGCGTACGATGAGCACATCTACCGGCAGCTTGTTCTGCTTTCCATACCTACCACAAACTGGAAGGAGTCACGTAGAATTCAACAGATGACGTGAAAACATGGAACGGGAAAATGTAGAACGAATTCAGACTTCTCGTTTCTTCGCGGTAGGGATCCAAAAGATCCAACAACCAGTTGTGTGGAAACACTGAAGGATAGAACAACGAACAGTAAATTGTGCCGATTTTGCCCGCACTTCCGGTCAAACCAGAATCGTTGAAAAGATGCATGTTTGTATAGGTAGAATATGAATACCTTGTGTTGGTCACCACTGGATTTTTCTTTTCCCGCTCATGTGGATCTACCCAGTTTTTCTTGTTGTTTATTCCTCTTATAACGAGCTGTAAATGGTGACAGAGGCAGTGCACGATGTGGCTCACCCTGCCGATCAACAACGAACCACCATGATGAACAGCACTAAATACATAGAAAGACTTGGCATATATGCTATGTACACAGCTCACGTTTACCTTTACTCCCGTAATTTTATGTCGGACTCAGCGTACTTAATTTGAAACAGTTAAATCTAAGGCCAACACAAGCAAATGCCGAGTTATCAAATAAACTGTGCAAGCCGTCTGTCACAGGGAGACTGCAGAATAGGAATCCAGCGTTTCAACGATCGAGCAGCCTACTGAAAGGAAAAGACACTGATCCGGTATTTTAGGTCCAGCTTAAAGAAGACAAAGACACAGAACCTAGGATTAAAATTACATAAGAAAATGAAACTGAATCTCACTTGGTGAGCCCGAGTATACTGCGCGGCCAAAGTGGCAGCAGCCGCCGCAGCCGCTGGGTTTAACCCCATCGGACCATTGGAACCACGAGAACCGCGAGATCCTCCACCAATTCCACCGGCTCCGCCAGGAAACATCCCGAAGGCAGACGACCAACCTGAAATATTGCACCAAAGATCACTGCTGAGAATAAGACTAAACGCGAGGTAAACAAACTAGCAAAACTAATCACGACAATCAAGAGGGGAATCTATTGCACTTAGTGCATGCGAACAAAAACCCCAAGGAAGAAAGAAATATTCTCGGAATACGCGCAGTACCTGGTGGAAAACAACTTAATCGACCATCTAAAGTCAGAATATGGCCGAGTCATGAATCGTGTACCAATCCCAATTTCGGTTTCCGTTTGTACAATTATGCACCAATGCGCTCTGGTTTTCGAAAACCGGGTATGGTGAAAAATTGACTGCAAAACAAAAATTGAAAAACTACACTAGAGAAAAGATTCCGGGCGCTGAAAATCATTTACTACATTATTTGACAAAGAACAGTTGGGTTTCCGGCAATCCCAATGGGAGCATTATGAGTAAGCAGAGAAGGCTGAGCCCTGGATCCGAACATAACAGATAGGTTGAATATAAGAATACAAAGAGCAGTGCAGTCTTGCTTATCCTGCTCGAATACTGACGCAGTACGGAATTCTTCATGAACGTGTAACCCATGGAAAATGGTGGGCCATCAGTGTGAGGGAATCCAGGTGCGGAGCAGAAGATCAGGGTTTGCAACCAAAACCTTTGGTTCAAACTAAAACCTGACAGCATGGAAGTAGGGAGTGGCTGAGTGGAAGCTCACGTACTAAAATCGAAAATTCTTCCACTCATTGTCCCGAATGAATTGCTCCAGACCAGAACTAGGAAACTACCACTGCCGCTTCACCTCCCAGTCATGATTGAGTCATACGCCGAAGATAAATCTTGTACAGCTTGTCACATCAGACCAAGGTGGGGGGACTATGTAAAACTCAAAACGGCAACTGGGCTGCACATACACGAACCAGCCTGTTGGTTGAAGTTTTCACACTTTCTTCCCAGGTATTCGACTGGCTACTTCCAACCAGTTTCGAACCATGAGTTGTCTCACATAATAACGAACGACCAGGCGATCGCACTGCGGGCATGCACTAAGCGCGACCCAGCCGCAATGACCAATTCTTATTTCGTGCCCGTTCTAAACACTGAACCGTGGGATCTAATAATTTTAGGTCCGATCTCCGAGTCACTCACAAAATTCACTCATCACATTCTGCCAGTACTACGAAAACAACGCTATTTGGAAATCGAATGTTCCCTTGGATCCCCTGCTCTCCACAATCATGTTTGGGAGCAGTAAAGCAGTACCGGTCCTACTGGTGTTGCATATGGCCGGACTTTGATCGAAAACCTGATATCCACCAACGAGTGGAATAAAAGGAAACTTACTGTCCCAGAATTGGGGCGACATCGCTGACTGGAACCCTTGCGTTGAGGACTCCATTTGCGCGTGTTGTAATTGTTTGTTCTGAGGTAATTTTGGTACTGCTGAACCGATAGTGACTTCGCATCCTTGAATGACCAGCTCTTTACCCATAAGGCTAGCAGCCACGTCCGAATCTTCAAACGTCACAAAAGCAAACGAACGAAAGGGTCGGGGGATAAACACATCTACTACCTGAAAAAGAAACGTAGAAATCTGTCACCCGAGCGCATGAGAGTGAGTCAGCGTTTACCACGAAAGCGTTATTCGAATAGATCTAAAGCTGCACAAAGTGACAGCGAACAGAATACTGCCATTCTATTATGAGCAAAAACTAGAAAAATACTTTAGATACCGGGGGTGTAAAATGATCTGCGTCTTGACGAGAGAAAACTTGACTGGGTAAAAATACGCATGGTCTATATAAATCTCGTCGAAACTCATGAGACACTTCATCACCAATCACGAGGCCACACAGAAAAGTCCGTTAACATTTATATTTTCTCCAACCAACAAGCAAAAACGAACAATTAGAACGACAATCCCTCCGGTCAGAACATACTCAGCAAGCAAATATAAAATCCACTAGAGTTCTCCGTTTTATAAGCAAATGACTTGCGTCATATGAGTTCATGAGTGAAGCACTGCGTGCGTTTAGTGGGAACATCGGGTGACCAATGACGAGCTGCGTCGTTGTGTGTCGGTGCAGATAGTGGCCCTCTGACTAAGATAACCTCTTTAAGTCGACTTCAGTGGCTTGGCTACGCATTGCGTATGCCAATCCATCGATTATCTTTTCGTGCTCTTTTTGTACGTGCTGGTAAAGGCAAAAAAAGGCGATGTGATGGTCGGGCAAGGACATGGCGTAGAGCTGGGAAGAAATCAGCCTCGGTTTTGGCCTTGTTCAGCGCTTCCCTTTTCCTCGATCGGGCCCAAAAGACAAGGATTGTTGCCCGTTAGAGTGGCTGAGAGATAATGATCATAACCGAATACAGATGCGCCAATGCTGTGTGACCAACACGCCAAACACATCCTGTTAAAAACAAACGAAAACAACCGAGAAACATCTCAGAATCTGCAAGCTGCACAGGAAGAAATTAGTTTTCTGTGGCTTATAAATTACACCTAGGTATCTCACTATCGTAGTCAAATGTTGTTCTGATGGCGACAAGATTGTTTAAAATCCCAGGTAATGGGATACACATAATAAAGGTGACAAGGAGTACGCGGAGCAACCACCATCAACGTTCAGTGTTAAACTGCAACGCAAGCCTCACCAACCGCTGCCTCTCCCCAGAGTTACACGTTTATATAAAAAGAGTGAATATCCAACGGGAACAGGGAGTGGACCTACACAGGCGGGAAGAGATAAGATGCTGCTGCAGTCAACGCACAAAACACAGTCTAACAGCACAAACGCACGTGTTTTCAATCATTCTGATTCGATAGAAAATGACAGCACGATCGCCACTGTTCATGGTTCACTGCCATATCCTTAAGTGTCTCCAGCCAGCAAGTCGACGAGTCTTTCGGACCCCGACCACGAAGACGTGAGACACCTGCTTTACCTAAGTTAGCTGCGCATTTTTTCATTCGACGTTGCCACGTCATCTGTTGGCCTCCAAATAGCTTCTTCCATTGCTTAGGAGGAACACAAAATGAGGCACGGTATGTCAGAAGTGTTCGTCATACGGCAACACGTGACCAAACCAGTGTAGTTTATATAAGTTTCATACGCTGAAACATTATTCTCAGAAGTGGCACCCAATACCAGATTCCTAACCTCTATATTACTCACCCGGACAATCCATCCAGTCCTAGCCATACTACGAAAACATCGGCGGTCGAAAACCCCCAACCGACGAACATCACCCTCACGCATCTTCCATGTCTCGCAACCGTACCACAGAACTGAACGCACTGCGGCACAGTACACACGGCCTTTCAGATTCAGTGAACATGAATGGAGAGATGCGACACCCTTGTCGAACCCCACTAGTCGTTTTGAATGAGAGTGACAGTTGACCGTATAACCTAACGCGACCATTGGTATGCGAGTACAATGCTCGCAACAGGCTCACAAACATCGCTGACAAACCCTTCCGGTGGAGAGCACCGAGTAGTGCTGGTCGATCCACGGAGTTGAAAGCACCTTTCAAGTCGAGGAGGACTACGATCGTGGGGCGGCGGTGCGTGCGGCCCGTTTCGAGTATCTGTCAAAGAGTGAATATATGGTCGATGCAACGCTCGACCTGACGAAATCCGGCCTGTTGTTCGCGGATATTATTCTCGCGAATCGGTGTCAAGCGACACAGCATTATCGAAGCTAACATCTTAGTAACTATCGGAATTAAACTAATCCGACGATGGTTGCTAGAGTCAGTCCGCTTGCCCTTCTTGAAGATGGGTACCATCGGTGACTCATCCCAAGATAACGGAGTACGCTCCTCGTTCCCAATATCACGAAGCAAGGAGGTAAGGGATTTCAACAGAGCTTCTCCATCCAATTTGCAGAGAATTGTTGGAAGGTCGCCGGGACCGGCTGCTTGTTCCCTCTTCAGAAGTCGAATATTCAACCCACTTCACTCCGTGGAATCAAGTGAACCTCAACAATGATCACAGCTAAGATTCGGCCCAAATAAGTTAATGTGTGCGAGCTAGACTATCCTTGAAGTGCCTAGCCAATGGTTCAGCTTTGCGTCTACATGGATAGCTTCATTCCTATCGCACACGATTCTAACCGAATTCGCCGCCCACCGCTGTCGGTATAAGCTTAAGCAGTCTTGACTGTTTACCTGATGCGGCGTCCACTCATCTCTTCGGCTACCTTAGCCCACCAGATTTCCCAATCATTCTTAAAGCTTATCGTCAGCTGACGCTGCAACTATCGACGCATCTTGTTCACCTCCTTGCACTTAGGCAGCTGGCGCTTTTGCTCCATTAGACCCAACGACCCTAGCGAGATCCAGCGTTTTTGATGAACACTAGATCCAGGAGCACATGCATAGCCTGTTTAATTGACCCACTGCTCGTACTACTGCTGCTCGTCGAAGTCTTAGTTCTCGGATAGTTTCTGTTCGTAGCTGTTGAGAAAGCCGAATCAGAACAGAGTTCGACAACTAATCGGGTTTGTGGCCTGCGTCGATGGCCGCTGAACTGGAGTAACAATCGCATTAAAACAAACGTATGGTCCGATTCGACGTACGTGGCCCAGTACCATCTACAGTTCTCGACAGAACCGCGCCATCGATAGCATACTGCGATATGGTCGATCTGACTCAGACCACCTGTCGAGTTAGAACGTCATGTCGCAGTGCGATGCCAACTGTGTCGGAAATTCTTACTAGATATGAATAGGTTACTGTCTGCATAGAATTTGAGAAGTCTTTCCCCGTTATCTGTTCGCTGAGCAGGTAAGGCACATTGCCCACCCAAACCGGATCCCGATAAACTAAGTTTTCCAACTTGTGCATTAAAATCACCCGCTAGCACTACAATGTCAGAGCGTTTGCTCTTTCGAACAAGGGTGACGAGGTCATCATTAAACCCGTCTTTCTCCATGTCAGTGCTGCAGTCTGTTGGAGCGTATGCCGAGATAAATGAACTGCGCTTAACACTATTATCCTTTCGGACGCCGACTGATCCCTGCAGTCTGAGCATACCAGTGTCTGTTGACTGGGATCCAGTCTAAAAGGGCTGCTTCAGCCTTCTTACTTAAGACTATTCCTACACCGTGTTGACCCACAGCTTGAGCCACTTCGTCTCCTGAAGTGTGCACGAAATATCCTGACGAAACATTAGGCGCAGTTAGTTGAATTACTCTACTCGAATCCTGAATTCGTGTTTCACTCACGCAGAAGACATCAATTGAAAGTGAGTCCGCTGTCAGAGCCAAACACACCTATTGACCAGCTTGCATTAAACCGCGTACATTTAAGGAACCGAGATTCAGAGGCTTACAAGGCTCGAAAAAATGAGCTAGCAGACTGAAAACCACCTACTACACTAATTGACAACGAACCGTTGCGAGTATCGGGTGTGTTATCAGTGGGGACACTATGGGCACGCAGAGAGGCCGAAGAGATTGGGTTGGAGACAGAAGAGAGACTGAATAAGGGAGAGGACAGACTGAATAAGGGAGAGGACACTCTGAATTTATATATATATATATATATTATATATATTATATAATTTAATATATATATATAATATATATATATATAATAATATATATATATATAAGCCGCGTAAGCTCCAGAATTCGAGGGTTCTACAAGCCATGCAAAGTTCTTGTAGAGACGACGATTAAGGAGCTCGGTTAAACGGCTTGCGTTGATACACGGTGTCTCGTTAGTGGACAATATTATGTACAAGGGCTTCCTTGAAATAAAATAACTGGCACTCGTCAGATTCGTACATGAAGAATTTTATCCGATTCTTATCCTGAGGTTAGACACCAAAATCCATACAGTGGCATTTGTA
>LUCM01001091.1:211639-287480 GCA_008360955.1 Fasciolopsis buskii | reverse complement strand
TTTCTACTGCCCCCGTGTGTTTTCCTTGTACCGGTCGAGTGTCTGGGCTGTCGGTATTACAGTCGTACACAGTCGACTAAGAGTGACGCACTTGTGGTCGCAACGGGGCAAGCAAACCAAAATAAGGTCTGTGTTAAGAAGGTCGGTCTTACAGTCTGTTGCAGGCTATTCCTTCAACACCATCTCCACTTTCGCTCCATCATCTGAAACTTATAACAAACAGTACATTGTTAGGGACAGCTCACCTTCCATTCCCCTCATGCATCTGTATATTACGGACCATAAGTTGTTTATATTTTCCGCCATAATAGGCGCTCAGTGTAGACAATCCCAAAATGTCCTATTTCACAAAAAAGATCAGATGCAATTATACCGCAACCTACTCTAATTCCACATCGTTTTATCCAGCCATCACTGTAGACGGTTCTGTTAGTGTTTTAGGTACTAGTGACAGAGCTCTGCCGCTTGCAGCACCCACCGAATATCCCATTTCGCGGTACAGTGTCCGCCGTTCTTTTACGCTGTCTGTGAAAATCCGTTAATCATTCCATCTGAATCTATTATGAATCCCAGAAGTAAGTTGAAGAATGTCGTCGGAACATTCACAAAATGAAATCAGTGAGGTAGAAATGTACGGTGACAAGATTTTTTCCATTCGTCGTTTGATAAAAAACCGAAAGCATTAGTGCGCAACGGATTAATGGTTGCATGATGCGAAGCGGTGACAGTAGCGTGACCAGTCACCGAAAGCTCAGCAAAACAGCGTGAACGCTCTCAAACAACGAGTTGGTAAAACTCACTAGTTCCAAGTGGCATAAATGTGTGAATTGAAAAGCACTTTAAAATTTTCGGGATAGAACAGTTGAGGAGTAACTTTGGGTCCATAAATAGCCACGAAAATTCTCACTAAGCAAGAAATGCCAACATTCCTAAATTTGCCTAGGAAGTCACACCAACTGGAAATCATTGAAAAGTAGATCATTTTTAGTCATTTATATATTTTTACCTGTTTTTTACCGTCCACATTGGTTAGGAGAGAGACAATAACGAAAGCCATCGAGTACCCTGTTTGGGGGCTGCCGGTGTCCTTTTGAATGTCCCTCAATGCTGCTTGGGTAGCTAAACCCTAATACAGGAATAACTGTAACCGTGATCGCAACAGTGCCTTTATGCTCATTAAATATCTTTGAAAAAACGGTTCACTTCAGTGAGCCGCAAATGATAACGGCGCATTGGGTATATCCGCATAAATATGGTCCGTGTTAACTACGGTTTTACAATGCACCGGTACAAAGTTCCTCTAAACTTGCGTAAGCTATAAGAAATGCATTGAATCAGGTAACATTAGCGTGCGAAATGGGCAATAAGAATTACAGCTCAAATGATGCAAACGACCAAGCCGACGACTCGGGCAACGGCTCATATGTTAACGAAAAACTCTACTGTTTATCAGGTGCCAACGTCACTTCACTCCTCATAAGACAAGTTTTGTCTCGTTTAATTTGAGTGCCCAGAATTCTTTCGATGGTATGGACTCCGAATGAGTATCCACTTTTTCCAGGTTTAGTTCAGTGGGTCTCGCAAAAAGAAAATGAAAGCGGACTCCCTATGGTCCGGTCTCATTTGTTCAGATGTGGTCATTAGATTTGCTTCCTGGGCCAAAGGATATTTAGTCTCCTGCTCGTTCGGGATGTAACATGCCGCGTGCTCCCATTACCGAGAAGTTCTATTATGCCATGTGGACGGCTGCTCGAGTTCGAAGGGCACTTTGAATATCACTTTCGGGATTTTCAAGGACTCGCGATTGAAAAAGACGAAGCCATGAACAAGCATGAAAAATGAGGTCTCTTTGTATGAAAACCTATGAAAGGGAGATATTGTGGAACAACCTGCGCATGTTGTATTATCAATGGGGGTTTTGGTGCGTGAGATGGGGTTCAGAATAGCATGTGAATGCTGAATGCCAAACTTTTTCCAGGCTTCCTTAATGTAGTCTTCGGTAGAGACCGAGACCTCGTCCAGCGGTAGTCTTTTCCATGTGTTGATGAGTCTGTCGGAAAAGGAAGCTGCCCAGAATCCCTAAGCTGCCTTTGCCTTTTTCAGCTTTAGACTATGCTCCCTCAGCACTGGGTTGCTATTTTACAAGGATTTGTTTTGCTACCGATGTCTTTAAGGAACTCAAAGTTCCCATTAATTCCACCAGGACTCGCCGGTGCCTAAGGATGGGATGACCTAAGTTCCTCACTCTACTTCACGCCACATGTCTTTGTAATTTTTGCGAGAAGTCTCTCAGCAGATTGATCTAGGTTCAGGAATGAAACCTGGATGGTGTATTTTAGATGCGGTCTTGCGATTATTTTTTTATTTGCTAGCGGCAGATGCACACTGGACCCAATGTCTAAATGATTCATGGTTAGATTTTGCCTGGTCCCCAGCACCATCTTTCGTTCCAGCTTTTATGCGTTCCGCTGGGTTCCCAGTCAGCACAAACGCCCCCAAAACGCACCGCAACAGTCCCCAAACCGACCCCTCATGGACCCCAAAACGCACTTTACAACAGCCAGGGGTCGTTTTGGGGACCGTTTTGCAAAAACGTCGGCAACGCCCCCCCGGTATGCATTTTTCAACATTTCCCCAGAAAATATCCTAATCAAAGCTTACTAAGACCCTAATATAAACGTCCGTACAAAGAAATCTTGTGATGCATAACGTGAATCTAAATGCCAGTTAAGTGCGTTCATATTTTCCCTACATCGATTTGTATAACCGAATGCCCTTTCCTAACGCAACGGTCTGCAGCAAAACAAAATAAGACCACCGTTGATATTTTGTAAGTATATTAAAATGTCAATTTAACAATGTACATCAAATGCTGTCCTGCTACGTGAAGTTTTTAGTCCATTGATGTTTGTGTCGTCATTTGCGATTCTTCCATATCCTGAAATGAAAGGAAGGTAGGCGTGAATTTAGTGAATTCAGCTCCACATAACCGCGCGTAACTAGAACCGCCAGGAACAAAGAAAAATCCTCGTCACACGTATGCATCTTTTATTATCAAACTTAGGAAATAAAATGCAAAATGAAGTGGCATTTCTTTGGTCCTAGCCTATTTTGTCAGTCGGCCGTTGGTGATAAGTCTTTCTGTAAATTTTTGCAGTCTGAACAATAGAATGGGAAATTGCATTGCTACTTTACCACAACGATAGAGGATATTTATGGTGGCAATATAAACTGATAGTAGCAAACGTTATGTGTGACTATTGAAATGAAGCTGCATGTTCTATATATTTCAAATCGACAGATATATACGTCGTCTTTGTTTGCACTTCGGATACACATATAGCTCAATTCTTAATGAAGATTACTTTTAAAAGCACCTAGCAGGTGACTCACCGTTGTCGCGAAACAATGAACACCAATGCTCCTTGAGAGACCGACGTCGTCTTGGGCAGAGTGCTGATACGTCTCACGCACCATCTCATCTTCCCTCGTACTGTTTTTGCCGTGGCTCCTGGGTAGCCTGTATGAGAAATAATATTTACAGGTTGGAAGCAACACAGTCTTGAACTTACCTATTACCAACGCGCAAACTTCCGTGCCAGACGAAGCCGTTTTCTCATGGACAACTTTCATATTCAGCTGACCCAGGACGGATGTTGCCACTAACTGATGCATGACATCCCGAGTTCCACCACCAAATGTTGATGCCCGTACGTTCATGAGAAAGTTGTCCCTGAAATTAATAGATTCTTAAGGGCAACTTACTACATGGTCGTAATATGGGTTCTGGTTATCTCCACTGATAGATGCATTTGCAACGCCACTTGACGCATGACAGAAATTACGGATATCGCAGGAACTAAGTCTGTTTACGACAAAAGTTTAACTCCCAAGTATAACTGACATTTAACGTCCATTTTAGTGCTTTGTATTCGGACCAGGGTTTCTGCGTTGAAAGCTAGAATTACCATACGAACGATTTAATTTACGGGTGTCCTATGCTGGATCATTTAACCCAGAATCAACTGCATCGCCAGTTAAAGCAGCAACATAGTCAGTCTATTCCTCTATTTATTTATCAGTGCAATAAATTGTTGCCACACAAAACTGCTTTGCCAGTAAAAACATCTCGAGATATCTGGCGCTTCATTCGCACATGCCACACTTGCTCCCAATAAATCTCCACGGCTTGCTTCTGAGTCAGGAGACGTTGTGCTATCGCCTGTTTATTGTGAACAGTAAACATCTTAAGAACCTACCGCATAGCTCTCTGATCCATTGTTCATAGTCTGAGGGCTGTAGTGGTTCTTTCTGGGTGCGAGCAACCCTCAACGCTCACTTCGCCTCCATATCGATGTTCCGGAGTGATCACGTACATAAACAAGACCTGGAGCTGTTCGCGGACTCATTTCTTGCTGTAATATTCATAACGAAATTTCTAGAGAGCGGGACCTTATATAGAAATCAATATCGTACATTCTTTACATGGGCCTGAAGGAAAAACAGAAACTCCAGAACAAAATGAGAGAGGAAAATAGGTTAGGCAAGGATGTCCAGGAAACCAACTTAAACATGAACCTAACAAGCAAGTTACGTAACTGAGTCTCTAATAGATATTGTCCACTCATCTAAGTAAGTTTCGTAAGCCAGCAGATGCGATTCGCAATAGATACCATCTAGGTAATCCATAATAATGCATGTCAGAAAACAAGTAATTATTACGACTGCGAAAGCGTAATTAGGCACTCAATGGTAAAAGTAATTTGTAAGCATAAACAGCCCAAATCTTACATTTGTTCACTTAAATACTTTGGTTTCAATAATAACAGTCCACAAGATATTCTCGAACACAAGTAACACGTGTTCACGCAATCGATAAGGAAATCCACTCATCCATTCAAAATAAAATTGACAAAAACCATGACCGCAACAGCGAAACTCAAGCGCAGCAAGCAATCACCAGCAGGGTAGTGACGAGGTTTCCATCTTGAAAAGTCGCTCCTGTGCACCAAGTGAGACTTATTAGGCAAACGAATTTAGGATGTTAGTCTACATTTTTCGGAAATTGTAAAAATGTGAATTTCATCGACCTGTTTATTGTTTAAATATAAATAATTGTTCTACTGGAAACCACCTCAGTTATGCTCTCATGGCTGCCATGGCTGTTCTTATGGACGTGACTGCTGTCTGTATAGTTGATTCAGATAATTTCTGACGTTTTGCTCGTTCACGTTATACCAACTTTTTAGAGTTTGATTATGATTTTCGGGATTTCCAGCGTCACTGTCATTTTATAAATATCACGGTGTTAGCTCGGAGAACTGGCTCCGAGAGCATCCACGCTCTCTTCTCTCTTCTTTTCCCTACTATCGTATCAAGTAAT
Organism: Fasciolopsis buskii; assembly: GCA_008360955.1. Classification (NCBI taxonomy): domain Eukaryota; kingdom Metazoa; phylum Platyhelminthes; class Trematoda; order Plagiorchiida; family Fasciolidae; genus Fasciolopsis; species Fasciolopsis buskii. The sequence goes on along the minus strand of LUCM01001091.1, from coordinate 282,097 downwards.
GCCACATTCACATACGTCGCAGACAGCAGCGCAGTCGTAGGCAAGTTTGTCATCTTTTCAAATAATACTTATTTGCAGATTTCCAAATATCGATTGCCCAGCATTCGTCATGTTGCTTGCAGTTAGTAGGCAAAGCTAGTTGGTCAGGTATTGTGTGCAAAACAATCATTCATTCCATCGATCTCATGACACTTACCAACTAGCCGCCGCGTCATTGAAGCCTCTTGTAGCTATCAGGTCACGTTTTCTAAGTCCAAAAATTAAGGCCGTATGGGTTGCCTTGATTTGCCGGTTTGAACAGCCATCCCAGGCGTAACTAGAATCTCTAATCAAACTAAACATAACTGGTCAGTGAACTGATGTTCAACTTTGAACTTATGCCTTGTCTTTTTATCCATATTCAGCCCCCGTGGATAAGCTTAGCTAACGATTCATGCCAAAGGTCTAACAGATGCACACGTTGCGTATCGGTTTCAGTTTTGAGTTACATAGGAATGCATCAGGAGGAATAATGTGACTAGACGAACTGTGATTCAGAAGAAAGCCAAGTGAGCTTCAAGATTTGAGGTTTCCTGTTAATCTCATTGTAGGTAGTTCAGCGGTCAAATACACTAATAGTCCACAATTTTAATCACCGCCTGTGTGGTACAAATTTCATGATGAATTGATTGCCATTTTTGGCTGTCACAAGCTACGGAAATGAATAAGAATTTTACCGATTTCATACAATTTATGAGTACTATTATTATTTCAGATTGATATTGATGAAACAAGCTGACTTTCAGTAACTAGGATTTCATTTTGGGTTGAACAAGGACAGTCATCAAAAGAGGTTTTTAAAAACAAATAGAGAAGTAGGTTTGATAAAGAATTCGAATTGATGTCGTTTCTCTTTGTTTAGGCTAGAAATACATCATGCTTATATAGCCGTACGAACTGCGGACTAAATCGTTTTGAATCCACCTTCTGACGACCTACTACTATATCATATCAAAAATAGACCACTGATTCCCAGTCTTTAAACAGGTAGCCTGCTCATTGTACATGCTATTGTCTCCCGTCATCCCACCTGACAGCACTCAAATGTCCTACCTCTAACCAATAAACAGAGCATCCAACCCGCCGGCTAATTTGCGCCTTTGGTGGAGCATGCATCTCATCCAGTTTAATATTTCTCGGGACATAATAATAATGGATTACACCGTCTAGAGAAGCAACTAACAGTTTGTCCGCAGATGCAGTTTCTCCGCGCCAAAAGTAGTAGTGAAAGTCCTTCCGAAGAAAACACACGTTTGCCGTTGTATGCGTCAATTATTTTGTTGAAAGTTGGCATACAAGTTATTCTATCTTATCGCCTTGTTGTTACAGCTAAGTCTTGAATTCCACTTGTGAAACTGTCGACAAAATGAGTCGGGAAAGAAAAGGCTAAATTGATCTTACTAATTCTATGGGTTGGAAATTTTATTACTTCTAACTTGAAGCATGAAGAACCTGCATCGTTTGTCCATCTGGATTTGTGACTCGAAGGCAACTGTACAGCTAGTTCTTCCTAAACAAATAGAAGCAAAACCAACAAGCTAATTAATGTTCAAATGCAAAACCACCCTCTTAAGTAGGAAAGGGCACTGCAGACTTGTCGGGCAACCCTAGCTTTTACGTAGCTCCATAAGCCTGTATTACCAGACGCTTCCGTACATTTATTTTCAGAATGGAACCGAATAAACCATCTGACCAATAGAGTGTCTGTGAAATTTTAAATAAATTAGACAAATAAATATTTTCGTAAGGATAACAGTCAACATGGGCATTTATTATTCCAATTCTGATTCACTTGGCTAATTGGCCTCCTTCCCCTGGAACTACAGGTTTCATTCACCAACCGGGATTGAAATTCGCTCCGGTTAGGGCTCAACAGTGGTGCATTTCAAACATCAACAATTTTGCTGACTTTACATGCCCTACTTCCTGAAAAAAGGAAATAATTTGCATTTTCGGCAAGCGGCAGTGCAAAAGCGCTTTATTTACTGATGATTGTATTTTGCCAACTATCAAATTGTAAAACGCGAATGCTTTAATTTCGATTCCAAACCTGCGCCGTCTAATCAAGCGATCTCAATGCTTCCAACAGTGTGGGGGTTAAGAGTCAGGGAAAATTTCAGTGTAGCATAAGGTAAAATGACGCTAACAATTAGCTAATCAATTGCGACTGTTATTCAAAATTGTGCGAGTAGCATTGTAATCAATAAAGAGAAGCGTTTTGTGTTACCAAAATGGGTGATTAGCAGGCGCGTCTGTGTTAGGGTTATGAGTGGCTCTTAATTGTCGATTGCCTTTGGGTCTAGTTCCCCAGCAGCCTTGTAACTGAAACCAATGTCTACCGGATTCCCTTTGGTCGGATTACTACCTGAGTTCAAAGATCAACAACAAATAAATCCCACGAATTTATCCCATTATCAGAATTAAATTTTATTCGGCTATTTATTGTCCCGTATTCATTACGTATGATCTTGATAGGCAACATTTAACTTCCGGTGAGCAGTTCTAGATGACTAGCAATCATTTTGGGAGATTGCCAGACATTCCGTAGATTAATCAAATCGCCTTGATAAATAAATGAGTTTTAATACGTATAGCGGGTGATTTTCGGAATTCCCACTTAATTTAAAGCAACATTCAGTTCAGCTATTTTGGAATCATGCAATGATCATGTGACCAACAACTTGATTGACTTGGATACAAATTCTGTCAGTCTAAAGCTGTACTTCTAAGTGATAAAATATGGTTGATTGTCAGGCCTTTTGTAGACTATAGCGAAGTTGTTGCACACAAAGATTTTGTATCTATTATTATTTAAGACTGATATGATGAAAAACAGTTTGTAAACTTGAAGTTACGCATGTCAACAAGCTAATAGGGAAATTAAAATTGCCGGTTTAGGAGTTCGTTCTGTGTAACTGTATTTTTAAACTGTCAATACGCAAATTTTGACAAAACTTCGAAATCGACGATCAAGAAAACTCATCTCGCAAACCAGATAACTGAGATTAATGGGATCATCATGTTATCTGAACATGTTTTCTCAGAAATAAACTTAGAAAAGTAAACGTGGTCTGCCGACCTTTTCGCTTCAGCCGTGTCTGCCTTCTACCATTTGCTCAATAGAGCAATAAAATAGAAATAGTGACAAATTGCTCAGAAAGCAAAATGTTAAAAAAAATCATGGATTCGGGAATGCCTTTATTGCAACAACTCCACCGACCGCGGAATCAAGCCATTGGATAAGTTATTTCCAAACACTAACCCGGGTAATGCTGTCGAAGCCAACCCGGTAGTCTGAAGGGACCCACGCGAACCTGTCAATCACGTGTACTTTCTATATCACTTTGGCAATTAATCGACAGACCACCTCGACTGATCCCACACCAGCTAGTTTCCCCTGGCAACAGCGGGCAGTGAAGAAAGGGTTCCCTTGGCATGCTCAATACATGAATTAGACCAATTAATATATTTAGATTCAGTAATTCTTTCAGGTAATGAAACCTATGTTCCAGTAACCTATAACCGACCCCCGAGTTACTGGGATAATTTCTTCCCCAGTATGTGCCAGTACAAATAAGAAAGCGAGTTACTCATAGATGATTTTCGCATACTTCCATCAACAACGTACATGATTATGGGCAGCCTAGCAGCACCAACCTAAATGATACTGTGTATAGCAGATCGTTGATCGTTATTGTATGTCATAATGATGCCTTAAATGCCTCAAATCTGTGAATCGCAGCTGAGCCTTTTATGAGAGAAAACGTTTCATCCGATATTGCGGCCAGCAGTTTAGACGCAACTATCCAAGTAACCAAGCTCATGCATCAGTTAGATTTTTAAATAAATAACGGAAACAAAATTTTCTCCCTATTCGTGATGGTTTGTAAACCTTCTGATGCGGCAGTTGATAAATATAAACTTGCACGAATAGCTGGCATAGTGTGCTGTGTGATTTGCAAGTGAATTTACCGTATTAGTGATCTGAAACCTTACAACTAATGATTGTCAGTGGGTTTTGACCCACATATAAATATGCCTCTTGATTTGATTCGAAAACCTTGCTGCTAAATGTTTCCATTATCTTACTGAGCGTTTCATATATTCATTACCTGTCCTGACTTATGACTTCACGCATCCTAGAGATTCATGAAAATGACTGCGTTATTGGTTTAAATGAGGATTGTTGTAGGCAGCATTGTGATTCGGCCTATCAATTCGGTTTTGCTGTAGGTCTGCGTGCATGCACACAAACTCTGCACAATCCGCTTACTCGGGCTACCAGTTGGCAGTTGGCTTTGCTTCGTGATAAACCTGTGAACAGGCGAGTTTTGCCAGATTACCAACGTGTTTTAACACCTCCTGTTACGCGTTTCTGTTTTTATCAGTTCCGACTACCACACGCGTTTTTTGTTGCTGCGTTGCGTAGTTTATACATATATATTGTTTGAAAACCAAAACAGCCAGAGAGCGAGACGGTAACAGATTTGTGATATTTTATATAGTTATCGACCACTTCCGTTCAATAAAATATACCGACTCTAATGCATTTGCCTCTGTCAAGAATTCTATTTTTGTGCTTCGAAGAGGCTGGATGAATCGAAATATTCACTTTTAGTTCAGACTCATCCTCAACTGAAACGGAGCAGCCAAACCAATTTGCCTCTTTTTTTGTATGACTAGCCGAATAAATTCCTCTCCTATGTTACCGAGTAGCATTCTGACCATCTTGATGAGTTTAATTGGTTGAAATTGGCTCCGCGATTTTGATGTTCATGTTTGACAATGCATAAGTATGCAGACAGAGACGGATTACAACCCTGCGAGCAAAATGCATTCGCTATGCAAACACTACTGCCGGCATATTTTAGTAAAATGTATTATCTACTGTAATGATATAACTGTCCTTCCATACAGCGGATTCAACAGTTGTGTACCACTTACCGCTGTTTTTTCAGGACCATTATCGGCGGCGGAAGCCATCGATTCGCTTGCTTCACATGACTATGTCGATACTGCCGTACAAATTGGTGTTGGACACAACCACAAAATGGACCAACACACGCAAGCCAATTCTGACTGGTGGAACCATTATTGAACAACCGAGCCCACGCACAAGCGAAGACGCAGGCATATTTGTTACTAAAGGTCCTTGAATTTGTTCGCTCTATTCTTGCCTTCGTCATTCAACCGGTTCGAGTATGGGTAATGCATTTTTATCTGATTCACAATAGGTGAGTTGTTCAAAGTTCAGGTAGTAAACAAAATTCACTCATCCTATTGGAGTTACCATCGTATTGCCATGATTTAGTGAATAGCTTTAGCTGTTATCTAAGCATAGCACAGACCGACGGACGATCCACTTAGAAAAGCCTGCGTTAGTGAGTACATTGAAACCAGTATTGTCAAAGTATGTCGTTTGTTGTAGGTAAACAAAAACATTCAAGTTAGTCATAAGTCATTCGTCTGATTTTGACTTTAAAATAACGTCACAGAAATGGGAAGAGAGGATACAGTTTTGTCGTCCTGAAATCCACCTTGAAACACCATTCGCGATTTACAGTTTACAAGAACTGTTATCACTTTTCGACTGGTTATTCATTCAAGAATCGCATTGCTCTGCAAATGACTTTGGAGACTAGCATTCGGTATGGATAATAAATGATCAGGCTTGTGTGCATATTCGGCAGAACCGGATTCGTGTTGTAGCCAACCTTACGGCTATAGATTTTTCACAGGGCTATTTCATTTATGATAAGATCCGGAGGCTTGCAACGGGGTACAATTTTCTCGAGGGGAGAGCATTTCCCGTCACCCAAAGTGAATGCAACATATGGATCTTTCATTTAAAAATGTGTTATGTCGTAGACGTTTAAGAACTAATGGTTTAGGCAGTTAAAGGATCCCTTTGGTGGAAATTCACACTTTCTGACCACAATTTCTAGCTTAAATAGCGGTGGTCGTTTTTTTGTTCGCTCTATTGGCTAAGGTTAGGAATTTGGTGAAGCTTTTGAGGTGCTACCAATGCAATTAAAACAAGCACAAAACTTCGTTTTCAGTCTGCCCATCCGGACAGCCTTATCCCAAGATTGCTATACGGCTAAACTAAGAAAACCAGCTTCCAGGAATAACCCCGTCAGCAAGTAAACGTCCTCTTCTGCTGTTTCACAAATGCTATGAATTGAAGGAAATACATCAAAGAGTATCAGCTTGCAAAAATGAGTCCTCGTAAAATGCTACTATGGAAGAGTAAACGTCAGCAAATTAATCAAACTAAGCCTAGAGTATTATACCAGGTCTCCCAAACTTGTCGGAGAGGATAAACGAAGAAATCAGGGTTGAATTTCCGTAGTAAAATATCACCCGACCAAACAAGGGACCTCTAGCAGCAGAGAAATAGTCATCAACGGAACCAAGTGCCGTAGCAAGGTTCTCAGACAAATTCCGTGACTCATCATAACAAAAGCTGTTGCTTGCAATGTAAACATTCAAAATTACATTTTCACAACACGGTTTTCCGTTTGCACTTATAATGCAGGCAAACCCTAGAACGTGAATGATTAATTACGTACCGAACGATAATATGCTGAACTTGAAGTAATATTCTGATTTTCGTGGACATGGACCTACGGTTCACAATGGTCCATAAGAGGCTATGTCAAGGCTGGTAGGAAACTAGCCGGAAGACGTCAGAGATGGATGCTATCGACAACTTCAAGGGCGAATAAAAAATGCACAAAAAAGAACACTATCTATTTAGCTGAGGAATTACATCCCAGATTCGGTAGTACCCCACTCAAGTGAACATCACCTGCGACTTTGTTTTGGTGTTGATTGTTGTTATCAAATTTATGCTCTCTTCATGAAAGGTTTTTATTCAACATCAGCTTTAGGAATACAAAATGTAGTTCAGGAATCTGGTGACCTTTTTTGCCAATGCCGGATTGGGCACAGCTAGATACACAATTCAGTGTGCTGCACATGGCAACCTTGTATTCAAAACTGCTCCTCGTACTATGGAAATTGCTTAGAGTCTTGTTAGACTACGTCCTATGTGTTTCATGCTGTCACCACCAGTACTATTGCATCCCGGCTTGACGTTGCTGGGCTACCGAAGTCCAGAGTGGTATAAGCCATGGGGTTCGAAACTACCCCACAGTTATCCAAAAAGGGTCTTTTGGCCCATGTAAAACAGCAGCATTTTATTGTAAAACTTGCCTTGAGAAAGACTACCCGCAGTAGTTGAAACATTGTTGCACCACATCTCCCAACAACGCTGTGTTATTAACATTATATCATTCACAATAAGGAACGCTTATAATTTCCGCCTTCAACAAGGTCTCGCAACTTGACCGTGACATTTTTACAGGAATAAGTCAGTTTGCAATAAGGATTTCCATATCTATTGTTATCCATAGACAAAATCCCAAAGAACAAAACAAATCCCGATGAAGCAGAGGGGTCTTGTCACTATCAAAGTTTCACCGTTAACCACCGGAGCACAGACTTACTCAGCAAAAACCGACCGCTATCATGGTCATGGAGGTTAGCCCAAATTTTGATTCAGATGGCAGGACTAATCTGTGGGATTGTCTGTTGATAGACGATGGGCTTGAAAGTTGTGCCAACAATGAAATCGGTCTAGCGACTAGTTAAAGTCCATGGCGTACTTTCTCCTCTCTTTGTTGGCTCCAACAAAGTTTCACATTGATGTTCTGTTTTGTTGTCTGTCTGACTTTGGGATCCACGATGTCCTGAGTAGAGCAGTCAAAGGCCACGTAGACGATGGTGCGCCCCGCAACGCCGTATGGTTGTTAAACAGCCGTCGCTATTGGTATATGGTGGGATCAACGTGTCAACAACACCAAAGTGGGCAGCCGAGTGTTTGGCACTATTGGCTCCTCCCTGGAAAGGACCACATAGCCAAGTTGCCTCCAGTGGCTTGATCATGTATCAAAATACTGTTCACCAGCTAAAGTTACGCGCATTTTCGTGATGTCTGAAGCTAACCGGAAGAACCGAAGCCAAAATCAAAAAGGATCTGGATCGGCCGAACGAAGAAAGCAAAAAAACACCTCGGTTGCCATTTGGGACGGTAAAGGTCAAGAACGCCATGGGTCTGTTTCCCTTAAGGCTCGTCGCTGAACCTAGTGGCACGAACATCCTCACTTCTGTTGTGAAACTAAAAATGAGAAGAGCAAGGTGTTCACAAAACAAAGTAAAATAAACGTTTGTTTTGCATTTCTTCATTCAATTTTGTTCTGAATACTTTTATCTCGTCCTATCTTATTGCATCCCGCTTTGTTTGGCATATAGTCTAAAATCAGTCAGGTGTGAAATATACTTCACCAATACAATGGATATCATTGTGTCACGGACAGTTACAACTAGGTGCTAACATTCCATCATAAACCGGCATTTTACTTCATGAAGTACAAAGAAGACATGATGAAAACTTCCTTCTTAATACATACATTTGTGAATACACATGTGTCAGCCAACTTATTCTGTTTTCCATTCTCTACAGACACCCCGAACACTACTAACGATGCCCTGGCGAAAGGAATTACGAAAACTTGAAAAGAAGTTTGCAGCTGCCCGTAAAGTATTAAGCCTTTTGGTTGCAATCTATAGGTTTTGCTGCATGACATCTAAACATTGCATTATATTTGTGCACACTTTGATACGAGTAAATATCCATTCAAATCAGTCACTGTAGTACGTATCCATGCGGAGCAGGAAATAATTAAATGCTTTTTATCTTCCAAGACCAAATGAAACACCGGATAGTTCACCGGTTTTGTTTTTCACTTGGGGTGATTGTTGGAAAATGTTCAGTTCTATGTACGGGTAAAGAAAACCGCTTATTTTTCAATGATTAATCATCATTTTGGCGCAAATTTATTGAACTGGATAAAAATTCTATCACCTCAAGTTTCAGGGGTTCTAATTCCAACTCCGCCCGTGCTGGTAGATGTCGGTTTAAATTTGTGACGATTAACAAACTGACCGTTGGCCGTCAGTGTTATTTAGATTAATAACCGAATGAAGAGCGAAGGTAGTCACACAGAGTGGTCAGTAGTTCACATGGATAGTGATCATAAAGATGAACCGAAGGATTATTTTATAAAGAAGTTCGATGAGATAACCACCTCTAAAATTAACTCTTTGTTTTGCCAGGAAAATGGTATTGGCGTTTACTGTTCAAATCCAGTGACGTTCAATTTCGGTTTGCATTGACAGGCTACAGAACGAACGACAGACGACATTGTGCAACCCTTGAAAGGAAAAGTGGCAAAAGTTGCAAAGGTAAGAAAAATACATCAACGTTTTCGGATATGCTTGTTGCAACCCCGACCCTCTTGGCGAAGAAATCTCATAGATTGCACTGACCGCTAAATATTCTGGCTTCCTTTTGTGTTCCCAAGAAGGACTAACCTCTCACTGATTGCGGAAATTGACCTCTGTCTTAGTTTGGAGGTTGAGTACCCAGCTTAGCTCCCAGATAAGGATCAGTACAAGATTAGGCCTGTTCTTGGTTAAAGTAGCTCCGATATCATATCTCATTCCAGTCAAGTACACCCTCAAATAAGTTGGGTATTTGGTGGATTAATATTGACGGCAAATGTGAACTAAAACACATGTGGTCCCTTTTCGCCAGGTGAATCATAAGTTCTCAATTTCGCTGACGATTCCTTAATTAACCAGTTGATCCATGCCAGCTCCGATTTTTTTTGAAAGTCCGCCCATGGATGCACATTTCATCAAACCTGTGTTCCGTTCACCTGACGTCCGCACTTACTGGGGTGCATGGGGTACCTTATAAGGCTAGTAGCTCTGAGGTGATAGTCAGTGGGGCTTCTTGGGGTAGCTTCGTTCTGTTTGACCCCCATCACATACTTACTTCTTACCGGTGGCTCCGAGAAGCTGCAGAATTCCTGAACGTCCACACTCCAGCAAACCGTCCAATGGGCGGAGTAAACCAGGTTGAGAGTCACCAAGTTCCGAAATTCTCGGTCAGGTGACGTTCGGGATTCAAAGACAGCTACCCCTTAAAAAGCGGATTGGATCTAACATATGACTCAACGACTGCGAAGGAAAGTTGTCCAGTGTTCAGCGTTTCGATTACCTCTGGTAGCCCTTGTCAAGGCAGGATCGGCCAGTTAAACATTCTGCCGACAACGCCATGGTAATGACTTTCAAGCATTTGCATACATCAATTCATCACATGGCGCAATGACTTTTCAGTGTGCTCCGAACCTCATTCGGTCCGGATTTGTTAACCATAAAAACTGTCCCCTTGTCAAGACTGCATGAGTCCTATATTGAAGGATGAACTAGCTTCCATAAAATCGTCGGCAACCGTGCACCATGAAAATGTGCCCTAGAAGCCAGTACATAGTTTTGCTAATGCTAGCGCTGAGTAGTCGAATAAATATCCGAGTGACATTGAGGATAGTTCTTGAATCAAACATCTTTGAAACATCATAATCGTGTTATCTACTTGCTCGGTTATCTATTCTGCAGCTTCCCAGGAAGGATACGCGCTCTATCTTCCTCCAAAGGCCAGGTTATCATGCATGTGCACTAGATCCTTCTACCTCCGCAAGACCTACTATTTGGATGCTGGACGTAAGATCAGTAGTCCATCTTTGACTAGGAACACAGCACGACTGTCAAGTGGATATTGCTTGTTTTATGAAGTCAGACTAGGCGTCACAGGCTGCCTTACTACCAAAGCTTCCGGCTCAGATATCACTTGTTGGTTCTAATACAGTGGCCCAGAAGCTTAAGATCAGCGAGAATTATTAGTAGCTTTTTGGTCACCTAACCAATTAGGCTCTTTTCATCTGCCAGGCGATATCTTCAAGAAGCGCCGCAGGGAAAATTCGTCAATCTTGCCGTTGTTGGGATCTTTGCTTTAACCTTCCCGTCTGACAGTAATGTGAAGTGTGAGGTTAACGGCGGTCTTTTGGCAGTGAATCGCATCCCCAGAAAAGATGTGCTCATCGTAGCGGACGATTGGAGCATCCGAACCACGGTGTAGAGTGCAAAACCATGCTCTCGGAAAATTTGATCTTCGTCAAGGCTTTAAAAATAGTGACAGGTTCATTAACTTCTCTGATTTTAAATGACTGTGCATGACCGGCACCCGGCTCCAGCTCTTTAGAAGGCACTTTCAGGCATGGTATTCCAGTTCATCAGAGTGACTAAGTGTTTACGCGGTCATGACAGATTTCGCCAGTAGAACATTGCAGGTCAACTCACGGTGCTGAGACGGGTTTCAAGGGGTCTCAGACTATGTGCTGGTATGCGCAAAGCATTGATTTTAGTTGGCGACCCTCAGAAGGCCCAAGAAATTCAGTTGATTTGCTGTGGGGTAGTTTGAAGGTTGTAGTGAGACAAGGCGCACTAGGTGAATTGGGAAATGCAAATCACCAATATAAGCCCTGGGTGTCTGAAGATACTATCCGTCTTTCTACTCTGACCAAAGACACTCTTATCTGGCTGTTGTGAATATAACACGTAGGCGAGACAACAAGGCCCGCTACAAGAAATTAGCACTATTAATGGCAGGAAATGGCAGACAAAATGGAGACCGCAGCTAATGGTTTTCACTTCGGGAACTTCTTTCGTCTCACATATACTACGTCAGGTAAGAGGTATTCTATTTGGTTTCGTCTGTGTGATTTTCTCGGGGCAGTGATTCCCGACATGGGCGGTAAACTGACTAGATGAGTAGCACATTTCAGCCACCTGGGCCGGCCATTAGATATATTTCATGTGCTTGTTCCTTTTTATAATATTACTTTCAACCCTCCGGCGTTAGCGAAAATGACTAATTTGTTCCGTCATTCAAAGTCCTAAAAGGCCGTAGGTGATGATGGAATCCCGGCGGAAATCTACAAGTTGTGCTTTCCGGTCGTTATCGAACTACTTCATACCCTACTAGAGTAGACTTGGAAAACCAGAAATATCTGTCTGATTGGATCATCCCGACTTTGCTGTTATTTCCCAAAAATGGAAACGAAACAGTACACGGAGACCGCAGAAACATCAGCCAATTAGGTGCAGCCGCAAAAGCTTTAGCCCAGGTTTAATTGAATTGTTTCGCTTGATTGAGACATACACATAATCGGGTCAACCGGTGATGCTTCCGCCTGAGCCGTAGCTGCATCAACCAAATTTTATTCTCCCTGGTATCCCGGAAAACCAACAGAACTTCGAATATCCCACTGCAATATGCTTCGTCGACCTTTGCACAGAGTTTAATTCATTAAATCGTGAGGCTTTGGAAACTAATGCTTGCAGATCGCGTTTCATCCAAGCAAGTCCGTTTGATAAAATCATTATACCAGAACACCTAATCAGACCTACGGTTAAGGGTCTTGTTCATTTAAACTAAATTACAGCAAGGACATCCGTTATCTCGAATGCTGTTCCGTTTCTTTGTCAACTGGGTTATGCAAAATAGAATGGATTTGCATCAGACTGTTCTAGTTTACACAAACCGGATGACCAATTTGCAGACGTCTTAGTCGTCCTCCATGAAGACCCCACGATTTTCCAAGTGGTTCGTGAACTGGTTAACAAATAGGCACCAAAATTGGTCTTGAGATCAATACCGCCAAAATCAAAGTGTCTGTTACACCAGATAATAAAGCGAATCGAGCCTAGCAACTAAACTACCAGATAGCAGAAGCTGTCTCATATTTCAGGTATTTTGGTTCCACCATCCTGCCAAACAGACAAGCTTCAGATGGTACGAACCGGCATATTAAAACAGGAAAAACTGCGTTTCCTCAACTGTGCAACACTCTGTGGAACGGAATCAAACCAAACTCAGGGTTTTTAATGCAGCGGTTTGACTAGTCTTACTTTATAATTGTGGAACCTGGTCATTAACAGCGGGACACATCAGGCAATCAGAGGATTTGAATCACTGGCGCCTTAAGTCTATTTAAAAAGTAGGTCAGCACTACAGAAATCACATTAAAGCAATTCAGAGTCGCTGCTAGATCGCCCGTTTTGTCAGTCGCATAAAGCTCTGTCGACTTTAGTGGTCGGGACACATCCTTCGTAATCCTGACCAAACTCTAACCAGAATTATCCTGGCACCATCTCCGCGTAAAGTCTTGGGGCGTCGACAAAAAGAACAACTAATTATCTGGCTGGACAAATTCGGAATACATGAATCAACTTGGCCCCTTTATGGATGTAGGACACTCGCCCGTAGAAACTGAACACGGACAGACGTTTGCCAGGAACCTGCTGCTAACCACTAATCACTAGAAGCTGAGATCAGAGAAATTCACAAAGATGAATTATCCTCTTCGAACAGCCAGCACCCGTAAAATGAGGTAGGTAAGAAACCGCTTCCTCAAAAAGGTGATAAACCAGATGGCCTCGAGACTCCTGGTAGTTTGCCAAATGGGTGAGAAGCATCTTGGCTGATTTCTTGAATTTAGAATCTTTTGGATTGTCATGCAGACCATCAAGGAAATCTCATTTTCTTCGTATCTGCGATATGCCCCAAGGATATCCTATTTATTTGAATACTAGGTCGCATATGATATTTTCTGCCAAACTATTCTAGTAGAAAATGGAGATTTGTCTTTTTCTTCAGTTACCAATAGTACGTCTAGTGCTTCTGTGGATGCCAAGCACACGTCCAATATAGCTTGGCTTCTGTGTAATCATAATACCTTTTGGGGTGTTCACACCATCCTGACAACTCTCAAATAAAACAGTCTTTTATCCTATTTTAAATGCTTCCATCTGCTTATAACTGTTGCTTGACTTGTGGACATTAAGCACCAGCACACTGACGGTCATTGTACAAACGCCTGTTCCTTATCTTAATTTTGTCATTGGTTACTAACACATGTAGGGAGGACAACACATTTTCGCTCACTTAATTCGCCCCAGTTTAACCATCTGATCTTTGATTCACGGAAATATCATAATTTGTTGCAAACAAATTGATTTAGCATTTCACATTATGACCCTATAGCCCAACCCTAAATAATACCGGATGGCATCTCTAATGGATGTTGTTTTGGGTACACAAAACAGAAAGTTTATCCCAGACGAGCCAGTTTCTCTTTTATGTATCCTGTTTTCAAACAGTCTGAAAACTAAGTTGCTTTCATTAATGTCTAGGTACAGTCGTCACATTCCAGACTAAGCAATATATCCAGAGTCATTGTAAAACCCTATCCACAGCGGTGTTTACCCACGTAATATTGTTGCCTCCGTTGTGATTAGAAAGTGAATTTTTCTATAACGCAAAGCGAATTGCAATAAAAGGGGTATACATCAATTAAACGATACAATTTAACGAAGGATGCCTCCGGGGAAATTCAAGTAGGATTCAGCTTATTGACACTGGTTATTAAAACAATGTTTGTAGGATTTTGAAAGACAGAAAGAGAAATGGTGTTCCAGAGCCTTGCAATGGAATAAGAGAGGACTGAACTAAGAAAGTTCGACATCCAGGAATGGAGACTTCGTGATAATGAGTGACCATCTGAATAGAACGAAAGCAAGTCATGAGAATGTGACTTGCCGAAACAATGTCAGAGGAGCCGAAACCAAAATAATAAAGAAATAAACAGAAACTGAAGCCACTGCTCGGTCGTGAGTGAGTAAATGCAGATTCGAGGTTAGGGAGGGATCAATTATCAGCTGGAAAGTTTTTCTATAAAGATGAAGAGGGCGGACGATAAAGCTCTGCACGGCACATGACTCCATTATTCAAATGTCAGGCGGATTGGAGCTTGTGTAGAAGGAGGTGACAGCGTGTAAAGAACTGTTTGTGAGGAATAAAAAACGGATTTATGCGCAGCACAATAGGCACAAGAGCTCCTGGTCAGACCGAGAAGAAGAATAATATGTGGGCAAGCCCAGAAAAGGTGCTGCTTCAGTTCAACAGAGAGAAGTAAAGTCGAAGTTCAGCATCAGAAGGCAAAGAACTTTGAAAGAAATGGAGTGAAGTCATAGGAGGGTTGAAACATACGTGGTTGGCCGAGGTTCAAGCAAAGACCCGTCAGAGTTTGGAGGCTAGTGGTGCATTTACAGCAATATGATCATGATTGAATTTAACAGTGGCTTGACAAAGACTGGAGCAGAAAAGAGGCTATTGGTAAGTAGCATTATTGGCAAAACAGTGGAGAGTTTGGAGGTTGATCGGAAGAGACCAATAATTAAGAGAAGTAAAAGAATGGACTCAAGCTTGGAACCTTGTGGAACGCGAACGTTCGCATAAAAATGTTAAGACATAATCCCATCGACTAAGACGGAGATGGTCTGCTTGCTGAGGAAGCATGATATCCATGATCCCAGAGCCGGATGGAATCCGAACGGAGACAATTTCAACAGAAGACCTTCGCGCTAGACCTTGGAGATGTCCAGCCAAGCCAGGTGAGTTTCCTTGTGAGTATCGAGCGTAGCCGACCAGAATTGTAAAATGACCGCTAGAGAATAGTCTTTAGAATGACGCCTTCAAAAATTTTGCCTTCGAGGAACGGATGCAATTGTTCTGAGGTAATGATGTCAAAACTCCCTAAATTAGTGAAGTAATGGTGACTGAAGATAGTTATTGGGGTGAGAAGGGTCTCCATGCTTTGGGTTAGGGAAAGTGACTGTTATTCCATGCAGAGGAGAAAATGTTGTGGTTAAGTGAGGAAAAAAGTGATACGGATAACTCCGAGGCACATATCCTTCGGACAATAGGTGAAATACCGTAAGTACCTGGATTTTTATAATGTTTAGATCAGCGAGAACTTAACGAATCTTTATGTTACTTATAACTCGAGTCTGTAGCTCTCAGAATGTAAGACGGACTCATTGACTTGAGGTTTGTGCGTCAAAGAGCAGTTAGTCAATGAAAGAAAACCCCACATATCACTCCCGAGTAATTGTGAGCTGTACATAAATATTGCGGAATCCTTGATTGGGTGAATGTCGCCACCGGCGGTACGCAGAGCTTTTCAAAGAAACGGTAGGGTTGCTGGCGTTATTGAATCACTTAAGGAATTGCCGTTTGCTAGTTTCGAGAAGTGTGTAATGCAAAGGCGCACACTTTGAAGAGCAGTCCGTAAAAGCAGAAACAGACAGGTGAAAATCAAATAAAATGCAACAGTCGGTTCAAGGATAACAAGCCAGTAAGTAACGAAAACCACCTAATCGATATAGTCGAAACACCAAATGGTGCGTCTAGATCTAGATACTGGGACGAAGGACGAAAAGAGAGTGGAAACCGAGATGAAACAAAGACGTGGTATTAGTAAATGGTGAGGCACGAATGAGATCCTAATTGTGCTCTCGGTTCTCAAAAGGACCGGGGTTGTGTGTAAGGAGGCCAGGCAGCTGCAGAGGTTGTAGACGCAAGCGAAAGCCTCGGCTTCCCGTAACATGGTTGAACCGTCCATTGAATGCAGTACCCAGTTTTGTCGAGGATGCTGAAATCAGGAATAGTAATTTGGCAGCTGGGATCTTTTGAAGTAATTGTTTCAGTGTTTGAAGATAACAAAACAAAAACACGATCTTTACTATTGGGTGCAAAATTATTAATTAGAAGATGGGAAGTCTTGGTTTGAGAAATCAAGATGTCCAAGTCCAGAGGAAGTGACTGGATGAACATAAGCACATGAACTAAACTTAGGAGAAGAAGCAGGACTGAAGTAAGTAGTTAGGAAATCGAGAGTGGATTGTGTTATACAAGGAAGAAATTTGAGTTTCGAAAATAAGGCAAAGAAGAAAGAATGTTGGAAAAAATAGTGTACAGAGTCAACATTTCGATTCCAATCACGAATGTGTGGATGGATGGCGAGAGTTTCGCATATGTTCTCAGTGAGTGCACGTAGGTGAGCAATAACGGTTATTCCTTGGATCTGTACGATCTGTTTGATGAGAGAGAACCAGCAACCCAAAACTTTGTGACTTGGATTAGAAAAGTATATCAGGCTTCAATAGGTTTGGGCGTGGTAGTTAGACGGGTGACAACGAGTTGCCGTCTGCCACGCCGGTAGCGGTGACGAGCCGGAATCGAACCGACGACATACCTCTTGACGTGCAGGTGCTCTACCTCGGAACTACTGAAGATAATCTGGTTAGTATTGCTACTCTTCGCTGTGTATGCATCAGTTTGGATTTCGCTTAACATATTTTAATTGCCAGGTGTGCGTATGATGTTGAATGTTTAGTCACCAGTCTGATCAGTTATGACTTTATTCGGACATGTCTCGAGGGGAATGTGATTGACTTCTCGCAGTTTCGGAAGGTGCAGCGCAGAGCAACTTCAAGAAAATGGCTTACATCTAAGATATCACCTTTTATAATGCTGCTAGTTAAAATTATTTGCGCAAAATAGCAACGAGAAGGTTGGCCGATTACTATGTGGAATCTGCAATTTTCTGTTTTGGTGCAAATGGTTGCACAGTTTGATTTGGTCAAAATTGTCGAGGCAATTCCAAACGTTCAATTTGCCCTTTAGACTGCCACGGAAAACCCCCACTGTCTACGAAACATCATTTGATTTCGCAGCGCGGTAGAGAATTTCCTTTCGCTGTACAATTATCTGCTTTTCATGAGAAAAAATGGATTAGACGTATGTTTCCTGAATACGCTGTGCAAACATGGCTGTCTTGTCTGTCATGTAACGCACATACTGTTGCGTCCGCACGCAGCGCTGTGCCACACTTGTTTCCTCTATTTGCTCGTGTTATATATATATATATATATATATATATATATAGCCTCGGTGTCCAAGACTGGTCGTTTATTCTATTTATTTGCTCACGTTGCATTACGTTGGATTTTTACCGCTTTTTAACCTTCCATTTACCCCTGAACATTGTCTGCATAAATAGCCTTAGTTTGGAGTTCAATTTATCAGGTACATTGTTGTATTCACATTATTCCCCAACAATTTGTTGTTTTAAGAGTGGAATCTCTTCGATAGTTCTTTGAAGATCGTAGTTACTTGAGTTCATCTAACCTGAGGTAAGTGGCTACCGTTCTACGCACACTTCATTGCCAGGATTCTGCACAACAGTCAGGCTTTCTGTATTTTCTCCTCTCATTCTCACTAATCAAAACGATCCGTGTACCCCAGTTAGTTTATAATTCTACACCACACTCTATGATGTAGTAGGTCACGCAGATGTGTTCCCAGGGAATCAAACAATAGTAACCGCTCCTGAGTTACCTGCGGACATGGGTAATGTTCTAGTCCATTATATTTGGAATCATTGCCTATGGCTAGGCCAAGCGGAATTTGATGAGACTCATCATGTGACCATGATCTTAATTCCTTAAGTATTCTACTGCGAGCTGGAAACTAGGCTTGTTTCATTTATATGCCAATTATCCCTTGGCTATTTGACAGTGAATCTCAGCCCGGGGTTGTTCACTGTTTTTGCAATTAAAATTATTGACACGGACCGCATTTCTTCTTTTAGCTGCTTCAGCTTTATCAACACCAGGTTTTATCGTCCCTTGATGTTCTGCTTATTTGACGTTTTGTTATTTAATTCAGCAAATACTAATTAGGACTTTGTTGGGGCATCAACGGAGAGCAACTAACTGCAGCACAGTTTTCCCGAGTTCACTTCAAATTAGCTAGCAGAAAGGTTCATGTTTACAATTCTCAAGTTATTCCTTCGAAAGTGAGTCAAATCGCTAATTTAACTCCGATACAACTGAGCCAAGCCTCAGCACAGTGTGCCACAAGGCTGCCTTCGACTCTAAGCCAGGGAATTTGCAGTTGATCATTGAAGTGCACGAACCGTACTACATATGTGTGCACGTTTGAGTGCTACACGGTTCGGTCCAGGACATTCAGAGCTTGCGTGTGCTCCAAACAGACAAAACATTTGTTTTCTTCTTTCTTGTATACAAAATACCATTTCTTCCCAAATGCTCTTCTGACTGAGCGCCTCGGTTAAGAATGCTTGCACTTTGGTGAACGCAGGCCCAATCCATTTTATTGTCCCTAACCATATTGCTACCCGGATTAGTACTTTGGCTGAGATAGTGTTGAATTTAGGCTCCTAATGCAATATAGTCGTTGAGTATGGGCAGAGAGGAAGCCATCTAAATATTCTTTGGAAACTCCGCTCTGTTTTCTGACCAGGAACTACCGACTCAGTTACAGGAACACTGGAAAGGTGCAGTGAAGGCATCAACGGATTTCATCGCTGAGGCAAGTTGGTTTCAATAAGTCTGTTGTAATGTTTCTAAATGAAAAACTAAAGGAAAAAATGGATTGGTTTAGTGGGGGCAGGTGTTACGGTGAATCTGGAATTACTGAACTCATTTACGTACTTCGTAAAGTCAAAAGAAGAGCAAACTTTACCGAACATTGAAGACCGTTCTTCTCACTAATTACTGTCATCAATCGGTTCGTTTGTAGTTATGTACTGCTTTATTAGAAACGTTTTCTCCTGTGACCTTCCCAAAATCCCAAAACGCTAACAAATCGATACAGAGCGCGCTGTGCCGGAATGGAGGTTACACTGGAAATGTGATGCTATCACGAAATAGGCGAAAGCGTACTGTTTGGAATATCAAATGATTTAGAGCACCTACTCATTAAAGTTGTTAATACTGCAACCTAGCCAAATTCGTAATTCCTTGCCCGATGCCGAGGATAATGCTGAAAAATCAACTATGTTTGGTATTCAAATATATATAATTGTCAACTCAAGAGCATATTATTATATTCCGGCAACGAAGCAGGTCCTACTCTACTACTCACGTATTAGTATAAATATATTTAGAGAGTTGTTTGAAAGAATAAAATGAATTACTCTAACTTTACCGTCAAAATATCTGTGACACTTTCTGAGACTTCAGGTGAGTGAGCTGTCATTCTTACACCTTTTTTATCCAGAGACAACTAGTATTAATATTACACAAGGGGCTTAAACACAGGATGTCAAAACGATAGCCATAAAATTTCTAATTTTTTTCACCATCCCTTAGAGATTTATGCTCAAGATGCTGACCAATTTTTGTGACACTTATCAATCAACTAGGTCGGCTCAACGGAAATGGTGTTTGTTATCAACGCGAAAACGGATCATTAGAAAATTTGATCTTCTTATTGAGCCTGTTATGAATCAAACACAACGCTGTTAACTTTCCAGTATTTTTGTTGTTAATGGCAGAAAAAATATAATTGTCGGACAAGTTGTCAGAGATCTTCCCCAGATAGTTGCGGATTTCACTTGTTTGGCAGCTTTGGAACCACCCGAATTTGCTCCCGAATAATGATATTCACGTGTTACGGTATAAACAAAACAATGCCGAGATAAGCGGACCTAACAGTCCAATACCAAAACGAACTAATTCACAACTAACTAACAATACTGATTATCAATGGATTTCATTTTTTAGGCCCGCTGAAAAGAGTTGCAAAATATCGCAGCAGAATTACCGATTGCACTCCATAATCGATTCAGTCCAATGTTACTACTAGATAAACTTAAATGATCCAACAGATAATCGCATTCGGTCTTCTCTCCTCAGCTGATTTTAGCTGTGTTTTTCTGTGAGAAAAATGATTAAGTTATTTTGATTTATTCCCCAATCTACATGTTGGACTTTCGAATCAATAAACATTGTCTGTTGATTTGCCTGTCCTTTGAATTTGGCTATTTAGCAAACAACCTCAATAGGTTTAGGTAAGTGGATCTCGATGGTACTTAGGGGAGAATAACAAACAATATCGATTTTCCCTCATCACCGGTCCACGTAATCATCAGTTTTTGAGGTGAATTCCGAAATTCCGACGAGGCTTTCCTGAGCATGTGATTAACTGATTAAAATTGTGCGGCGTACTTGGAAAAGTTCCGGGCTGCGCATGGAACAAAAAAATTTAGAGTTAGAACCAAGGTCGGTTAAACGTTAACCAAGGTCTATTGTCGTCACATTTTGCTAATTTATCAGGGAGAGTTGTAAATTTCCAGAAATCAGTGATAAATTATCTACTCAAAATAAACTACTCTGAAAGGGCAACCGGCATTTCCAGATTTTATGTTCCAGTGCAGCAGCTTCAAGTCACCGTTATTTCCATTTGCACTTGTATCATCTGAACATCGAATGAAAACTAGTGTTGCATTAAAGCTATCGAAAATGCCTGAACTACACTTGAGAATTCTGGGAGAAACTTCAAATCCAGCAAACTGAATAATTCAGTGTCTATCACTTATACATTCGTTACACAAAATCAGGCTACTGAGGACACGAAACAGGAGATCGTAGGGCTTTTGAAGGACCGGTGGACAGAAGTTTTTGAGGTGAGTGGGCTTGAATGCTCTCCATTTTTTCTCTGTTCATTTGGATGGTTTTCATAACACTAAAACTTGATTTTGCTAATCGTAGTATGGTGCCTAATCAGGTTCAGAGGATTGACATTTTCTGTGTATTATCGGGCACCAGAAAGTATAGCAAATCGATGGCTATAGAAAATCTGTAATGGAAAACGAGAGAGACGTTTGGATCATGGACGAGCAACGATCGTACACCCCTTTCAGTTTGGTCTCGACAGATTTGTGCTCGTGTTTGTGATCATTACTGAAGACGATGACTAATCATGGGAAATAAAGACAACAGCTTGGTTTTCGCTTAAGTAAAATCAAAAAGTCTCTACTGAATTTCCCAAAGTATCCCAAAACTGATTAGTAACGAGTAATTCAGGCGAACAATTACTGATATGCTAATAAACCCACGATATTATGGACTATAGGGTCACAAGTAACAAAACAATTCCTACTGCCATACGTAAGGGTTTTGTGACTAACGATGAAAAACCTATAGTCCTAAAGCCCAAACAGCTGGGTAGGATGTCGCTAAAACATGTTTCAGTTGATCCTGTCCAAATAGAATAACTCGAGTGAATGTGCATTAACTCTCCAATTAACAGACAAAAAGGATAACATTCCAGCTTTCCGTAATTTTCACATTTTCATCCGGATAACTGATGGTTCAGAGAACCCTACTCAAGCTTCGTATCCCATCTACCTGTATTACATCAGTCCAGTGAAGAAAATGATCAGGATAGTTTCCGTGACAGGATTTCTTCGCCTGAATCACAAAAGAAGCCCCCTTCTTCACCGGAGCCTGTGGCCACGGCCAACGGGAATGAAAACGATACCCAACAACCAACTCCACCTCCGCAGTCAGCGAAGCTGTCTGAACAGGAGAAAACAGCATCAGAGGAACATGGGGTTACTTTGACATCAACGAGCAGTGAAGAATGTAAAACCGAAGTTGAACCTGTAAATACACCAAACGAACACAGTACGGGTGAACAGGCAAGTATTTATTTTCTCTTCTTAGTACTTGATCGATTTGTTGGTTCGACAGATGTTTGCACACTTAGATATACGCGTTTATCCATTAATTCTTAAGAATTGATTATGTATTCCTTCTTAATCACTTTGCAGCTACATAAGCTTATACTGCTAAAACTAAATAACAGCTATTGGCGGGATAATGAATATGCACCACAGACGAGCTCTAAAGCGAGCGAAATTCGAGGTAAGTGTTGCCCAAGTGCCCGGATGACTGGAGAGCAAAAGGTTTGGCCGTTCGAGATGGAATCCTTTAGACAAACAATCAAAGGTATGATGCCATCAGCCCCACACGCTATTCGCAAGTAATTAGGGGATACTTATATAAGTGTTCGTTTTGCCTAATACTTATTCATCCAAAACCAGAGCGATTTCAGTCAACTCCGAGTACTTTTATTATTTGAAGCAAACCTAAAGAAAACCTCTTGTTTGATCCGAGTAATTGTCACATTTAATTTACGGTGGTAAACCTCAGCGATTTCCGATAGAGGATCATCAACGTATTCAGTTCTTTCATGAGGGATCACCAGTTCGTATGAGAATAATTGATCCCAATTTTGTTGCAACCTAACTTTTCTTGGATTTTTTGGGGCTGCTAATAACAGTTAACTTGTTGAGTTAGACACACCTGACACATAAATCCTAAGCAGCGATGTTTTTTTACAGTAATATAGATCCATCAAAAATAATGGAGTAGAAAAAGGTAGATTATTTTTAACTGGTACCGCGTTACATTGCCACTGTTTTTCCTATATTATTTAGCCCAATTAGCTTTTCTTAAAAACGGGTTAGCTCTTATATGGCTATTATACATCTCGAAATCGCTGTGCAGCACTTTCTTACAAACATTTGTGAGACATCCTTCAAATTTACTAGGCTTTCTGCAGTGAAACGGAGCTTTACCACAAGATAGGGTTGAACCACTGTATGGATTCAGTGTCTTCCTTTGTGAATTGTACTTTAGTATCTGTCAATGAGTTACACACTGTGAAGATATCTGTGTTGGACATCTGTGGAAAGTCTGCGAGCTTCGGCTTTCAACAGAAAAACCGTCACTGAGGTATTCGATGTGTCTGGCAACCACCTGCCACCGAGCAGAATTACGTGTGAATTGCGTGTCACACCTTGTACTCCTGTCTTTCGAAAGATGGCCAAGAGCTAAGCCCATTGACTAACGGGAAACTGTACAATACATAACTTTTCGTCTTGGATTCCCGTCCCATTTGATCGGTAAAATTGCAGGTGGTAGATAATCAGTAGGTCTAAAACCACAAGTTCAATGAGGTGTGTCTGTGAGGGATAGGGTAGACTAACACATACCAAGTAGCCAAGCTCTGTAGGTCATATTCAATGCCTTCGTCGTACTTAGGCTACCTGCAGAGAAGTCATCTATCAGTAGGGGATCGATTGGTGTGCGCTAGCGGCCCGTGGCCGTTCAAATCACTTACGGATATGTGCAACATCATCATGTGGTGAAGTTCAACAAACCGTTCACAGCCTGCCCGGTAGCGTAATGGTTAAGGCATTCGACTCGGAATCGTTCGTCCCGGGTTCGCGTCCCGGTTCGGGTGCGGTGTACATACGCTGTTGATGCTTCCTAACAAGAATGAAACAGCTGGTTTTCCAACGGTGATTTGAACGACGATATCAAATGGCTTATTATTTCATGAAAATCACACATTATTCCTTCAACCGTTTGTAGCTTTGAAAAAGAACACAGAATATAGTAAAAGGGTCAAAATTTTATAAATTTTTCCTATCGATTTGCAAAATTACAGTTGCCGGCTGTGAATTTGTAGACCACTCGGCTAAACAAACCAAACGATAATTGAAAATATCTGCCTGGTCCCGAAACGGTAGATTTGGCCGAACTGTTTTGGCGGACTACATTTAGAGCCAACATGTCTGCATATTTATCATCTGTGGCCAACGAATCTTTCTCTGTCTGAATATATGTTTATATAAATTGCTGACTTTATATCAGGTTAATTTTGCTGTTTGATTGTACAAACGGTCCTGTTGACTTTTGCTTTCTTCGCATTTTCGCACAGACGGACGAGCTCGCAGATTTCCTCAACTCATTTGACACGTCGCAATTCATGGGAGCTTCCGATAATGTAGAACTAACTGATTATATGAACGATGCCACTGGAAAAGTGGACTTAGTGCGAGTAAGTGATTTTCTATATGGTGTATCCACCGTAAACCTTTACGCATGAAGTGACTTGTCGTCGGAATATTGATTTCTTGAGCCAGTTCTGCTGGGAAAAACCAGAAATTAATCAGCAAAAGAAACTTTGCTTATACACTGCCATCACAGGTTGACATTTACAAGGACTCAACTTGATAAATCTTGTCGTCAGTTATGAAAATAAGTCACAGTGAGTCCTCTGCCATTTCAAACTACCAAGTAATAAAGCTTCCTATGTTTGCATGAAATTTGCCAGTATACTAAGCTTACGTCTTTCACCAATTCGGTCGTTTAATTGATAATTAAAAATCCGTGGTGCCTGCAAAATCCATTGCCTAATCAGGATCCTGCAGTGCTTGCTAATTTTCGATAAACTGTTAAGAACTATAACCCAGCCACCCAGTGGCTACTAAATTGACAATCCTGTGCTTGCAACTCAGTTCGATGAGATGGATGTGCGTTGCTGGTGATTCCTAATAAGCGTGAAACAGTTATACAGATGTCCTGGGCATTTTAATGAAAGGAAGAGCATCAATGTTGCATAGGGAGTCATTTGATAATCAAATACCGTGTTTAGAGCCTTTCTCAAGTTTGGTAATTCACAAGTTACGAGCACAATCAAATAGGGTATGAAAATCTGTCAGTGACTTATTGATACAGCTGCGATTGATACGACGAATACTGTTTACGGCACACCCGTATAAATACTCGACAAGCAAAATAGTGGAAAACAAAGTCGCGATGACGGATTGCACGCCCGTTCAGGAGCAGCTGAATACGTGGAAAGCCACGGGGAACAAAACTGAAGAATATGTTCCTTTTGTCAACTGTCAATTTATCAGCGGCTGAACGGAAATGATCATCATGAAGAACATGGGCAAGAATATTCAACCGGGGCTCCTTCGAGCAGCTAACGCGATGCGTTTCGGTGCAAAGGTCATGGATTTGTCTCCTGTAGCTATTCGTGGCTGTCACATTCGGAAGCTTCATCAGTGCCCAAGGACCTATTCCTGACTTGCCAAGAAATGGAGAAAAGAAAGCCGAGTGGTATTATTATATCGTTGACATACAAATCGGTGAACTACTTTTTTCTCATTCGATTACTGATTTACTCATTAGTTTTTTTATTTGATTTTCTTTCATCTCACTAGCATAAATACCGTCACGAGCGTATTTGGTCAAGCGTTACCTTGATTTAACTGTAATGGCGGCTTCCTACCAAAGTATCTACAATAGACTCCCTTAATATTATTTTAGCAAATGTGTTATTCTGGGCGGAATTCGTATGTAGTACATAAATCGCCATCACTGCAGCATTTGTTGGTGTTAAATCATTTTCTTTTGCGTAAGATAATCTTCCTTAATTGCAATAAATTGTTATGTCTTACTCCAGGTAATGGATGCATTACATCAGGCTATTGACAACTACACACTAATGGATGAGGATCAAAGACTAGTGTATGATGAATGCACACAAAAATTTGGCCAATGTGCATATCAAATAATTTTGAAACTAGAGAGCGACTGCGAAGATGCGATGGTTCGTGTGCACTATTTGACTGTGTTCAAACAAGTGAGCTTTCCATTTCCTCACCCAGGAGCTTTTTAACCCATCCCAACTTCTTGTTTTAATCAATCAGAGCTGATAATTAGCTCGCCTGTCAACACAAACTGTTACTACAGTGACCATATTCTGTATTCAACATTGTGTATTTCCCTAAGTTAAAGAAAGCAACGACTAAGTAGCAGTCTATTTTTGGTACCCAAATACAACGGACAGCTTCAGCACCGATGGGTTTATCCCCTAGAAGACTGTACCAGGCTTATTCGATGCCAGTCACTTACTTGAAGGGACACAAAATATATCTATAGGTGAATGAATGACAAATGCTTCAATCCAAATTCCAATGAAGCAGTGAAATTCAAATAATGTGACTAACTCAATCTTGCTTTTATAACAAAAAGTAAACTTTTGCTGCAACCAAACGATGTTCAATTTACTGAGAACAAATGATAGGTTAATTCACTTTTTAGCTCTAATAAAAACTAAGCAGTCTGCAGTTGACATCATTTAATCCTGTCAAGTATATGGCCAACAAGAGTGCAGTTTTCAAAATGATTGGTCTTGTTTCGTGAAAAGTAAGCAACTACCAGACACATGATTCGATTATAAACCCGGGTATTTGGTCACATACATCTCACAGAACCACAAACGCGTCTTTGACAACTGGGATACCTGCCACTCCGTCTATCCAGCAGCTTTCCGGGAAATGAACGACATACTGCGAAGGGTGCCACTAAATTATGATTTTCAGTGATTCGTACTCATGCCATTACATCACTATATATATCTTGACAAAATATTTTCACTATAGGAAGGATTGGATTAGTCATTTACAAATATGGGTGGGGAAGGGATTTGTGGAGTTAATTGTTTTGTTGTCCAGGGTTTGTATTGGGACGGGGGGTGGGCCAAGGGAGTTGAAGCGCAACCACAAATTGTTTTTGAGAACAAAGTGGAGGACTGTGAAGACGGATTGCGACAGCTTCCGCAGTGCTCAAGAGGCGACACTTTGCCAACCTGGATTGTTGACCTCTGACCTTATACAGAGTCCGGAAAGCTTGCGTCACATTCACGGTGTGGTTAGTCTGTGCTAGATGTGAAACCACTGCGCTATTAAGTGACTTAATTGTTCCAGTGCCTACCACGCCGGGTGGTGCTCACGGATGCGTTCAGACAAGCGCCTGGTCGTGCGGCCGATGTACATTGTCCCACAGGAACATGTGAATGAATAGATACAACGTCCAATTTAAATTCAATAATCAAATTTACCGTCAAAAGGACGGCGTTGCGATGGGATCCCCACTCGGTCCGCTACTAGCTGACATTTTCTTTGGCAAAGCTGGAACGTGGACCACTCGAGTCGTCAATACAATCGCCTCTACTTATACAAGCGTTATGTGGATGACATCTTCTGTGTACTCAACCCCTCGACTAAAACTAAACAACTGTTGAATGTGTTTAACTCGGCTCACGCAAATTTGAAATTCACAACAGAGATGGAAGCTGAACAGTGAAATAGCTTTCTTAGATGTACGACTAAGTTCGGTCGAGAAGACGGCTCAATTCGGCGATCAGTACACAGGAAAGCCACATGGACATGGGCAATACATCAACTTCCACAGCTTTTACCTTCTTAATGTGAAGAGGAACTTAATTAGATGTTTGATTGCCAGGGCAAAAAGAATATGCACAGAAGATACTCTTGAAGCTGAACTGCAGACGCTCAGAAGAGTATTCACTGAAAATGGTTTCCCAATTAGATTAATCGACAAGATGTTGGAGACAGAACAGGAAGTTCCATAGGGAGGGCGACGTTGTGAGAGAAAGCCGGTTACATATCTGGCCATTCAAAGGTGACACGCTGGCAGAAATAGCACGACAAAGACTGACTAGTGCTATCAATAAGACATTCTACGCAGCCAAGCTTCTGTATTCCTGTTCAAATCCCGCCCCGTAGTGTCATTATGGTTGAAAGACAAAGTCCCTGATTCTGCAGCCTCGTTTTGTATCTATTCCCTCACATGTTCCTGTGGGACAATGTACATCGGCCGCACGACCAGGCGCTTGTCTGAACGCATCCGTGAGCACCACCCGGCGTGGTAGGCACTGGAACAATTAAGTCACTTAATAGCGCAGTGGTTTCACATCTAGCACAGACTAACCACACCGTGAATGTGACGCAAGCTTTCCGGACTCTGTATAAGGTCAGAGGTCAACAATCCAGGTTGGCAAAGTGTCGCCTCTTGAGCACTGCGGAAGCTGTCGCAATCCGTCTTCACAGTCCTCCACTTTGTTCTCAAAAACAATTTGTGGTTGCGCTTCAACTCCCTTGGCCCACCCCCCGTCCCAATACAAACCCTGGACAACAAAACAATTAACTCCACAAATCCCTTCCCCACCCATATTTGTAAATGACTAATCCAATCCTTCCTATAGTGAAAATATTTTGTCAAGATATATATAGTGATGTAATGGCATGAGTACGAATCACTGAAAACGAGCTTGTTCGCCAACTTGTGTTTTCTCAATGTGCTCAGTGGTAATTTTCAAGGAATAAATTATGATTCGTTAATATCATCCAATACAAATTTTTTTCATAAATGCACATGTCTGTATATCTATATCACTATACATTTATGCAGATCTATACATTGTAGTTGCATGTGAACAGCGTGTTCAAGAGATCTCATCTTGGTTGTCGTTTCGTATCCCTGAACATATAATTTCACATAAGTTAACAACAAAAATCATCTTTCTCAATTTGTCAAGATTGTCGGAAAAGCAATCGCTATTCACGAAAAATACTTTGATTCAGTACGACAAAATTTGGAGACGGTGTACCTGTTGCTCGAAGCAGTGGAACAGTCCGCCTCGTTTGGTGTCGAAGAAAATGTGGATAAATCGAAGATGTCGACAGTGAAACGAGTTAGTTTAAATAAATTTGAAATTTGATGCTCGGCATGGTTCGGCTTCTTGGTATCCTTGGGATTTTAAACCATTTACATACCAAACGTTCATAATCGGTTGAACGGACATCTTTAGCATACTGAAGGGGTCAGATTGGCGTTTTATTTATTTGCAGTGCTTTTTGCATCATTCTCAGCTTAGAAACACAAAATTTTAACCTGTCCTTAAACACCCTTCTGTACACAGCAAAGTTCAAAGCGGAATAAGTCCACCTGGCACAGTAAAAATATTGCTTGAATGGAAGATTTTTGAAGTAACCAGTTAGCGCAGTCAAATTTCGTGGTCGGACTAGCTGCAGTCACGTTGTATTTGAAAACCTGAGATACCTTGTTAAAATCGTCTTTCTTGGCAATAGAGGAATCACCAACTAGAAACAGCATCCATGAGGATGACTACTACGGGTATCTGAAGCATTTGTTTTATCAGGACGGAAATACCAGTTAGACGAGGGGTGGGCCTGGACTTATATATGATCCAGCGTGTACGTATATCCTAACAGAATAGCTAATTTGAGCAGAACGAAAAAAGTTAGGGAGTGAGAGAGCAATCATAGTGAGAGACTAAAAAATATGGATAGGAAACGATATTTTAATCTGTGGCCGCTTTTTGTTCCCAGTGTTAGATGCTCGATGTTTTATCACCCATACACGGAGAATGAGACAAAAATGACACTCATGGACACTTTGAATAATAACGACCTGTTCGTTCATATCCAGTTATTTAAAAAACACTACCACTTTGCCCTATGGGCACTGTTACGCTTGCAGAAGAACCACATAGACTGTTCCCAGTGCTTTACTCTTGCCAGTGATAAATCAGTTCCGAAATAATCTGAATGGTTTTACCAAGCAAATCGTACTTTGGCGGTGAAATGGTGAACTAACACACGAAACTCATACAAGGCGGCAGAAATTCTTCGTGTGTATATAAAGTCAAATAAGTAATCGGTTTTATTTTCTTATTTTTCATCCAAGAACCAGAGGTCAGGTTTACATAGCATAGTCCGACGAATATCCAGGAGGTGGACCAAGGCTTAGAGGGGAACCAAATAGTTACCTGGAGTGATCACTTTTATTCGAATTCATTTCAGTCTTATTTTGGCGAAATCTATGACCGATTCTGGGTTTTAATGATCGGCCTAATGAGGCCATCTAGATTTGCTTGGCTGAGGATGGGACTGGTGACAAAACCTCAGCATACGAGTTCTTAGAATTACCACCTTCCGCGAGTGGTCTCGATTTAATGAGAATAATTCACTGCACCACTTCAAAACAACTTTGAACAGTCCATTTCATTTATGAGGATCAATCGGATTCCATTATGATGGTATAAAATAGGCTAAAAGATTAAACTTATGCGTAAACCTATGTACGGTGGCACTTAAGAAAAAGATTCGAACCCAGGCAAATAACTGCATTATACAAACAACTAGTTTGCATGTATTTGTCTACGGAGTTGGAATTTTCCAGCGAATTAAACGATTGGCATTGGTAGGAACAGTTAACTTGAGTCAAGTTAGGCACAAATTATTTCACATCCCGTTTATCTAGTAGGAAGGATAAAGTTTTGATTGTGTAATTGTTCCGTGCAGTAATTTCGACTTGTTTCGTCAACCTGCGGTAACGGTTGGATTACAACTGGAGTTTGTGCAAATTGTATTTCGGGAAGGATTTCAGTTTGTTTGCAAGAATCTTCAAGAATCTGCGCCTCCCGATTATGTTAGTGATGGTTTTTAATAAGGTATCCACTTTTTTATTTCCCATTCTCTCACTTGTGAAATCCAAAATGCTCAGCAAGCTACAGACTGTTTAGACAACAGTTTCTCGCAGTTGGAGTCACTAGCCAAATACACGGTGGAAATAAACAACTGGTTGTCGCAATATGAAGCTTTCCTGGAAGAACGAATTACGGCGATTCAGAGTGATCGTAACTTGGAACAAAAAGAACCGAATCTTGTGAAAACGGTGTTGAACCGAGTTGTGCTTATCGAAGTTTGATGAGTATATTTTGTTCTAATATTGTCCGTAATATTATTATTTCTCCACTTATTACCTACTTTAACTGTTTCAGCTACAATGGTTACCGCAGCTCTCGGCATACCTGAAAAACTAAATTACTGTTTTCGGTTCTTAACATTTTGGTTTTCATTAATTCACGCGAAACTTGGAATCATTCAGCTGTTGAAAACTAACATTTTGTCCAGTAACGTTCATCAAAGAGGTCCGTAGTGTTTAAAAAAGCAGCAAATTCAAATACATTTGGGTTGACTGAAAGGAAAGAATGGGATTCATCTGGAATGTCCTAGCATGACAGTCACTCGGTGAGCTCCTTGCCTGGGTTGCAGAATATTCCATCAACAATTCCGGCAGAATATTCAGCGAACTGGTGAGCATCCTCTCCAGAGTGGCGATGTTCTGTACATTTCTTAATTAATTCTTAGGGCACGATAAACCATTAGCTCATTGCTATCGAATCATTCCATTTTCTGATTGCTAGGTAAACATTGAATGGACCGTGCTAGCCAATTTTGTCTGATTTCAACACTGTGCAGCGGTCGGGATATGGAATCCAGAAATGAGTGCAGATTTAGGAAGTGTACATAACGTGAAATGGAGGAAATAATCTTAATGTCCACTCTAGCAAATAATGAGGAAAGACACAGACTAAAGTGAGAAAATTTTTGTGCAAAAATCCTTGAACGTTTTCTGGACTCCAGTGACTGTGAATCAGTATATCCCTTATCAGCCAGCTGAATTCTGGAGCATTGCTAATTAAGGTTATTCATGTGTCCTTCAAGCATTTACAGTGTTCATAAATAACTGTTTTTGTCCAGCAATATGTCGAAATTAGAAAGATATTTTGGTAGAATTAAACAGTTGTACCGCGTACACCATAATGGCACACTGTCCCGTATTTATAATGATTTATTTTTTTCCTTGCAGTTAGCACGATATATCATGAACTCGTACTCCATTCTGAATCAGTACTGCTTGAATGCATCAGTTTGCATCCGGAGTGAGCTGTCTTTTTACAGACAAACATGTACAGTCCGTGGTAACATATAATTACCGGTGAGTCTAATGGTCTTTCCAGTTGTTATTGACTCATTCGTACATTAACATGCGAACGCGCCACCTTGGCTACAAACAATACACAGTATCTTCATTAATCATGTTTTGTTCTGTTTGCCACATCAGCCATGTTTTAGTGATTCTCGTTCCAAACCATTTTAAATACTTGTCGCCATGAGGAAGCTCACCGGTCATACTATTTCACCTCAGCTTTGTCATGATCGATACTCGGTAGGGCTGTTAAATAAAACTGACGTCTTGACTCGAACATTGAACACACTCTCACTATTTAAATAATCAACGGCAGACATGAAATGCATTCATTCGAACAAACAACGTCTTCTGCTGAGTTGTATCTGCAAAGCTACATGATCAGACTAGAAAGAGGAAACACCAATTTAGAGGATTTTCTGCAAAGCAGGGTGATTAAAACATCTTTACTTTTAGATGTGAGTTGTGAATTTTCCGTACTTGGATGTGCTAATTTTTCTGTTAAATTGTAAGTAGCACCTCAAGAACTAATATGAGACGGAATCAATCAGCAATTTTTGGTTATGATAAAAGGTCCACCGACGTCCGCCATCGAATGAATGTGCATTCAAATATTGTAAGGCAGAAAGATATTTTTGAGCAAGTTGTAGACTGGGAAATTCTCATGCAAATTAAAGCTACTGTCGAAAGAAGCCTTCGTATTGCGAGAGGAGGAGAAATGTACGGTTAAATGAAAAACTTTCAAACCCTAAGAAGTAGAACACTGAAAGTGAGGATAATCATCGGTTACACGGTCCTCAGCCAGGATGTTCCTGAGATGAAACCCAAGGACTCTCAAAATAGGACCCAGTTAGAGCCTGGGAAATGCGACAACAAAGATTCCTTCAGCAGAACTCGAACAGGTTTTAGGGTTAATGAATAATCCTAAATAGTTCAAGTCCGTATCAATAAAAATGTGAATCTCAGTTGAGCGTCGTAGACAACCTCGTAGGCAAAATAAATTCTGACTATGTAACTATTCAAAATGAGGAGCTTTCACACATCGGAAGAGCATGAAATTGAAGATACATTGTGAATCCGATCGTGGGACCAGAGTCATGTAATCGTAACCCAGTTTTATGCACTTTACTGTGTTGATGACTTTAGATGGTACTTCAGGGATGCAGTAGTCTCCATCGTTAATGGAATCCAGCCATTGAGCAGCATTTTTTGTTCAATAAGACTTCGTGCTACTTTGTTTGCAGGTGAGCAATGGAACACTGTCAGTGAACTGGGAATACAGATATCATGGCCGTTTTCCACTGTTCTGCTTAGAATATGTTAACAGTTAGGAGCCATTCAGAATTGTCAACATGGCATAGTGTATAGTTTTCGAAGTTAAATTAGTTGAAAGAAACAGGTAATCAATCATGTTAGTTTACTAGCAAGCTAAACTGATGTTCCTCTCATAGTCAAGTTACTGATCTGCAATGGCTGAATACATTTTTTTAAACGGATTTCTTTAGAGTGAGGCATGCTTTGTGAGTGAAAGGTGCTCTTGAGCGTCGTTTCAAACCCTGATATTCTAATTTTCTTCCAGACACGGTTTTTTTTCAAATTCTAGCCTTATGGAGAAACCAGAATAAATGGAAATCAATCTTTGTTCTGTTGTGGTCAAAGCTATTGAATACGGACTCTTACAGCGATGAATTTGACCTGTTTCTCGCTCGGCAGTTCGTACAATGAAATGACCTTTGTAAATTCACTGCATGTCCATGTACTTCAGACTGTTCAAGTAAAACGTTGATTTTAACTTCTTCAAACCAAATTGAAGTTGTCTGCTGACTGGGGCGTACGTGCGTGGAATTTTGGCATGTAACCAGAATAGTTTAATTACTACACTGTTCTCATGTCCAATGGAATCGATAAACAAAAAAATTGAGAATGCTCGAATAGAAATACAATAAAATATTTGTTAAAAGTGCAGAGAACTAGTGTGAAAAACTGTTAGGTATTTAATGGTTATTTCCGACCTGGGGTTTTCAGTGAGAAAATTTCTGTTCAATTGTTGCATAAGTGGTAATTTTAAAATATTCTGTTGTATCTTAATCCTGTTCTACTTTGGACACCTTGCCAAGATAGCACCAGCAAGAGAAAGCAGCCGCATTTGCCATGAGCATCGTATTTTTGCTCAAGGGATAAAATGGAAAGGTTGATCTGAACATAGTGAACTTTTGCAGACTAAATCCTTAGATTTCCCACCTGATTGCCTTTTTGTCATACACGTTGGACGAAATTATGTCGTTCTTCTGGTAGATGACCATCGCTGCTAGGCCAGTTTCACGTTTTTAGGGCTGCATTTTGATTGGCTTACTCGGTCCGCTAAAACTGGCAAATTACAACCATGGTGGTCGATTCTGCGATCTATACAGGATGCTCTACCTTTAAGCACAACCTCCCTGAGAACCAGTTATCACAAAGCTTGCATGGACAATACGTAAATACACAGCTAGAAGACTGACACGTTAATAAACGTGATGCGACCATCGTTTCCATTTATATCGATGATCAAATAAATGAAGAAAACG
Source organism: Fasciolopsis buskii (assembly GCA_008360955.1). Classification (NCBI taxonomy): domain Eukaryota; kingdom Metazoa; phylum Platyhelminthes; class Trematoda; order Plagiorchiida; family Fasciolidae; genus Fasciolopsis; species Fasciolopsis buskii. The sequence goes on along the minus strand of LUCM01001091.1, from coordinate 247,346 downwards.
TACAACGTGTTGGGACCAAAATTTGGTAAACGCAACACAAGTACCCGGTGACTACGGCCTTATTAATGGCGCAAAAATGTCGCCAGATGCTTACACCGTGATAGTGTCAGTAAAGACAGTTTTTCCTCTCGGCAGAACCGTTTCTGATTCAGAACAAATTTGCCCATTATAGTAAGCATTGACCTTACTTATTTTTTAAGCCATGTAATTAATCAAATTCTTTGAGCGAAGTAAATATCCAATATGTGAAACTTACTAGTCTCGTCCGCAGCAGGAAATGAACTAAATGGAACCACTTTTTCGTGCAATCTGCTCAGGTACCGTGACGTTGTTAGTGATTAGCGGAAACATAAGCTAAGCTAGCAGTCATGTGCCCCTCGACAGCTCATTAGCCAGCTTTAGACGGTTTGCAGGAGGTAGAACTGCATACTTCCGACCACAATGCTAGGCTTTGATTAGGAAAATGGTCACCAGTTTGATAGTTATCAGTGCAAGGGTGACGGTTTATTCAGTGAATGAGAGACGGTCGATATGCAGTGGGAGTGCAGTCGTTGTAGTTGATAAGCATTTTCTTCACAGAGTGATTATTCACAACACGTTGGTTTGACTAATGTAGACCGCGAATACTCCGGGCGGTAAGTACTATTCTGCTTCCCAGCGGAGGCACAAGAACCGAAGTTCTCGCTGATTTGGTCAGCCCAAAACTCAGAGCTTACTGCGCCGGCATCTGCGATTGTACTGTCAACTACTGATTTGCTTTAATCCATTGGGCGACTCAGGGTCAAACAGCTGGCGGCTACACCGCCGTGCTAGCGGGTAAGTAAAAAAATGGAGAAGGTATTTGGTTAAGGAATTTTTATTGTAGGGAATAGATCTATCCTGATTCCCTCCCCTCAATCACAGAGCAGCTTCCATTGCTTAGCTAAGCTGCGAAGTTTACGACTCATTTAACTGCTACTTTTTCGGTTGTCGAACGGTTGGCACCCGACGAGGTTGTGCTTTTGCATTGAAAGTGTCATGTTTAGGTGGGGGAGCCTGCATTTCGTAGTCCGTTTGCACCATTAAAACAGTAACTTGGGTCAATACTCTAGAATTTTGATCACGTAGTGTGAACAAGGGCTCGAAATTAGGATGTCAGAACAACCCAATGCGTCCCTTCCCGATTTTAGTCTGCCACTAGTGAGTTATTAGAACTTATTTCAAAAAACTCAATTCATAAGTTTTTCATCAAGCTACGTAATTAGTATTGTAATGCACAAACAATCATCACAACTGATAAAACGTATTTACGGACCTCCACAAATTGTTACAGTCGAACAGGTAACGAGTTCAGCAGATCTACCCTCGTTGTCATGTATTTGTGCGATGGAAGTTTGCCTGAGGAGGACGTCATCTGCATCTGCACTTTTATCTGGAGCATTTGGTCTGCAGCTGATCCTCGATTCATCTCAGTTACTGAGAAATGAGAGAAATGCAAGTTTGCATGTACTTATACATCCTACCAATATCATCGAGCACAACTGATCAGTGTCATTAACTTGTCTGAATTCCGCATGTTGGCAGTCGTATAATATTTGTCATTCAAACTTTCTTTAATTTTGAGTGTCTTGCATTGCTGTTTGAAATCACTTTGATAGTGTTGCAAACACTTTTTTATCTCTTCACATTATGACAGTTAGGCTTAAGTAGTTAATATAAAATATGACCCTCAGAATTAATTGTTTTGCCCTATTTTACGCGTATAAATAAATATATAAAAACCCGACAAACTTATTTTTGCCCTTTGAAATCGGCCTTGCCCAGACGGTTTACTAATGACGTATGCTGAAGAATACACAAGTAACCGGAAGTCCCAAGTCACGTGATATGATTATGAGTGGCTGGAAATGTGACCACGGTAAATCATCTGAAACGTGAGATAGAAAGCCTATCAGTGAGTGAAAATTACAGACACGAGAAAAGAGGACGATTTTTTAAGTTTCATCTCCACAAGTTTAACTTAATCAAATGATGGAATTTATTTCTTTTTTCACCCTGAAAGAAGCAATGGAAAACGCTTCACAATCTGTGACGACCTACGTTAAATGCGGCTTACTATCAATGGGTGGAGGATAGCGAACGTCTTCAGCTTATAGGAACGCAATACTCCAGACCACCCGAACTGTGGTGTGATTTTCGTAACAACTCATTGACTTTACAGTCTTCAGTCAGTCAAACTGCTAACAATGATGAGCCCTGAACATTTAATTACACGTTATCGAATGCACTGACATAAACATCGACTATGTATTTAAGAAAAATCTTAAGCTATTTGATATTTTAGAGGACGGCAACTCGTCAACTTTCGTCTCTGGTTTGGGTTCACTCCCAGAATGAACAAAACCTTTGTCGAACTTTGTTGCTTTCCATTCACTCGAGGGGAACATCAAAGTGATTTGATGCCATGCAACATATTCGGAAGATTTAAAGCCAAGCGTTTCAGGTGTTTAGCTAGGGGATCATTTAATGTTAACCGAAAAATTAGGGAATTCATTCATTTTAATGATTCATTTTGAAGCCTACTGCAAACACATCAGTGGATCAATTTCATTTCAAACATATTAGTTCCAGAATCTACAGTACGGCCCCATCGACCCAGATATGCTTTGAAAAGTTAGTCATCGTACAGGAATTTACCCTGTGCAATGCCTCGCTGGAAAGCCACTTGTTTCAGAGTAGAGAAAACATCACCATAGTAACTTTCAGTTTTCAGTGTATACTGTTTTATGCTACTAGATGGTACATCAGTGTGCTGGAATTTTCATATCTTTTCTCAGTTTGGTACTGATTAAGTCTATATCAAGTAACACTTTAGATCCCCGACTAATGCTTAGAAGGATATCTGTTGGAGAAATCCAGGAGAACCATCATCCTCGACGGATGTTTCCATCGTGCTTATATGTAAGCATTCGCCAGACAAAACTGTTGAAGAGGCCTCATACCCCTATATGACGCAGTTGATGAATGAAGTGTAACCTTTCTTCAGTCATTGATCGATGAACTAGTTTTTGTTTTGTCACTTTTGGGGGCGTTTTAACATCTGATTCACCTATTCTGCTGTGAAACCATTCGTTCTTTCCACCGCGATGTGTTCAGGTGTAGGACTTTAGTATCCAACTGGCTTAGTGACTTCTTACTTCAAAAACCATTTTAGATAAAATCAGTCAGCATGGTTTTAGGTTTATAAAGTTACCGAGAAAGATCAATAAACTCAAACGAACCTATTTCTAGTTGAAAAGATATGGAAGCTTTCTCAAAAAAATGTTCTTTTCTTATGGTGCTCGTTCTCAGCAATCCGAGAAATATTTTTTGTTTATCACAATTATGAATGCATCCCTAGTTTATTGACTTCTGGAAATTATCCGAATATTAATCTTCGCTCACATTAATGGATTTGTTAGTGTAATATCAACGCAGGACAATGCCATTCGATGAGGCTCACATATGTCACGGTTTGCATTGGACAAAAAAAAGACAAACGCGGGTGCAGGCTCAGGGACGGCCCCAGTCAGAAGGAACTCATAAACGACCACATCCAATAGGGTAACGCACAATCAGCCGATTACACTAGGTGTAAATTACTTTGGTGACATTATTGCGGAACATATATTTTAAAATTATTTTATTTATACCGGTCTATTACAGTTCACAACCTCCTATGGATCCAAAAATAAGAATAAACTGGTCACAGCAATTTTGAATTATGCCCAGGATCAATAAATGCCCTACCTTGTTTCCTATTTATTTCGTACTCTTTGCGAGCTAAATATTGAAACAATGCGGATATCTCACTTCAGAGCAATAGAATCCTGATGCCAGTTTTTTCCGGTTACTTAACTAGTAAAAATCCCTGTAATATTTGTAATTTACCGGCGGTTTTAATGAAGGCGTTTTCCAGTCACGATATGATAGCCTTTCTGACTTGGAAACATATTTTTGTCTAATTTTGTAGTAAAATGATACACAGGCCTATACATGTAAATACACTGGTAGTGAATGTTTAAAACCCAAATCCATTTTACTATTTATAAAGGTTTTTATTTTTAATTCCTCATTTCATTGTCGAAGAGAAATAGTCAGTTAACGTAGCGAATCCAGATAATCTTGAAGAACGAAGTTACTTTCTTGTAAAATTCTGCACCTCATCCATCGTTGGTAGTTAGCAATCAGTCTTAACTAGCACAAAGTATATTGCATGGTGAGAGACTACCTTTTGCTTACTTTCAAAGGCATAATTGTAAGCAACATTTCTGATGCGATAATAAGTTCGTTTGTGTAGATGAGCTGCGTTCTGTCTACACGCATAACCTGGGAGGTTTTACATTTTCCGCTGAGGTTTGTGAAATGTTCAGGTTTTTACTTTTCAAATTCACGGTAGTTTCTTCACGGCAACCGAGGTCCAGCGAGCTAAAATTACCCAATCAGAATTTTCAATCCGGTGTAATAGGAAGAAGCTCCAACTAATTAGTTACTTAATTCCGTGCTCCATCTGTATGCTCTGAGAGCGTTTGAAGTGCTACAGCATTGGCCAATACTTTGTTGATTTTGCCTTAGGAAAGAATTTCTCAAGCTTCTGCATCCCTACTTTTAATAAACTGCGCGTCATGTATCCACTAAATCTCTCCTGCCATAAATTTAATATAACACGCGATTTGGTACAATTCCACCGTCCGTGAGATTCTTGCACTCGAAATACTTCCTTTTCTGTACAACTAATAAACACTCGCAGTTGATCTTCCACTATTTTTTGTTCTTATTTCCCTTCTAAGTAGAGGGTGCTGTGAGCTGGGAACCGAAACCAGATCGCACTAGTGCAAGTCTAATAGTTGTAAGAATTGACGCTGAGTTGAAATGCTTAAAGCGAATTCATCCGTAACATTAAATGATGGGTTGCGGAAAGGAACCAACTGAAATAGAAGGCTCCAAACAGAAAAGCCACAATCGAAAATCTAATTTCAGGACGAAAGAACCAAAACCGATTCTTGTTACAAGTATCATCTCTCTTGCCAGCTGGTCTCCATATTGACTAGCCATTTCTCGCCGAAGAATTTCGAGCAAGCCTGCACCAAATATGCATTGGACCGCAGGTCTGTTATCACCAAGATCGCGTATCATTTCAAGCCGGGACTATATACCACCAGTGGTACATTTGTCCGAGTAAACTTGTAGCTACCTTGTCTGAATGGTAGCATCGCAGCTCAGCATGGACATCGGAAACCAATCCAAAAGCGACTGAGCTGTTTTCAAATCGCATTTTTTTATGATTCCAGGGTCCCTGATTTGCCCAATGAAATGGGCTTCCAAAATGCCTTTTTTATCGCGTACCAATTGGTCAATATGGCAACAGGAACATATTACTAACCTGCTTGCAGCATGCAATTAGTATACCAATGACAACGGATTTTCTTGGAAAGAACCTGAATACTAGTATTCAGATTCATATTCCGTAAATTTGATGCAACCAACATTTTCGCCAAACATCCTGGGAGCTTTATTAATGACATTCTGTGGAAACATTAGAAGGTCGAATCAGTTTAATAATATTTGATCTTCTGTTATGAAACGTTAAAAACCTTCAAGGAAGGAATGAAAATTAAGGCATCTTTCTTGGTTTCATTGTGAACCTCACAACGTCAGAAATTCTAAATTGTCGTTACTCAGGGTGTGTAATTGGCCTACGTCTCTGTTACCATAGGTGCACATTCTGAGGGCAGATTAACAAACAAACAAGCAATCAATGGGGCGGTTTGTTGAAACAAAAAACTGTAAATGATTAATTAAAGGCACCAACTGAAAACCCCGGAGGAAATTACTATTTCCCAAAGACGACCAACTAAAGGAAATATGCCATTGCTATCGAGATTGCGGGACAAGTTGTCCCATGGCAACTCAGTGTTGATATGAATCCAAAAGGCAATCGGTTGGCTTTAAATATTTTACGCAAATCTAGTGGATATTTTCCCGATTCTTGTCGAAACACTTGGCAATAACAATCAAAAATATGTGCAGGACACAAAACGTAGCGAGTAACAAACAACAAAAAGTTTAAAAGGAATGCATTCCGATTTCTTTTCAGATTTTACAGGTTAACTCAACGATACGTTCTGGTTTGGGTCATTGCGCATAGCACTGCATGAATAAATGACAGGCAGAGAAATGAGAACATCATGGAAACAGAGAAAAATGTATCGAAGAGAATAAGAAGTGAAAAACTACAGCGAGTGCGACAATGAGCTACAAAACATATCTTCAAGAAATACCTGGGAAGAACACATGGGTCATCATCATCACCAACACATAGGAAACAGTCCTCCATTAAACGTTTTGATAAAACGTAGCCTCTCGAACAATTGATAATGTCAAACAATCTTCGGATCGTCACATGCCTCGGAGAAGAGCGTGCAGCAAACCAGACTTCCTTCCACAATCTCGACATCGATCCAAACATCTTGGTTTATTTCTGTCCAGTCTCCTCTTTAAAAAATTTGACTCTAGAGCCCAGTGTCGTATGCCTAGCTTATGGGTTATTGAGAAAATTCTCCCACGATACCCCACGAATACCACGAAGGCAACGGTGTTCAACCACTAAGTGTCCTCAAAATTCTATCCTCATAGGATATGATTCTGAGCTGAATAGTGCCGCCAACATTGCTGTTGATGTGTTCACTCGACATGTGACTGACACTTGAATTCCACAATAACGTCACCCGTATCTCAAGATAGCGAAAGCAGTTTAGGACTTCCGCATGCAAGGAGACAGTTCATTGGATACATGACCACCAGGTGAGATGCAATTACACTGGCAACTAAACCCATTTGCTTCCTCCCTATATTCCTTTGAATGCCCAATGTTCGTCTTTCACCCAAAATGTTCCTGCAGTAGTATTTCGCGCCTGTAGGATAAAACCAGCATCCTCAATATTGCTTCAGTAATATGTTAACGGTTAGGAAATTCTGACAGCTCAGAAATAAACCAAGATGTTTGGGTCGATGTCGAGATTGTGGAAGGAAGTCTGGTTTGCTGCACGCTCTTCTCCGAGGCATGTGACGATTCGAAGATTGTTTGACATTATCAATTGTTCGAGAGGCTACGTTTTATCAAAACGTTTAATGGAGGACCGTTTCTTATGTCTCCCTGCTCTCATAGTTTGATTCAATTTTCTGTAAGCTTACGGTGCCCATTTAGTGTTGCGTTTTCTTCTCGTGATCCATTGCTTTTCATCTTTATACTGACCAGTATATCGAAGTAACTATTCCAGTTGGTCTCTTTTTTTTCGTCGGCTTAAATGCTGCGTTAATTCAAATTGCCTATTTTTTTCTATTTTTCTTTTTGAACGACTATAATTTTATAGCTGCTATTGCATGCCCTCTTCTTCTCCGATTCTCTGAGCAATGAAATAAGGATTTTGATTGTAAAACTTGCCTTGAGGAAGACTACCCATGGTAGTCGAAACGTTGGCGCATTACATCTGCCAACAACGCTGTGTTCTTAGCATTATATCGTTCACAATCAAAATGCGGTTTTCTTCGTGTTTATCAAACATTTCCAATTTCTGGATTTAGATTTTTGAGCGGATTATGTTCGGCGAAGGTCATTTATTTTTCAGCTTTGGTTTCTGACCCGGTTTTACATATTTGTCTAAAATTTATTAACTTTGTAACTTCGCGATCGTAAAAGAAAGGGACATTTATGATTGAACAAGTGTGAAATTGGTCAACTAATTAGGTTATATATATTTGCTGCAAAGATTAGTCGAGATCATTTGCTACATAGAACTAAAGATAGCTTGCTAATCATATTAATCATTGTATGGCACGCCATAATATTATTCATTATTTTCTATCCTAAGCTTCGCGTCAGTCTTCAATGAACTTCGATGGTCAGTGGAGCAGCCTGCCGGTTCTGTAAGGAAGCAGGATTCGTGACGTCCGGAGGCACAATCAACCCATAATCGGCATCCGTGTTTCATATAACTTTTGTTTAAAAGACAGCGGTTTACGACTGTATTAAATCACGTTACTTCGAAGTCATTGGCAACATTATCCTCAAGTAGTGTATTAAATTGTACGGAGTCTGAATAGAAAACAAGTTAGCTTTTGCAATTTCCCTTAAACACGAGAAACCCAAATCCGGAAACGTAGTAGAGAATGCACAGTGAATTAGCCAAAGAGGTAATTCAGTGAAACCAGACGTTTCCCTTGATGATTCCAGTCGTATCAAATAATGACTAATGGAACAGACCCGTGAGATAAATTATCTTAAGACAGCATCAGTAATGCAGCTGCTATCACTTTTACCGCTTGCATTAACCGGGTCAAATGATAGGTTCAAGTTCTCAGCATAGGAGCCATTCCTTTTCGATCGCAGTCTAGCGATTTTGATCGGCCTTCGACCATTGGACCGTTAAAATAAGACCTAAGAAGCCCAACCAGTGCTAACGCTGCGTAATGCATACATCTTCTGGACAGAAGTTTAAAAAATTCATTACTGAGACAGGTAATATCTCAGCTGTGTTTTTAGTTCAACATCGTCATGCTATACGGAATTATACCAACTAATCAGTTGATAAAAGGTCCCTCTATAAAAGATCTAGCTAACGTAGTTCTATTTAAAGATCAATAGGTAGGGCCAACAGCAGTGATCCAGAGTTTACTGCGTTTCGAAAATAACCGAGCTTATACAGTAAACCATGGAATCACGCAATGAACAACACTGTTTTTCGCCATCGTATCTGCGGGTTCCGATTCCATCGAGCGGGAGCAGTAATTTTGCGATTCATTGTTTCTTCAGGAAACCATTATGAAATTTAATGTTGCGACATCTCAGAATTGACTACGCGCATCAGCAGTGCGAACTATATTTTACTTGAAAAAATATTTCACTGAATTAGCAATATATTCTTCGTCATCGTTGTTCTCTTTTACATCACGACTACTCTGGCATTATGAAATGCATCCCTAGCGAAAACGAGTTCTCTTGGATGTTCTCCTCAGATTATTCTAGGTGCATTCGAGTTCATTTCACTTCTGTTGAACTAAAGCGCTTTATAGTTTACTTACAGAAATTTCACATCTACTTTTAAGGCGCTCGAGCAGAAGTTTTCTGAGAACGAATGGAGTTTATTCACTCAAATTTAGTGATTTGCATTTTGGTTTCTTATAAATGCTATTCTTTCAGTCCATTTCTGGAACCAAGCACCCGAGAATGAATCAATAACAAGAGGTAATCGCATAGTTTCGCTTCTTAAAATATCTTATCATTCGAGCAGCTTTCCGTAATTCTAATCGTCATTGACCAAATGCAAATACCTCAAAGAAGCTGGGTTTGTCGACTTTTACATCTGGCTTCCCGTATACACTAGAACCCAAAGGTAATGCAGCTTAAGTGCATGGATGTTGCCTTGGTCCTGTCAGAGTGACTAGCAGACCATGTTTGTTACCAACATTTTCAGTTTTTTCTGGACTGATAGGGTGACATTGCCTTGATTCTAGTAACAATAAACTCAGCGTGTCACCTTGGGTGTTGTTGTAATTTTCGTTGTAATATTTTAACCATAACCCCACAACACTGACGCACTATCATTTTCATTTATGCTGAGATTGATTTTGAATCTCCCAAGTCCGTTTAGTCAACACCTGCAGTCTGATTCTGAATGTCGAAGCGGATGAAATGCGACCCCAATTAAGTCGGCACTACTGATGATCCCTGATATAAATAAAACTAAGATCGGGTGAAGCTGAAGTCTAAAGCTGACCGGATGACCCAGTGAGTGTGCCTAAAAGGTCTTGTCCAACTAGCGTCCAGTCAACTAAGGGGCACCAACCGGCACTACTCGTAAGTAATTATATATATAATGTATAATATATATATTATATAGTAATATATTTACTGCATATTATTCAGCTTTGAAAACAATGCATGGAAGGCTGACGCTTAATCGTCTTACAATAAAGAAATTGCCATTATCACTACTGATAGCGGTACACATAACGACCAATCACAAACCCAAGTACGACCTATCGTGGTTGTGTAATCTATCCGTTCTTTTTAAGTCGTCGGTGTTTTGAAATCATAATTTCAAGATCTCTTAATGTATGAAATTCTTTCGTCGTCTCACTCGTAAACGACAAATCTTTGCGCACAAAGATTAACAGCACAAAGGTTTTCTGTAAGTGAGGAGCTTGCCATTTACTGAAATCCAGTACCCCTTTTACTTTCACAACCGTTCATCAATGTGGATTATATTCAGGTACGGTCAGAAAGTGTATGAATTACCGCCACGAGTCAGGATAATAAACAGCCACTCATTTCCAGTTCTAAATGCGTGGTACAAAGTATGTCGCTGATGTGTACGATTCCCGGGAATAGGATTGGGTGTTGTGTCAGTTTCGTCAGAAACAAGTAAACTGGTGGTTACATATACCTTTTGCAATGATATTCTCAAAAAGCTGCAAGATTCCATTCTGTTGTCACAGTGGCAGGAAATGCATTAAATGAATTCGAATATTTGCTTTAGTCGTAGCTCATATTGTTGATTTTCATGGGGTTCTGGTCGTTGAACATTTCCTTCTGATTGCCAAAGGGGGACTTCTGGACTACACTTCAGTCATTTCACCATTTTTCATCGAGACCTTGATTTCCTTAGACTCACTACAGTTAGACACACAAAATTTTTTCCGACTGGCCTAAGGAATTCAGTCTAGTTCGCGTCTACCACTTTTGGACCCCCTCAAAATACATATGTATATCTATGAGAAAATCGACATTTATATTAACCTACAGCAATGATTTCCTAATGAGGTCAATACTGTGTCAGGCTGTGATTGGAATTAGACAGTTATTCCCTCGAATTTATTGGCTTGCTTTCAAAAGCCAATGATCGAATTGAAATACCACGGTCGGACAAAACAATATTTCAGCAAAGATAGCTATCGGCCGGCTAACCGGTGTACCTACGTTCTATGGTTCCCCAAAAAGAAAAGCGTTTGAATAATCACAGTTATAAAGCCAAAGTGATCTGCTAGTTCTTACCGACTTATGAGCCAATAATACTGTCATTGCTTTCCAAAGCCTTATTAATATGGATCCGTTTACGACAAGACTAGGTTTATTACTGCTCAAAGTATTCGATCAAGATGAATTATTGAATAAACCTTTGAAAGCTGGGACTTTTGCTCGATAGCCAGAAACCGAATAATCAACCTTATCAAAGTGATCTATTGGTCGTTTACTGGCAAAAATATAGCAGCTATTAGATTAATGAATTGGGGCTAAATTTGTCGACCAATTTTTTGAGAAGTATTCGCAACGTCATTAGGAATTGCAAGGAACCAACACATGGAACCAACATGTCTCCAGTCACAGACGTCCGCGTTTCGTCCCTTCCACATTACTATGTTTGCAACAAACGAAAGGTTCATTCCAAGTTCCGAAAATTCGATGTACTTAGTCGGTTTGCAAATCTTTCGCCAGGTCAAATGTTCGGTACAACTGACGGAATAATTACACTCGTTTGCGAAGACAATCTAATTTGTAGAGACCGCTTACATGGAAATTCTACTATCAGAGACTCACTGTTAGCAATGTTATCCTTTATTTCACTGATTCTTCATCCACTTCAGAGACTTCTTCATGTTCTGCACACGTTCTGGGAAAAAACCTATTGAATGAACTGCTCGGAGAATTGTCACTGCCTTCTTGAGTCTGTGGTGTAAGCGGTATAAATGATGAATGGTCCACTGACAAGGCTCCGCTACTACCGAGTCATCACCTCAGTTTTGTATTTAGGACAGGACACCGCAAACCTCGACTGATCATGGATTGTATTTACTCATTAAAAGATCATTTAACTGGTTATCGTTTTTTTTGCATGCTTCTTGGTTCATAGCTGGGAAATAGTTTCAGATCGATCAAAAGCTGTGCCAAAATAGAGATATGACCATTTTCAGCAATTTTCACATGCTTTCCACTAGAAATTAGATTTTTGGTGTCAATGTTATAAATAAATAAAATAGGACGATAGCACTGGACCTTCATTCTGTCTCTACGAGACAACTTGTGTAACGACCTATCCTGATAGTCACTAACTACTTACTAAAACTGACAGTGAAGACTTCTGATTGCAGTTACATCTCTAATTTGAAAAAACCACATATGTTTCTTCATAGGCATAAAAAGATAGTTTATAAAAGATTTCCGGGAATTTTTGAATAATTGAGGAGAAGTAAACATGACAGTGGAACTAGAACCATGGTGATCCAGATTTATTTGTCGAAAGGACAATCTTTTCGCAGCAACAAGTGGGTGAACAGCGTCAGCTGAGGGCTATATAAGAATGATTACGATATAGATGAAATTGTAATGCTTGAGAACTAAGACATTGAAGACGAATCGGTTGATGTTTAAAAAGGTACAACTGTTTCACTTTTATGTATTATCCGGCAATTGCGTGAGATTCATTTCCTCGAAATAAACGTAGTTGTGCTTGGCTGTGAACAACTGAGCAGCGAAATGTATCATCTGCCTTGCTATCAGTCGTTTGCAATTTTCATCCTGGTCGTAGGCTTAGGAAACGTTTCAACGGACGCTGATCCGATGGAAAGGTTTGAAAATTTGACAATCAAACGATTTTCTCTTGAGGCGTTTCTTGTCATTTAGTTGATTCTAGCCAAGAGAAAGGGCCCATATTATGGCAGGTGTTGAAATTTTTAAGTAGTTTTATACATGGATGAGAAAACTGTCTTCCCTGATACAACAACTGTAGTCATCACCACTCTTCCGATATTCCTTTAACCAGTTATTCCACCTTTGGGCATTCCGTTCTTATATTTCTAAACAGGTAAATCCAAAGACCAATTTGTTTTCATTCATCGCAATTCTGCAGATTTGCTCTGATTATCCGACGGCCGAAGTCAAACAATAATCCATAATCCATAATCAGGTCTAATCCCCATTTGACTTGACAAACTCATTCGCCTTCCTTTCTGTGTCACCTTAACTTTGCAAAACTTTATTTTCAATTTGCGTGAAATCACTGACTACCTGGGCAGAACGAGTTTCAAGCTTATGGAGTGGTAAATTCATTAGCAGGAAGGCCCTTTTTCCGAAATTTGACAATTAAAGTAGAAGCGTCAAAACATCAAAACCGATTGATAATTGAGACAAAACATTAATAATTGGTTTGAAGCACATTGTCTCCACAATTCCTCAAAGTAGTTGTTTATGGAAGGACACTGCAAGATTTCCCGTCGCTAATTAACTCCTGGACATCTTTTAGTATCCCCGAGCAATTTTCGACAAACCCGATCTGGAGTTAACTTTATTTGAGCTTTCCCACAGTGGCCACCGCAGACCAGAATGCCAAGTGCTTGAGTTCTCTAGCTCAGCCAGGTGACTTAGTAGCTTCTTATAAGCACCATCAATATCTTTGCTTTCAAAAAATGTTTTTTACTGCTAATCAGGTAACTTCTGCTCACATATTCTCAAACTACTGAGTGATAACGACAGGTTATTAAACCACGGGAAATCCTTTAGAGCAACATTTCGATTGCTACTCATACTCACACCAACACAACCTTATGTTTGATTAAAGAAGGAAGAGATGGAAGGCAGTTTCCATGGTTTGAATTTTAACGGACACAGTGTCCCATTCTGCAGGCTGTTCCCGTGTGACAGGGTAAAATAAGAAATCATTGTAGACATAGGCACATTAACATGAACACACATTCGGCAGTTGGTGTGCCTTAGTAGGTGTAAACAGCCACATCACTCTAAGTTGTTAATCACATTCAATGTGATTTGTGGTCTTGAATACAATAGAGTAAAAGAAATCAACCTCTTTCGTTAAGTTGCATCATTTTTGTGAGAAGTTCTAAGCAATTTGGCTGTTATTGTTTTTTCTCCCTCTTCACAAATGAATCAGCTTAGGCTTTGTGCATATTGACTTGTATTTAGTGGCAAGATAACAACCCGTTTTTTATCACCTGAATACAGACGAAAATCCAGCATATCAACTCTTCTGTCTCAAAGAGACCGATAAGACCAAACATACTGTCACTGCTTATCTCGTGCGAGGTAAGTTGGCGAGCTCATTAGAACTCTATCCCATAATTTGAGGGTTCAGAATTCAACTCAAGATGCACCGTTTAGAAGCAAATTCCCCTAGTGAAGGAAGACGACGGAGTTCCGACACTTATCACTTTTTACATTTTTAGTAGTAGGGGATTGAATGTTTACATGAAATAATTCACCATGTGATATCATCGCTCAACTCACCATAAAGAATCGGTGACGGATAGGTGCAACGGATAGGTGCTCATGTGGTGAAGTTGAACAAACCGTTCAGAGCCTGCCCGGTAGCGCAATGGCTAAGGCGTTCGACTCACAATCGTTCGTCCCGGGTTCGCGTCTCAGTTCGGGCGCGGTGGATACGCACTGCTGATGATTCCTAACAAGGATGAAACAGCTGTACAGTAGTGCTTCCATGGTTTCTTTATGGTGAGTTGAGCGATGATACCACATGGTAAATTATTTCATGTAAACTTATCACTTTTATAAATCGGTGCAGATCAATAAATGTTATGAAGCATCTGCCATTTGTGACAGGCCCGTGAAGTTTTGCAACTCCAGTTCCGTGATGGTATGCAACGTGTGACCATCCATGCCAGCTTACAACTGGGAATGTCTTAAGTCAAGCAGATTTGGTTTATTCTGTATAGTCTTTATTTATTTTTTTATTGTCGTGGACCAGATTGGCAGCATTCGATTGATCGTCATCTTGGCTGTCTGAGTAAAACTACACTTAAATGCATATGAATGGTCCGGATTTCACTTACCCCATAGAAGGAATCTTGCAGCGTTTCAAGATGCAGTCAAGTGAGAAAGCCTTCTGCCTTCAAAGGAAACAGTCAACCTTGCCACGGTTCCTTCAGTTACGGTTACTCTGTGAAATAGTTAAGGAAGATCCTATGATAAACAAACCTTATTAAGAATTTTTATTAGTAGGCATGTTCTGCATTATCACCAGGGTGATCGGCGAACAACAGGTATATTGAGACCGTTGTGCCCGCCGTTAACTTTGCTGTCATGGTATTAAGGCAATAAACGAAAATGTTGGCTACGAGCTTCATTTACCATTAGCAATAACTTCACCTTCCTGTACCGCATCGGTAGGAGACATGGCAATGTACACGCAAGCCTGCCATTAAGGGTTACTTGCAAAGGAAACAATTAGAGTTTAATCATCTCGTTATTTTGAAGAATTAGAGTAAGCTCACCTTGAACTTATGTTCGGTGGAGATGTTACAGTTTTCACAGTGACTTACGATGACTGAGGTTCTTGAGTTAGACTTGATTTCGGCTGATGTTGCGCGAACACCAGTAATCTAATAGCAAGAAACTTTAATAGGTAGAATCTTGAAATGGTGATTTCTGTTCATTCGAAGATTATTTCGTTTGTCAACTAGTGGATTTTATTGTTATCCGTGGAACGTGTATTAACAAGTCCTTGATTTACTGCGTAGGTCTTTAGCCGAAGGAAAATAGACAGTGGTATTCCGCCTATCTGGTAATCCAAACGTTAAATTAAGTTGAGAAACTTGTGCAAAGGCTAGCCACAAAACATGCTTAATATCACCCGAATGTAGATAACAATACGAGAAATTTTCTCCGCTTCCCTATTCGAGGGGTTTGATAGGAGAATCCTTAATTTACAAGACATCATGTCTCACGAAACATTTTGTTGAATTTTAGCAGAAAACATACTCGGTTATATGGCTCCCAAAGGTCCAATAACAATGTGCTTCATTGCCAACCAATAGACTTATCATTGATGACGCAGTATCTATTTGCTGAACTCATCTCAGATGGACACGGGCTTTAAGCAAAGCCCATCTTACCTGGTGATATCGGATTTATTATACAAAACTGCATCAAATCAAAAAAATACGCAAAACTGCGAAAAATCCACGACTTGATTGGTGGGTGGAATAACATTAACCGTCGAGGAATAGAATGGGTTCGACAGTGCATGTGCGCAATCTATGTTTGTCTTGGAGATAAATAATGTTCAGAACTAAATGTAAAATTTGAACTTAACTATCTCATCCCTACTTTCAGTAGTAGAGAAGTGGTTGATTTCCAATCCCATAGCTCTTTTTTTACTGTAGTCCAAGGAAAGCTTGATAGCCAAAATGCAAACTAGGCGCAACTACAAAGGCAGGAGGCGGCGACCACGTTCTACGAAATCTGTGATACTAAATAATTCATTAGAAAACAAACCATCTACAATCCTTCTAAGATATCTGCAAGTCGTGTACTATAATCGCTACTTTCAGTCATGTGGGATCATTCGGCAGTAACGTTCCGCGCGATATCCGAGCAAAGAGCGTCCATTCAATTTCGCTAGTAAATTAGGAGGCGGGGCATTTTCAGAACTTATTCAGGTCACATCTGTGACGTACCCCATCGGTAACCCAGGAGTGTGTAATCGACCAATAGTAATCCAGTGGGTCAGACTCCTGAAGACAGTGTTGTTTAAATAACCCTGGGCAGTATATGCATACTGACTGATGTCCTTAAATATGCCAAAACTCAAGCTTGTCATATTTTGTAAATTTCTATGAAAATTGTTTATTCCTCGTCCACCATTCCATAATTTTAAGTCCACTAAATCATTATTTCTTTGGCCTTGTCTTATATCAGTTAAATTGCATATGACTGTATTTATTAAAGTAGACCAGTTGTAAGATGTGCAAATTGGTGGAGAACAAACGTTTAACAATGCACATTAAGTGGCCCCACTTTTTGTTCACTGAATGCACCCTGCCTTCAGTTAGACTTTCATCTGTGTCCCTCTGGTTAAACCAAAATATGCCATGCCATTTCAAGCATTTCACACTACAATTCCATTCTTCTGATGAAACTGGCCTTTTGACAAAGCAAACATGATCAAGAAAAGTCATTCAAATAAATGTATCTGGCTTATAGATTTTACGTTATAATTAGGTGGAAAGTTAGGTGTCCGAGATTGTTTATATGTTTACTGCTTAACGACGCTAGTCCCACCTCTATCTCCGATAATCTCACCCAGTTGTTGTATTTGGCATACACAGTGAAAACGACTACCAAGTAATATAGCAAGTTGATAAAACGAACATACCGATTAGGCACCTAACTTTGTGACACGGCATATTGGAACGTTAAATCCCACTGAGAAGAAAATGACTTAGAGGTATGCATTGATTCAGTTTTTCTGTGATTATCCATGCCTTCAGCCCTTAAATAAGACAGGCCTCTCCGTAGTTCTGATATCTGAACCCCCGTTACAAATGAATTGTGAAGAGCAGAATGATGATTAAAGCTTCAGTGCACGTGTTCGGGGGATGGTGGAAGTTACACGAAAGCACCCACACAAACACACTTTACCTTAATATAACGCCTGGGTTATAACCGCTGTTCTACAATATCAATTTAGAACTGCGACTCTAGGCGAATTTCCGATTGCAACCGAGACCTTGAAACTTCACACTCCTATAATGACAGAACTCGTACTTTATTAAACACAATACGAGACCGGATGTTTCATTCACCCAGTGCAAATCCATTTAGTTTTGGTGCTGCAGTTTTCGTTTTCGGATTTGATGGAACATATATTTAGCATATCAAGAATGTCAAGAATAAGAAAATCCCAGAAAGAGTACCACATTAAAAAATGAAAATCAGTGACAAACTGAGCAAAATGAAAGGCGAGGCTTGTTTGATAAAGAGAGAAACATCCAAAGGGATACGGGATACACAGCTCACAAAGAAGTGCTTCCCGTACAATTAATTTAGTCAACAGCCACCAATGTTTGCTGACGACAAATATGTATCACCATTGCAGAAAAATCCAGAGATGAAATGCAAATTCGGAATTCGGCAGTAATCGTATTTGAAGGAGATGACGCTATTTCTGAGTAAGCTGTAAAGTACCATTAAGTTATCTGCTGTTTTACCTGTAGTGATGGCAGAATAGAACCTTGTGGATTCAGCCTTTACGGGTTGGATTAATTTGCTGTGCCTTGTAACCCAAAATGACCCAGTCAGGTACGCGCACAGATGATCTTTTTTCAAAGTCACTTCGGAAAGAATTGTGCACCAAAAATGAAACCTCAGTTTTGCTTCGGATATCAAACAAATTTCTTCATTTATATCACAGACATTCTTATGTTCGAACTGTATTTGTCCCAAGTCACAAACGAGACGCGACGCAGGTGTTTTAATGAAGTCTGTTGAAACAAGCGCAGTTACCTGCCTAACCCAAACCGGCAAACTTGGCTATTCAATGTCAAAGTCAAATGTTCATTTACCCAATTAACAAATAATGATTAGCATGTTTCATTCGTTTTGTATTTATTGATCTTTGTGCTACGCAAAATCAGTGCTGTACATGCATTTGTTTTAAAGTTCCAGTTGAAATCATCAAAGACCTGGTAGTTTAAGAGGCGGAATCCTGAATGTACTTGAAACGATAAAGCGACAGCGAATGGCAGGAACAACTGGTGGCCAAATAAAATATAAGAGTGAGCATCTGATGGATATTTTTTCTATCTCTCTCTTTAGTTGACCGGAGAATCAATTTCGAAATTGTGGCTTTATTCTATGCAAGACGGTTGACCTCATGACGTATGACATAAAACTACATTACGAAACATTAGTCTCCATTTGTGCTTTCACTCTGACTCAGTTGATTGCAAATTTAACTTGAAAGGTCTATCGAGTATAATGAATATTCCGGTGAATAGCAACATCGTTCAAAAAAGCTGAGTTACTAACGTTGGAACATTCTCGATGACGGTTTTGTTTTATTGATTCTTTTGGGTAAATATGTTAAATGTTTTGATACCCTAAGATTTCCCAGAGTGCATTTACGTCTACTGTCTATAAAATTGAAAGAAAGGCGATAGATGTATTTTTTCTGACATAGTGCTGGTAGCTTATTCTTACTGATTTATGTTGCTATCGGATCATCAGGTGGAATGAGTTCTACCGAGATGGATCCTTCAGCAGATCAGCAGGGATGAAATGTTTTTTATAAGTCGCCCATTGCATTCGTCAAGCACTCGTCATATGATTTTCGGATACCTGTATATAGGCAGTGATCAGTTGTTTGGCCTAGAAAAAGAATAGACATGACTTTTACAAATCCGTGCCTACTAGAGCAATCTTAGGCCGTTTCAACTTTGTTCCTATAATTCAGTGGCTCGATTAGTTCATCCGTTTATAATTTCGAACAATCTACCTGAGTGAGAAACTCAAATTATGGCGCATTGCATTCGGTTTCACAGGACGTTTCCGGTTTAGTTTTCCGGAAAGTAATTGAGGATGTATTAAATTCATATTGGAATTGGAAGATTTTTACTGTTTTAAAATAACACAAATGTGATTCCCTACATAAAAGGACAAATTGAAATGCGGTGACAATAGGACTGATGGAGTAGGGCAACGCCAAAATTGGCTGTGGAGTTCCAAAGAACAACTTTATTTGGTTAATGGTTTTTCTCGGAGTGAAATTAGGTTTCATAAATGTTTCTTTTATTTTTTCCCTCAGCAGTATGTGTCGCAAACGGGTGGATGAACAAAATTTCCCGGAAGCACACGATCAGTTTCGTGGTGATTGCCGCTCTTCAGGTATGCGTACCCGGTATTCTTCTATCCAACCATCCCTATACCAGTGCGTTGCTTTCTTAGTTTCTCACTCGGATCTCATCTGAATCGTTAGGATCGTGAATGGATGATAAGTCCATTTAAGAACCACATGGTGATTCGTCAAAGGATTTTCGTCGATCAGGCAAGGCTAACTTTCAGGAAGGAGACACACAGCCCGAGAATATGAAAGCCACCCAACATCGCGTAAAAATTTGATGCTCCGAATCTCAGATAATTTATGAAGCGAAAATTCTTTCATCTAAATTCATTCCGTAGGAATGGCAAGGGCAGGTTTCATGTGTATAAGGACAAGATGTCTGATTTTATCGGAAAATTTAAGACAACCACAGTTGACTTCTCGTTTTTACCTCAATTCTAACATGGCCTTGAAGTAGCCCTCATCTTCCCATCACATTGGAAGCATAAAACGTAGGAATGCACATCATGCTTATTCGCCCAATGGCAGCAAACCACGGATTCTCATTTTGGTATAATAACGGTTCTCAATATTGGATCTCATAATTTGACATCGCACATTGTCGGGATCCGAATCAGTTCTCCTTTACTGTCCACAATGACGAAATTTGAAAACCGAAAATACAAAGAATAATAGGTAATCGCATATACTCTTACATTTCCAAGAACGAACTCAATTGCTTGTGCGGGAGTTTTGTTATCTTCACCTTTTGGGAATCCTTCACTCTCACTGAGCGTTGCAATCCTCAGTTCAAGGCATTCATTCCGACAAAATTTTGTACCGGATGGCAAATCGATATTTGTCATACTCACTCCCCGTCAGTCATCAGCATTTTCAAATCTAGCGTGTTGCACTTCTTCCTTTTCGTCATATAGTATTAACCACATCAGCTTTCAGTATTTATTCAATAGTCAATTCTTCCGCGTCAGAAATGATGGAGTAAACCATTCATTCTCGGACGGATTTGTTCACATAAACTATAGATTTCTATACCGTGCATGTTTTCCAAGCTGTCTTGACATCTTCATATCAGTAATGTCCATCTTCGAGTCAATCGTGCGTATTCCGTGGTATGCTAACATGCCGTTACCACTTTTAGTGAATACAACACAAAGTATTTTTGGACACATTTATCTGATAATAATCACCGTCCCCAAAACAGTAACCTTCAATTTCCTGATTTGTTCTACCAATCTCACAGATCTTTTCGCGAAAGGTTGATGCTTATCCCGGTTGGACTTGTGTGTACTGCTGACTGCGCTGAACTTCCTTGAGTAAGTTAATTGAAATTCTTAATCAGCCAGCAGCGTCTTAATGTGTTATGGTGTTCTATTATTTTTCTTTAGAATTCACTAATACCTTGAATTCGAATCTCGAATGACTTGTGAAAGCAGAGATGCATACGCTTTTCATTGGTAAGTCTACGTAAGGTTGATTTTTAGTTCCACACCTTCATGTAAGATTCGCCGGAAAACCCTTTTTGTTTTGTGGGCTCAGCCACGCCAGGTTTGTTTTTATTCAGTGTACGTTTTTCCTAAATCTTTTGTGCATTTTGTTTTGATCCCCTTAAACAATTTTTGACTCCGGTTGGAAACGCTGAAAGGTATAGCGATTAAGTACGTTTTTCGACGTTCGTTGAGTTATTTGCATTCAGCTTTTCTCTTTCCGATTCCACAGAATAATTTGAGTGTGAAATTCTATTTGGTTCCCCGGCTTCCAAGTCACCTATAGGAAACCATGAAGTTATGTCCTTGTCTGTCATTCTCAGTCATATTCTATCTCATCCTACTTTTTGATTCTCTTTGTTAATGGTGTCTGCCTTTGGGAAAAAGAGAATACACTGCAACCAGCGTGTACACCTTGAGATCAGCAATCACATTAGCTGGAGTAGTTAGTGAAGAGATGACAAAAGCGGGAATCGAAAATCCAAACGTTCGCGGTCAGGATTACTATTTCCTGCCGCCTTTTCTTTAAACGTACTGTGTCGTATAGTACCACGTGCAAATTAACTTCAAATTCCATATGTGATCAGTAAAATGAGCCCCAATGTCACTCATCCTGCTTTTTCCATCAAATCCTGTTTTGTTTTAAATACTCCGTATTTTGTTCATATCTAACCTACTAATTTGGTGTTGCCTCACTGGAGATCGTCAAAAACCAATTTCTTGGGCTTTGCGCAAGATTCATGGTTGCTAAGACTGCCAGGTCTTTCCAGATGATTATCAAAGTATCACAAAAACATCGTCGAACAGACATAGCAGCAATGTTGAACTTCATTTCTGAGTAGTAATGGCAAGAATACTCTGTCGATGAAGTTCGTGAACCACGGAAATAAGCTTCTGGACAACTGAGTTGGTTAGTCAAAACACACAAGCCAACCTGTCAAATAAAAGTTTGTGGACACATGCTTCGTTTCCTTGTAGGTGTGCATGAAACAGTGGTCCACACAAGTGGATTTTGATCCACCGTGATCATACGTCCGATGAAATTGTCGTCTTTAATTCTGTTACTCTGGTTTCACCAATGCGTTCCAGTACATTCAGGAAGCGTTATATGGGACAAGGTTCGCCCGCCGCCCTTAGGTTGGCAAGGACTTATTCGGTTGTCGTGCAACATGGATGACCGGCCCCTGATGTAGCACGGTGCCCGCCGTCTGTACTCGGTGGCGTCTGGGAAAAAGATGGGCACCTAAGTTAGCGTTTGATGTCGATGAAAATGATGCGTTTCTTCCGAAAATTAATTAGGTATAATTAAATTGCAATCTTCCTAGATATTTGTTGTCGTTTACTTATTCTAGTGTGAAGGTCCTTTGTTTTAATGAATCAGGGACTCCCTGCGCGCCTCCATCTTGGGTAATCATAGTTGTTTGCCGTGAACTGTCCCC
Organism: Fasciolopsis buskii; assembly: GCA_008360955.1. Classification (NCBI taxonomy): domain Eukaryota; kingdom Metazoa; phylum Platyhelminthes; class Trematoda; order Plagiorchiida; family Fasciolidae; genus Fasciolopsis; species Fasciolopsis buskii. The sequence continues at coordinate 224,759 of LUCM01001091.1, read as the reverse complement.
GTTTCTGATATTAAATGTTCCGCCATAAGACGCCTCTGGACAGACCACTTTTATTAAGTATAATTTTTTTTCTCAGATGCTTGTAGTACCCACGGCGCATAGTGAAACGCTATTTACAAGTGGCCGTCTGTAGTTTCCGGGCAACTTTATTACCACTGACCTTGTGCCCCGTTACAGAGGAAAAATTACGGGGTAGAATGTCGCAAATTGTAGTCAGGAAACCACAGATTCTTTGCTGAATTCCCTTTGGACTGCATTCATCGGCTTCAGACTGATGACAGTGCAGCAAAGGAGAATATTGGGAGATACATAGCGTCACAAACCGAATATTTGTTGGGAGCATAGGATTTTGCTTAGAAAGCCTAGAACAAGCCCAACTGTGGAACTGTCGGACGGAAAATGTATTCTTATGCTTATTAAAGGTCCTATTCAAAGACAACTTTCTAAGACGGACCGACTGCCAGTTACCGCGAAAATACAACTAACTTGTGAGAGTACGACGGTTTTCCGTTCATCAGATATGGAGCTGTAGCCTAAACTTGCCAGATTCATACAGCCATTCTGTACACATTTGATCACCGTTGAATTCTATCCCCGGAAAGGCAAACCCTATTTGGTTTCATAACTCATGAACGAATGTACATCTGAACTGAATATGGCAATCGGGAACAATAAAATCTGGCACATGACCTGTGAAGTGCATTCTTTCTTCCGTTATCCGTGGTAAACCAGCACGGGCTTTCAGCCGAAAAGTAAAGGGATCACTGGGTTATTTGGTTGTGACCGTTGCAACCAACGTGGATTTTACTGTGATAAGCGCATGATATTTCTTTATATAAAGTGAAAAAGTCGCGATGGCAGCTCATCTCGCCCACAGAGGCACCCTAAGTACCACAATGGAGTTAGTCTTTTTGTCTCCTTGCTGGAGACATGATGTCTACTTCTTCATTAGACATATTACCTTCTGCATCTGGTGTTCGTCGGAGTAGTGAACAAATTGCTTACGCTTCAGTTGCATGGCCCTCTTACTAATCGCTACCATTTACGTCAGTCAGACACGGAAATCTTCGGTAGACAAATTCTTGCTTGCCGTGGTAGCACAGTGTGTAATTTTCAACGGTTGTGCCGCCATATCGATGGCGTGGACCGCTGGAAGGTCACGAAATTTGGCGTTTTTATTGCATATTGGACCGGTATGTTTCAAGGGATTACTTACTGATGATGTTGCCTGTGTCAATTTATATTTTGTGTCATCGTTATATACATAAAACTTACAATACTTTTGCAGCAACTCTTCTGCGGTATCTTGTGTAACGGTTCCCTCCGCTTTATGATTCCTCTGATATGGTTTACTATGTCCATGCTCTCATTCGTTTGCCAGGAGATGCCTCGCATCAATGCGCTAGACATCTTTTCATGTTTCCCTTTGAGTCAACGATGCGGTTTTTTAAATTAAGCAACCGGACCTAAAACTCCGGCTCAGCAGCTATACTGCCGTATGTGCGAATCTCCCTCGCTGGATTATGTATCTACAAATGCCGTTTTTGATGAGATGGGTAAGCCACAAACCTGTTTTTCTGGGTGCAATCGTGTTTTCATGATCAAAAACATGTTGCCGACAGTTACCTCCTGTGACGATGCGGTCACCACTGGATGAAAGCCAACTTGCATATTGCGCTTTGAAAATGCCATGTTGCACGTGAAATACTTCGCGGACCGGTCAGATTTTTTCGCCAAACCTTTACACTCCAGCCACCGGCATATATTTCTTGTACCTGCTTTGTGAAATGATGTTTGCAGAGTGAACATAAAGCAACCTCACTCTGAATGATTTTGTCTGCTTTTGATGTAAATGTTGTTAACCAAATAATACATACGTCTGTAAATTAATTATTTTTTCCTAATGAGCTAGGTTTGCTGGATTTGTATTTCTGATTTTCCGGCGGATAAAATTTCCGATATATCTCGTGGTCATCTTTTCCGTGGACTATACATTTGCTGGGGTTTACAGCAACTAGCCCACGAGAAACCAACACGTAAAATGGCCTAAGTCCAAGATATTCGCTGCTGATTAGCAATTTTTGTTGAATGGGGTCAATATACCCTAATCTGTACAATCTAACGAATTGACGGAACTGTACCACTGTAGTAATAACACTCCTTTTAAATACTTTCGTAGATAACATGATGGAGGCTGTAAATTTCCACACGCAGTCTTGTCGTAGTCCGGGGAAGGAAGCATTTCTGATGATCACCGGCTGTTCGCCCCTTTCACACAGAGGTATCTCACCCGAAGGAGGTATGTTATCAGTCTTTCTAATATACTTTCAGAGTCTTCGTGCAATACTCATCGGAGGACAATTCGGAGGAACAGCCTTCGGTGCAGAAGACCCGACAGGAATCTCCTGAAAAGTCCCTCGAAATCCTCCGGGGTAATTCTACCTCCATTTTTGTCACACACAGGTATTCATATGAAACTTGATCTCATCGTTCGTTTAGTCCACCTCCAACACTGATGTTATACACCATTTACTGCTGCGTACCACCAAAGGGTGTGTCAAGTCCCGGGAAAGTTCCTCTAACCATAATGTGCTCCCCATCCTGCATTTCTTAGGGTATCCGATATTAGCCAGACATGTACCTAGGGAGTATCAACACCTGTGACGAAGACCCTACTGCGAGCTAACTGAACTAGTCTGAACAGTCAGTTTTGCAGACTATTTCGAGAGAATTTTGTCAGCCAGACACCCATCATTCGCCGGTTGAATGTAAGACGTAAGGATGATGACATCAGTCGTTGTTAACAGCCAACCGGAGCATCAAACCTCGATGGACTGGCTAGGTTGGAAGAGGATTTATTGATAATAGGCAACTTTAAAGTAACAGTGAGTCAGCAGTGGTTCTTCATTAAATTCCAAGTCCATGCGCTGAAGCGCTGTGGTGTCAGGGATACTGGCACCACGGCAAGCAGAATGCTCATTATGGTCTTTGCAGAAGACGTTGTTGTACAGTGTAACTGGCTGGGAACCAGTGGAAAAACAAAGGTTCCCGGTCGATTTGTGACAACCAATATTGGGAGATTCATCCCATAACTTTCATTAATTACTTCGCATATGCCATGAAATCAATAACTGCATTCCAGGGAGTGTTGGTCCTGGATATTATTAGAATACTCAAAAACTGATTGAAGGATGCGCGAAACAGTGGGTACGGACGGAGAGTGGGCAATTACGTTTAACGTAGCGCACTGCATGTTCCCTCGTTTCCTTCACATCAACCAATCATTTAAATATGGGTACTACTGTTCATGTTACGTCACTGCTTTGCCCAGTAGCTCCCTAAGCTCCATATCTTCGTTAGTTCTATATCTTACACAACTCGACCAAACCTGGGGTATGGGAACCATCAAATGGTTTGCTACGACCAGGGGTCACTTGCAATGGGTAACCTATGAAAGCAGTGTATAAACTAACTGTTTTAACTGACGGCTTTTTCTTTCGTTCCACTTCAGGTCTCGGAGAGAAATCATGTGAATATGCGTAATGAACACGGAGGGAGATGTGATTTCTGTTGAGTGAGAGTACAATCAGTCTTAAGGAAATATTTTTGCCTTTGTTTATTGTCCCCTTTTTCACGGAGGTTCGATTCCACTTGACTCTGCGACAGTGTTCTAGCTGCGATTATTTGAGCCTTTATCGTTTTCGGTATTTGTACTTTTGGGGCTAGTCTGTCAAACTCTATGCGACATCTCCGAAGAGTTTTTCATGGTTGGTCATTCGTACGATCTACTCGCTACACGATAAACCGATCAGAATTTTACCGTTGTAAGTCGCCGCACAGGAGTACCCCGCGTTAGGAAGTTTGTTGCAGAAAAAAGGTTCCTCGGACGCGCACTTCCTGTTTGCAGGTGTGGAAGCGTTTACTAGAGATGATGTTACTGCAGAGGTGTAATCCGTAAGAGCATTGAAAATCGTCAAAGGAAGAGGTGGCAAAAGCAGCTGAACCGAAAGCCCAAAGTTTGTCCAGGTTTTACCGGACGAGCGCCTGTTGCGTTTCCGGAATTTTTCCGTATGAATTGTCCGCAAGCACCGGAGTTCTAACGGATTTTTCCGGGATTTCTACCGTATCGGATCCGGATCCGGCATGCCACTTGAGTTGGGCCCATCGTTCAGTTATGCTGTTGAATTTCATTCGGTCCCCAAAAGCCCAGAATATTAATTCCACTTAGTTAGTCAACCCAGTCCAAGGAATTTTCTGGTTTCTCCCTCACCATACAGTGCTCGTTTTTATACTGTCACCATTCCTACATGTCTTGGTTTACGTTCTCATTTGGCTTGTGGATCACTTTAACCCTGACAGGTAACATTTAAATTCTATGATAATCGCCAGAAGTCGAATGTGGCGGAAGAAGCCAGCAAATCCTCCGGACACTTCTAACCCTCAGATTAATTTTCGATTAAACCCGGTCGTTTTTTTTTGCTGTGCTTTTTCTCAATGTCAACTTGAGCACAAGAAAGTTTATCATCTAGAGACAGAAATCCATTTCCAGACTTCAACTACCCAGATAGTTTTGGAGGCACCAAGTAGTGAATTGTAAAAATAACGAAAAAGAACATGAAGGGTTAACCATAATACGCGGAATATAGTGACATCAGTTAAATCATTAAGTGTAACAAATCTAGAAGGATGTGTATCAGTTGGCATCTGGCTTTATTGATAGCAGACTGCGGAAGGTAACTTAGGCCACAATGAATGGCTACGACAACAGTTGCCGGTCACAATGCAGCTGATTAATCTATGTCTCATTGGAAATTTCTAACAGCATTGCATAAAGAAAATCAGTTTGGACGAAACTTTCCTATTTCCAAAGTCCACCGAAGATCTCAATATGGGGGAAGGGTAACAAGTTTTACTAATCTGTAATATGCTTCCAACCAGCAAGCTAACTTTTTAACACTGACTACATCATATATGGGGGAGTGAGCCGGCTTCACGGATGTTTACACCCAGGCTAATTCTTGTGGATGGTATCGCATGTAGTCCTCTCAAGTTAACTCCCCCCTTATTGTTTACCGCGTGCACAGCTAGTCTTCACACAAACGAGTGATGCCTGTAGGGTACCACTTGATTAACATTTTCCAAACGTATAACCGATCGTTTGGTTAGGTTTCATCTTGACTCATGTTGTGCAGTCCCGGAAATCTCAGACGCATCCACACGTTTATGAACCATATTGGAGCTCTCGCAGTCTTTGGTAGCAGAAAATTGTTTTCCCAGGCTAATGGAATAGATGCCAGCTGCTATCTGGACGTCAAATGTTGCGAAAACATTCTCGGAAAACTCAATTTTGCACCGCAGTGATTCAGGGAATCTCTGAGGCTCATTCCAACTCTTGAGTGAAGATACCGGCACAGAATTAAGAACAAAAAGCGTAACACCGCCCAATCCTCTGGATGCTCGATCAGGCCAGAAAGCCCTGTATCTGAGACGAAAGAAGCTGGAATCACCCGCAGCTGGTAAAAGCCTCTTTTTCATGCGGAATGACTCAACAAGGACGATCACCGCGCGGAATCAGAAGACCGCGCACATTAGTCCCCAAGATTTGGACAACGTTGACGCTGTAGCATTGGTCGAGGACTCGCACGATGGAGGGCTCTCCCCTAGCTTGATGAAGCTCAGGTTTCATTCAACCGCAAGGTGGACGTACTTTTTATTTCCTAAAACAACAAAACGGTATGTCCAAAACGGTGACACGCAAACTAAAGAACGATGAGTGTTCAAGTTCCAAAACCCCTTCATTATCAAACGAGGAGCCCATCTGAGTTTCGTTTCCTGTTAAACAAAAACGTGCAGCTCGTCTTAGAACATTGTCCAGATTAGGAGTCCAAATTCAGAAACGTTTACACCGAGATTAAGGACTACGTTACACGAATGCAGCTGCACAGGTTAATAATAACCATCAAGTGCATACTGGATTATAGACTCAAATTAACACTAAAATCATACACTCAACATCCGCGGCAGAGAAGCATACATTTCCCAGGAATAAAATGAACAAACCCATCACCATTCTATATCTTATACCGACAAACAATATGCAGTAGTAATATTGCTAGTAATAATAAAAATGATAATTGTCTATTTCCATGGCATTATCGCAGTGGCCGATGTAGCTCTGTGGCGTGCTCCAGTGGAGCGAGATCCTCGCCTTGACGGCCTGGCGGCTTCGACTAAACGGATCGAGGATGTTATGAATCAAAGAACTAGGTTGATGCAGGCGCCCTCAGTGGCCCCATTGTGGGCTGCATTCAACAGGCCGACCAACTGGTTTTCTCTAGAAGACGAATGACCACATTCAACGAAACTCTTCTTCCATCCTTCATTAGACGTCGCCTGGCTGGGGTGTCTAGAATGCGGGTATGTTATAAAACCTAGCTGTTGGAAGTTAATTAGGCCGCATCCAGAGTATGCAGCGTCTTTTAACAGACAAGAATCAAAAGACGTCTTTTTAGACATAACATGCTACCCTGACCGGAGCGCATTAGAACTGATCTTTATTGTAAACATATATGCGTAAAACAAGGCCAGCAGGAGCCATCTTGTTAATGCTACATGGGGAAGATGGCACTCTAGCCAAGACCCACTCTTAAGCAGCTACAATACTTAGGTCCCATGTCGAGAAAATCCTTGCTCCAAACAAACGCCTCCATTCTCAGCGTTGCACTACTTTGGTTGGTCGATTTCTTAATGCTATGCACGTCAACGATCGAGAACTGGTAAACCATTTAAACAAATGGACGTATTTAGCTCGTTGGTCCTGGACAAAGTCCACACTAGGATTATAAAGGGAAACCCGTTCAATCTTTTGAATCAGGTGTATCCCCAGCTCCTTGGAGCCTGCGGTCATCACCATTATTTTCCAGCGGAAGGGTAGCCAACAGCTGGGTAGCCAATGATCCGTCAATCTAAACGCATCAAGACAAAGGTTTGTGGGCGCCTGGCAAAACGAGTCATACTGGCTTACTTGTGGGATAACAACCTTATCTCCTTCCGTCCAGCGATGACAAAATCGATCCAAAAACCATTTGATAAGGTCTGTCATATCCAACTCAGTGGAAACCGGAATCCTAACGCATGTCTTGGCTGGTGCCCATACATCTACACAGTTTTCTTAAGTTGCCTATCTCTTTTGGGGTGGTCCCGTCCTTCTGAACCATCTTTTATCCATACTAGAGTCCTTCTGTGTTCTGCTCTTGGTACTTCCTTACTTCTAATTTAGGCCAATAACCTTCTCATTAACATTCCTTTGAGCATCTCAGTGCACCTTGATATTTCAATCTACAGCATCGTTGCCGCTGAACTACAATTTCTGGTGGACCGCGCTAAGCACTGTTCTGTCGGCTGGGGCTTGCTCATGAGGGAATGCAAAATGCAGGCATGTCACTTAGGAACGCCTTTGGTGGTTCATTCATCCCACACGATGATGCTGCAATGCGAAGCGCCGAGGGGCAGAAAACTTTAGGCTTCTCACTTACCAAGTCTCTGTCCTTCCCACATCATCGTCAGAGGGTCAGCAAGTGCACAACCCTAGTGTTTAATATGACGAGATGCAGTTGTCTAACTTTGCGGTAATGTGTGGGACGAATACGGTTGCCAAATGGTAGTACCCAGTCTGATCGGAGGCGGACGGATGACAGGCATACAAACAGGAGAGAAACAGAGGGTCAGTCTGGGATGTTTTCCAACTGGACTTTAAGATGGGTAGACAAGAGAAGAAAAATAGTTGTACATGTGAAGTTGGGTGGGCAGTTTTGCGAAGCCATGTGGTGATCTTTACTTGGTTTTGAGCGGCAGCGGATGGCCCAATATGAAGTGTGCGGGATAAAATCGGGTAGAACGTCTCGCTCGAGAAGCATAAAGTCACCTGTGTCTGCTGTGTTGAAAGCAGAGAATGTATCCTAAGTTCTAGTGATATTGCTGTGTGGGATTGTGAATTTTTCCTGGCATACCAAAGGGAGATTTAAAAGTCATGGACAGGGCTGAATCCCCTGTGATGGCGTGAGTCAGAAGCATTGGTGAAGCGAAATATGGATAGTCCCATGATTGCCAGCATACTGGAAATTACCCCACGAGATGCCATGCACCACAAAGTGTAAAATCGTGATTGATTAAGAATTCTCTACCTCTGTTCTTCTATTCTTTTTTTCCGACATCGGGATATTTTTACCAAACGCTCTCTCTCTCATTTACTATTCTTTGTTTCTCCTCGCGTTCTACCGTTGAAATTATTTTTCGGACATTTGGTGTAGCCACGGGCAACCTAGAATTAAAGCAGTTTGCTTTGTTACGGTCCACTTTTGCACTACCGTTTACGTTTGGCGACCGTAGACGTTCAGCTTGTTTACGGTGCTTTTTGGCCTTCGCGCTCGGGAGCGTGTTTGTTGGGCCTGATCAAGCATGATGAAGGCATCGTATCTGCTTGAACCACAGGACGCTACTTTCTATTCATTCCTTTTCACCAAGTGCTCATTGTACAGTTTTTCGCCTCATTTTTTGACCACATTTTTCTGGATAGTGACTGACGCTCACTGTCAAGGGTATGATCGCTGTTTACATGGTTTTTAACCCACGAATAATAACGCAGAATCCGCGGAGTAACCTTGTTCTTTCATGGATTTCGCATCACTTTGGGCTACGCGTTGCTTTGAGGTTTCGAGGCGCTACCCAGAATGTGAGAATTTTATTTTTAGGCGACCCGTGCTGTAAATCGCTGATCGGCTTCATCCGGACCAAGACCTGTGCGTTTCTTCGTAACAGAACGGTGTGTGTGTGTGTTTGTGTATGTGTGACTTTCTCGTAAGGGGATCTGTCAGATTCAGAAAGATTAAGACGGGTAGGACGCATAGCGCAAAGGTTAATAATTGTAACGATCCATGTGAGCAGATTTGGTTGAGTAGTCTTTGGAGATACTGTCCCAGGTAGGTCACATAATCGATTGCAGACATATAAGCATCGATTTAAGCGAAAACAGGACGATGTATGTAATTGGTTGCATAGCTTTCCGTACCGATGCTCTGCATAAGTGTCAGGTGAGGGTGCATTCACTCTTCCGAAGACCATGGTTGAAATACGACGGTAGTGACAGTTATAACCTTTGTGCAAAACGCTTCACCCTCGTCTGATGGTATTTGCATCAAAATGTTTACTCAGCCAGACATTTCGTTATTTTGGTTTGCTATTCTTTCACAAATTTTTCTTTCTGTAGTGCGGGAATGTGTACGTTAGGTTAGGAATTATCCCAGAACGCTACCTACCATGGTCACACATGAGACTGCGCTGGGTCCGTTAACCATATCGGTCATCAAATGGCACTAAAACTGCATCCAGGGGTGTGAACGCTCGGGTGGGCCTGGAAGTGACAGTAAGGTACTTGTTATTTACGTAGCATTCCATAGCTGCTGCAAATTTCCGGAGCAGAATAAGGCATTCACGAAAAAATGAAAAACAGACTCGAGCATTTACTTACTTGAAATCTTGCGATCGCAATTTAATCACGGAACAGGTTGGAGTAGGATGTAGGTGATTACCGCCGCACTAAGACCAAGGAAGCTTATTGCGACCAGCGATTATGCCTAGGGACAATTTTCCCGTAGACTGTTCCCAAGACTGGTCGACAACCATTTGTTCAGGTGCATTCAAACGAGCAAGAGTTTTTTCTGGTATTGCAGACGAACCGTCCGTCAAAGGAGCTTAAGACATTCCTCGATTCTCTTCAAAAGAAGGAACTTCAAGCGTAACACTCTACAAACAAGGATGGAGCACTGGCAAAACTACTACAAACTAACAACTCCCTACCTAGTACACACACCACATGCTATATTCAAGGGCATGTGCGCAAATGACCCTCTACTGATATCAGAGGTGTTCAATGAATATTTCGTCTCCTCTGTGACAACCGATGAAAAAACCATGACACCGGACATTCCCCCAGTCTACTCGGCATCCCCTCCAAGATTTTAATTCCAACCAAGTTATATTAAACCACTGATGTCAAAAATAAGACCGTCTTTTCACGTTGGACCAAACGACCCTCCCTCATGCCTTTTCAAACTTGGAGATGTAGACATCCCAATATTGTTGTCCAATTTGTTTTATTTTCTTGAATAATGGCACTTTCCCTAACTAATGAAAAACTTCTGTCATTGTCCCAATTCACAAAAACGGCTCAAAGCAGGAACCATTTAATTGCAGGCCCATCAATCACACTTCAGTTATCTCACGCATTGTGGAAAGAATAACGAAAAATTAGCCAACAACTTACTTGTTAAGTCGTGATCTCATTAACGCCGGCCAGCATGGTTTCCTTCAAAGTAAATCACGTTCTACCTGCATGATTGATTTCTTAAACATATCGACGAAGGCTATCAAAGACAGGAAGTCGGTGACTGTAATTTTCTCAGATATGAAGAAGGCTTTTGATCGCGTCTCATTGTAAGCTTCTCGTGAAAGTCAAAAGCTACGACATAACAAGCTCCCCCCCTGTTGGCTTGGTTCTCTTCTTATTTGACCTCCAGACTACAGGTGGTGAGTGTAAATAGAACTCTATCCAGGCCTTGTTCGATCACTGGTGGGGTGATTCACAGAAGACTACTAGGCCCACTGGTATTTCTGCTTTATATCAACGACATTTTCCACATCATCAAGCATGTTATTCCTTTTATGTTTGCAGTGATATAAAAATCTCATGTACGTTTCCCTCTCGTAACCTAAACACGACCATAAACAATGTTTAAAAATGACCTACCGTCTCTTGACTCATGGTGCACAGCCTGGTCGACGAAATTCACGGCCCACAAAAGCATCACACTCGCGCATAAATGTCACATTCCTACAGGAATCTTTGAAACCAAACAAGTCGTTCCTTCTCCTCACACAGTCAGAGACCTGGGTTTACATTAATCCAGCACGGTCAACTTCTCAGAAAACACCCTGATTCAAGTTGTAAAAGCTAGGCGACTAACTGGGTTGGTGCACAGAACTTCTAGAACTCTGGAACGTAAGTTGTTAATGTATAAAACACACGTAAGACCTAATCTGGATTACTGCTCCATCGTGTGTTCCAACATGCGACAGAGTGATATACTCGAGACTGAGAATGATTGACGAACATTTACAAGACGACTTCTAGGCCATTCTTCATCGCTAAACTACATAGAACGTTGAACAAAACTATACCTTGATCACTAATGATGCGCCGAGTTCATATTATTCTCTTCTTTTTCATAAGATTATTGGTAGAAATGTGTGCATCTCCGCATTCCAAATAAGGAATAGCTCTTCCTATGCCCTGCGATGCAATGAGTGGTTGGTGTCAGTTCGCATGTTGAGGACGGCGGTGGAAATTTCTTCATCAAATAATCCTCCCTATGGAATAAACCACCCCAACATATAAGGATGATTTCTTCTCCTCGGCTACCTTTAAAAATGAAATTAGGAAGACAATAACCGCACAAAATTTGTTGAACTTGCACGATCCTTAAACTTCAATAGAAAGAGCGTGATTCGGGCCCAGGATATTGACTGAAAGTTAATTTCATACGAATAAATATAACGCTCTCAACAAAGTTTAGCCATTTTCATTCCCAATAGCCCTCACAAGTACATATCATTGCAGTTATAAGCAGAGAAACATGGCCCGACCTTTTCAATCCCCATCAATGAAACTGTCAATGCAATTTTCAAATTACATTCAGTCCCGTTTAATAGGCTTGCAGCAGGGCATGTAAATAGACACAAGTATTCACATATAATTCTCAATTACTTCCAAACTAACATTTAATATCCTCACCTAAACCTCTTCTTCTGAATACACATGAAAATTAGTTCATTCCGAGTGCGAAGGGTGGCAGTATTTAGTGCTTCATTCCACACATCACATATCACTTCTCGTTCTTATTGTCACGAACCGTAACCCACAGCTGGAATACCTCCATACTGCCACACTTTTCCCTTTATCCGTCCGAGATGTGCGCGTTTGCACTCGTGTTTCACCAACAGTTCACCATCCAGTTTCTGGTCTAATCACTGCGCATCTCAACACACCTGGAAAGCAAACTGACCCAAGGCTCAGAGGAATTGTCCCAGGACGGGCAAATACGATCTGCTTCACCGGCCGTGATTAAGTGAACTCTGCAGTTGGTCTGCACGACTCACCAACGCAAACTGACGCCCACGCTGCAAGTTTGTTTAGAAATCGAGGCCACAAAATACGATCCCCAAAGCTCACAAGCTATGAGCGAACAAGTCTCCACAATTGCACAGCTTTACTGCTGTGGATAACATGCCCAACATATTGAGGGCCAATCGCCAAGAATAAAGCAACATATTAATCCGTTTCAGAAACCGCCACCGTTGTCTACCTCCGAACACTACCTCTGATTTTCCCCTCGACACCCGCGGCTATCAAAATACCAATAGCTGTCAGCGGTTTGGCCCCCGAACGCAAACAAAAGTAGCGTCGAGATCCGTTTTTTGTTTCCCACCGGCTTACCAGCGTTTGTCATAATTCTTTATCATTGTTCTTCATCTTCCCGTATTTCCGAAGAGTTTTTAATTATTTTCTAGGCCCCAGGAACCAAGGCGAAATGAATTGCTTCCCTATTCATCCCAATTTTAATACTGAGCATCTATAGTCCACCAGTACTCTTCCCTCCAGTTGTTTTGGCCCGTTTTGACAACGTTCCACCCCGTACTCACGATCTTTGTTGACTTTCTTAATCGCAGTTTAACTTCCAGGTCCATTTTATAAACTTGGCAAACCCGACCACTGCGGCCGTATCTTGGCCCTCGCTGTCATCCTTCGACTGAATCTTGCGCCTATGATACACATCATTGGTGCATATAAACATCTTGTTCCTCGTAGAATGCCATTTGCTTTTTCTCATTTTGTCCTCACCTGTGCACTACTTTCCTCCTTGTAACTTGCAATATCAGTGTAACATTTGACCACGCAACCAAGCATGCCTCTCGATGTATTCGAGGATTATACCGCAACTACAACCAATATAATAATAATAATAATAATAATAATAATAATAATAATAATAATAATAATAATAAT
>LUCM01001091.1:196237-210823 GCA_008360955.1 Fasciolopsis buskii | reverse complement strand
AATGGAGGTAAATCAGCCAACGTCCTCAACTCCTCTTCAACCACTGCAAAATGGTGCACGTTGAACTATCCACCTCAAGACGGAAATCTTCACTGAAGTTGCCAGTAGTCTGCAAACTCTAAAAACAGTCTTATTACTCCTCCTAGTCCTAGCTCCCAACCCGCTCATCACACCAAAACGTTGCCGTCAAAAGGGATGCCACATGCGCCAACCATGTTTGAAAAGCTCCAAATCACACCCATCATTTGGCAACCAATAAAAGCTGGCTGAATATCTGGTGATGTTTTACTGGATAAACGGACAAACCAAAGAACTTCGGATCTACAAGGATGCGGAGCGCACACCCGATCCCCAAGTTGCTCGATCCTCGCCCTTCACACCTTATAACAGCTGAACGATTTCCTGCACACGGGCAACTATTTATTCTAATCCCTGTTAACCCGTAACCTTTCACGCATGGCGTCAAGCACGATACTGTTCCTCTGGACCTTACCCTACCGCCATTTCAGTTCGTGCAAACCAACATATGGCAGAACGATGTTTACCCCCAACCTGATACCCGTACGAACTTTGTCCCAAGCTCGTTCGCGTATCCGGCCCACTGATATCGTCCTCACAACGAACTATGTCTCCCAATCTGCAACACTAAGACATTTCCATCGGCCCTTTGTTTCTCTCCGACCCACCCCCTCTTTGCAAGCCTTCTCCGCACGTGCCCATCCTGCTCGCCTTATATAGCCCAACTGAAAAATTGGTCAGCGTGCCCACCTTGTTCCTATTATCTTCTCTGCCTCCATCGACTTCATTTGTGCTAGCTCGTCTGCTGGCTCACCCTCTCTGATTGCTCTCATTCTTGCCCATGGTGGTGAATTCTTTTGGGGCTGAATGTAGTGATGGTGGATTAGATCACCCGGGTCCAAAAACTACCGCCCACCGGATGTGTTGCCCAATTCCCCTGACGGAAAATCTGCGTCCGTTTGCAGTCATTTTTTAACAATGTACCATTCCGTTGCCTTAGGCTAATGTCCTCCTTTCCGACGATGCAACACCCCCAAAGCCAAGGGAGATCACAAACGGGAAGCAGAAAATTTCTAAGAAATGTACTGAAAAGGAGAATGTGGAATCCCTGGGATTCTCAATCAAAGAGACACCCAGCTTTACCCACGGTGACATTTTTCAGTAGCAGGGGCTCTCTCGGACACATTTCGTTTCTCTTATTAATTTCATGTTCCATACTAAGGGAAATTAAACATATCCGCCTCTTTGAGTTCTCGTCAAATTTCGACCTCTTGCTAACCAGAGACGTGGCCCAATGAGCACAATTTACACAAAGCCATAGCCATTCTTGGCCAAAAATCTTTCAAGAACGTCCGCCACAATCGAATCGGAGGTGGCGAGCTCGTTGACCTCAGAAAATCAATACCAATTACGCTTGGCTAGGACCCCATGCCGAATATCATCCATCGCAGGGCTTACAGCTGAGCATGGCAACAAAGGCATTCTGTTTGGATGCGCCTTCCGTCCACTGGTTCTTGCCAAAATGATCTGACGGTAACTTAACCAGTTAATATTGTTTCTTGTCTACCGGGTCTTAGGCTGGTCGCTGGAGACTTTAGTACGTCCAAAATGTGCTACTTCAAGTTTTCCGCCCCCAAATAGCTGTTCCCTTTTCTTAAAAGTATTCAGCAAGTCGGGTGGACTAAACGTGCAACTGATTCAGTAAGGAATTTTAGTGATCTTGAGTTGGTATTTGCAGTAGCATTATCGCATGTCCAAGCGCCTACTGAGGCTGGTCTATCTAGATTTAATCGTCTGCACGTTGGCTTTTCATTCACACTGTCCCTACCAAGTACCTAATTCTGGGTTGTATTTCACAGCCGATCCAGTAAAACATCACCAGATATTCAGCCAGCTTTTATTGGTTGCCAAATGATGGGTGTGATTTGGAGCTTTTCAAACATGGTTGGCGCATGTGGCATCCCTTTTGACGGCAACGTTTTGGTGTGATGAGCGGGTTGGGAGCTAGGACTAGGAGGAGTAATAAGACTGTTTTTAGAGTTTGCAGACTACTGGCAACTTCAGTGAAGATTTCCGTCTTGAGGTGGATAGTTCAACGTGCACCATTTTGCAGTGGTTGAAGAGGAGTTGAGGACGTTGGCTGATTTACCTCCATTTAGAATTTCGGAGGAACTTTCGGGGTTACCGATCCTGGGTCAAGGTTAAGTGATGTTTGAGAAGAATAAGGAGGCCCAATGATCTCTGTGATGAGGGGCGTTGTGCCCGTTTTTTGGAGACCAAGCACCTCTCATTGGAGCGGATTTCGGTCTCCGTCAATCCTAATGCTTTTGTATGAGTTATTAACGGAAGTAAAATCTTACTTTCTGATGAACCCAGCAGGGGCTTTATCTTCCTGGCATTGCAGTTGAAG
Source organism: Fasciolopsis buskii (assembly GCA_008360955.1). Taxonomy (NCBI): domain Eukaryota; kingdom Metazoa; phylum Platyhelminthes; class Trematoda; order Plagiorchiida; family Fasciolidae; genus Fasciolopsis; species Fasciolopsis buskii. Next base: position 208,395 of record LUCM01001091.1, on the reverse strand, counting down.
CTGGCCGTGTAATGAGCCAAGTACGCTTTCATTATGGTTTCTGTAGCCCTCTTCGGAGGTTGACTGTCTGCAATATTAAATATTATGTTATTGGAGTTGTGTACATGCCTCAGTGATTCAAACGACGCTGAGTCTGTGAATCGACTGTTCGAGACAGCATGAAGTAAAGTGGGATTTGACGATGGTTCGATGAGGCGAGAGATTGCAGCCAGCTTGGCGATGAGTGGTAGTGTCAAATGGGCAATAGTTCAGGTCAGCTCTCTTTAAAACTTCGAATCTTCGACTGATTTCACTAAATAAGGCAGTCAGCGTGACCAAGCATTTTGTTACCCAACAGTTCTTTTGATAGTGAATGATATAATTTTAATAACAGCATTGTTGGCAGATGTGATGCGCCAACGTTTCGACTACCGTGGGTAGTCTTTATCAAGGCTAGTTTTACAGTCAAATTTGATTGGATGAGGATTTCAGCTGCTTGCGCCCCTCCAGTCCCCTGACCGAAAATGCATTGCAGTTGTAAGTGCCTTCCACGTCTGTACCACCTGATCTTGTCTTAAACATGATTATCGTAATTCAAGAAATATGCTCTTTATTATTATTATTATTATTATTATTATTATTATTATATTGGTTGTAGTTGCGGTATAATCCTCGAATACATCGAGAGGCATGCTTGGTTGCGTGGTCAAATGTTACACTGATATTGCAAGTTACAAGGAGGAAAGTAGTGCACAGGTGAGGACAAAATGAGAAAAAGCAAATGGCATTCTACGAGGAACAAGATGTTTATATGCACCAATGATGTGTATCATAGGCGCAAGATTCAGTCGAAGGATGACAGCGAGGGCCAAGATACGGCCGCAGTGGTCGGGTTTGCCAAGTTTATAAAATGGACCTGGAAGTTAAACTGCGATTAAGAAAGTCAACAAAGATCGTGAGTACGGGGTGGAACGTTGTCAAAACGGGCCAAAACAACTGGAGGGAAGAGTACTGGTGGACTATAGATGCTCAGTATTAAAATTGGGATGAATAGGGAAGCAATTCATTTCGCCTTGGTTCCTGGGGCCTAGAAAATAATTAAAAACTCTTCGGAAATACGGGAAGATGAAGAACAATGATAAAGAATTATGACAAACGCTGGTAAGCCGGTGGGAAACAAAAAACGGATCTCGACGCTACTTTTGTTTGCGTTCGGGGGCCAAACCGCTGACAGCTATTGGTATTTTGATAGCCGCGGGTGTCGAGGGGAAAATCAGAGGTAGTGTTCGGAGGTAGACAACGGTGGCGGTTTCTGAAACGGATTAATATGTTGCTTTATTCTTGGCGATTGGCCCTCAATATGTTGGGCATGTTATCCACAGCAGTAAAGCTGTGCAATTGTGGAGACTTGTTCGCTCATAGCTTGTGAGCTTTGGGGATCGTATTTTGTGGCCTCGATTTCTAAACAAACTTGCAGCGTGGGCGTCAGTTTGCGTTGGTGAGTCGTGCAGACCAACTGCAGAGTTCACTTAATCACGGCCGGTGAAGCAGATCGTATTTGCCCGTCCTGGGACAATTCCTCTGAGCCTTGGGTCAGTTTGCTTTCCAGGTGTGTTGAGATGCGCAGTGATTAGACCAGAAACTGGATGGTGAACTGTTGGTGAAACACGAGTGCAAACGCGCACATCTCGGACGGATAAAGGGAAAAGTGTGGCAGTATGGAGGTATTCCAGCTGTGGGTTACGGTTCGTGACAACAACTTTGTTAGTGCTGCGTGTTAAGCTGGTCTAGAGCTGGCAGCTCTTATTGTTCTTGTTGTCCAATACCGTGTCTAAATGTCCAGCTAACCGAAGTACTCACAGAGAAAACAGAAACTCTCCGGTTCTGAGAAAGTTTTCCTGGAGTTCAGTGAGCTTGCAGTTTAATCGGTCGAAATGGACTCTTTTGGGAGGCATTTTTAGTGATTTAAGGTGTATTGTTGGCATCAAAACACTTGCGAAGTTTGCAATATACCTTGTCAGCGGCCACCTGCACTTCGTGTGCTAGGAAAACGGTTCCAATGGGAGTTATGTTCTAAATAACCGCATGCCTCCAAGGAAAACATCCTAAAGAATGTAAAAAACCAAAATTGGCTACCATATTGCACCCGACTCATTAACTTCCCCTTTCTCCTAGCTTGGTAAGACCGAAATCTCAAATTTCTTGGTAAGCACCTTGGATTTGCCTGTTCAGTGCCACACATTCCAATCACTGTGGAAGACCTATGCCATTATCACAGTTCATAAAATGTGCACAAACTAAGACCTTGCCAATTACCACCCAAACAACCACACCCCACACTCTTTAAAGGAATGGAACGTTTGCCTAGTGATAGTCATTTCGCTTAACTTTTGAAACAAACTTATTACCACTGGACAGCAGGACGTTCTAAAGAGAACTTTTGCGTTGCTTGCATGGCTGATTATTTGAACCCTATCACTACGGTGGAAGATAAGCCATAGTAACCTGTTTGTACATGACAAAATGCTTTGAGCGGAGTATCTCACCGAAGGTTGCCAAATGAAATCGAATCTTAGGGTACCGTTGTTCCAACCTTCTTGCAGTTTTTATCATACCTGTCACCTAGACACCAGACGTTCCAAACCGATAGCTCCAAATTTGAACTTAGTTCAGTGACTGACAGTATAATCAAAGGCACCATTCTGGGTCCCTTGCTGTTCTTGTTGTACGATAACGATTTCGTCGATGTTATTCGCAAAGGTGTCCCCTCTTTCATATCGATGGCATCAAAATTGTCCCCCCTTTTGCCCACCATTATGAACATATCGCAGGACTTAGCGTAGCTCAATTTCTGGAAGAAGGACTGAATGATGGAATTCTCATCTGTAAAAAGCAGCAACATGGAACGCAAGTGCGACATACCCACAAAAGAACCCCAACTCGATAACCAAATCATTCCCGTTAACTTTGAAACCTGCGACTCGGGTCCAAATTGGTCTCGAGCCATAGACTTCCCGGAACATGCCCTCACAAAAGCTGCGAAGGCAAATAAATTAATGGGCTGCTTCACAGAACTCCGAAGTCTTAAGAAAGTGAATTACAGATTCTAGGAACTCAGGTCGTTTCCGTTCTGGACTTTTACTCTTTAGTCTGTTCTAACATGATGCGCTCGTACAGAACAGCATTCAAAAACATTCAGCGTGCCCTTGCCAAACAGTTGACGGAATTACGTGGGAAGCTGTGAGTCACTGCATTCATGCCCTTCGTGGCCCCAACGCAGAACGGCAAACATGGCGCCTCCAATAATACTGTTATAGAGTTCAACTGCGTCTCTGTATCTTGCGTTAGAAACTCACCCCAGTACTCTCTTCAAAATACGGAGTCCATTGTTAATTCATTAGTATCGAAGACATGTCAGAGCCGTATTCTTTATTACGGGATAACCCCCCCCAGCATTTACGAGTTTTATCCCCATCTGCTGCGTCTGAAAAATATGAAAAACAGTTACCGTACCTTTTCTCATTTATTTGTATCAACCATGCTCACGTGAACTCGAAGTGCGTGAAACTGAATCGGGATTTACAAACGCATTGATGAAACCGTTTTCTCAACCGCAAAAAGGGAAATAAGTTTTCTTATGTCAGCATATAAAAAACGCATAACCAAAACCAAAGCGGTACACTCTTGGTTTCTCACCTCTATTAAATGTACCAACCGTATACGGATGATTTCACACCGTAGACATAACACTTTATAGACCCATAGTACAAACTTATCGTCCATTTCCGAGGGTTCGAAGCTTTGCAAACATGGAGCCTCATGTGCATTTCCATAGGGTTGCCCATCGCACTATTCTTCTCTTCCTATCTTTTCATTTTGTTCTTCCAATTTAGGGCTGAAGTCCGACATTAAAGCACGCAGTTCCGCGTCGAATCAGCCTCACCCCTCCTTTGTCTTCACAAATGATTCCTTTTGCTTAATAGTCTGCTTTAGGTTCCACAAATATCAATGATCTGGATTTGAGTATAGAAGTACACATGTGCACTTCTGTCTTCTCTACTACTCAACTAACTACGATCCCCTCGTCATACGGGTGTTGTACCCTTATTCGACCATAATGTCCGAAAATTTAAGTTCAATATTGTTCCCATTGTTTACTCATTAGTCATCGCAGCTCCTTACATGGTTGAATTCAGTCAGTAACACCATCTGACTATCCTAAGCGACCATCTCTGGATGAAAATATTTAAAATTCAAATTCACTCCTCCACATTACTCACCGAAATACTCCGGTTGCACCCGTTAATTATCATTCTTTGCATTCACTATTATGAAAACCTACACGTTTTGTCACAGGTTAATTCCTTCTATCCTTGACAAATTCAGTCCGCCATCCAATAATTTTCCGACAATTTCCGAGAGTCCAACGGTATCTTTCTCTTAGATTCGACTATTTAGACCATGTTGTTTACTGTGGATATGGTCAGTCGCTTATGCACATCTGCCCTTTCTAACACCGTCCGAAATCGTGAATACGGCCGTTGCACGCAGAGCATCCGACGAAATGTTGGATCATGTTCACTTTATTCACGTGCCTGGAAGACTTGCACAAAGGGTGTGCCTGCTGAATCGTCTATGCAAAACAAACAATCGCATTCAACAACAGCCTAAGGCAAAAGTTCAATATAGTTGCTCTCCGGAATGTATGCAGGGACTTTAATTCCTTAGAGATATTTGCGCTGGCAAACACGTTCTAATGCGCGATATGACACAAGGCCGGTCCGCAGCTCACTTCATTTTTCACAAACTACTTAATTGTGCATGGACGTGAACAATTACTTATTACTCTGGCTGCCGCGACTTCCACTCGCCTGGGACTATTCACTCCTAGAAAACCGATATCTCGCTTATCCTACCTACACTATATCCGCATTCGCTCCTACACCGCACGTTTATGCAGGCGTCATCGCAACAGTGCGGGCACGTTCAGATATACCGCCTTGGCCGCTGCACATCGGGTGGGCAGCTTGGCCGCAGTGGTATGCGGCTGCAGCTAGGTTGGTGGAAAACACCTGCGTTTATCACCTAAACGTGTTTTTAAGGTTGGATATCCAGCACTCCGTCAGCCCAACCCACTAGCACTGCTGTGATGAACAGCCCTCTAGTCCCAGTGTTCACGTGCACCCTTCTGTACTAGCTTCCCCTTGCTCCTTCCCAAAAGTTCTTTTTACCCGATCCTTACAAAGTGAAGTGAAACGAAAAACTTTTATTGGCATCTGATATGGCCTGATATTCCGCATACATCTCACCATTTGCCCCCTCCTAAATTGCTGATGTTCATCTTCTCCCATAGACCTTTATTGCGTTTTGAAAATTTGGCGACAAACTGCTGCTTCTGGTATCAATCTTTCGGAAGAGTGTACTTGACACTGCCTCAATTGTGTCCGGTTCTTCACCAGCTGGCCAACAGTTTCCCTTTCTATTTCTAACTCCACCTCCACCACTGGACCTGCTGCAATTTACGAAATCAAAACTACTCATAACAAATCTCATGAATCCAATTACACAATTTCTATTCAGCGCTGCCGTCTTCGATTCCCACAACCAACCGTGTCCCGAATATCCGGTTTCTTATGCAGTGTCCGTTTAGTATACTGTTCACCATACTATACATTCCGGAGAAACTGCCCCCAAATTCCCCTTCCTCCGTTTTGTGCAATTTCCGTCTCTCGCCACGAGTTGTCTACTCTCTAATACCTAGCCCGTTTCTATCTCCATTAATCAGGAGTCTTGCCGCATGAAGGTCTACCGGTGGCGTTGGCGTCCCACTCGGTTTGCTACGTGCATATGGCGGCATACGAGGTGCATATGGCGGCATACGAGGTGCGCAACAAAACTAGCAAAATAGTACTATCCAAAAGTCTCCGTCGAACTCAAATTGCCCGCGAAGCTGATTGTTATCATATCAGTCCTTATCATTCAAATATGAACCACGTATGTGTTGTTTATTATCTTGAATTTTTTTCCATTTCGTCTATCTCGATTATCTTATCTTATCTCGATTATCTCGATTTTTTCGCCGCCGTAGCACTTTATGATCGTTAACACTGTCTGCGTCTTAGCCCCGTCCAGGAAATAAATATTATTATCATTATTTACGATTCGGTCGGCTGGGACTCGATAAACCTTAAACTCAGTTAAACAAATTCGCAAGTTTGCATTATCCTTGCATCTAAGAGTTTTTGAGCTTGTCTACCTCACATGATAGCAAAGCATTCGGGCAACTGGGGGCAATAAGCAATTTATAGATACCGTCACAGTGCCACTAATTTAGATGAATTCCCCATTCTAAACATTAAATAAATTGCAACCATCTTGAGGCTATTCCGGTATTATTGAAAATCTGTCCGAAGCTTGCGGATCACCAGATCCCTGTAGCAGAGTCGAATATGTCCACGTCAGCGATAGTTTCATTCTTTGGCATGGATGATCTCTTACGAATGCCTTTTGGCTTTCGCATTGCTGCCCAAACATTTCAGCAATACTTGGACCAGTCTACTAAATGGTTGGGTTTGCTTTTGAGCTTAAATCGATGACATCTTGGCTAAAAGTGAATCCGAAGAAAACTACACCCTCCATTAGCGCCAATTATCCATATTTAGAGCGGAGGATGACAAGAACATCATGGAGGAAAACGGCAGGTTTGGAGAAATCCCGGTGGATGCTTTTGGTTACATGATCAATCAGTAAGGTGACTTCTAGCTTGGAGGGGAATCGCAACCCATCCGCGGCCTTCCGTTACCCGTTCAACTTTCGTTAATTTGTCCATTTAACGGGATAGTTAGCTACTATCGCTATTTCAGTCCTCTTGCCGCCCATTTGACTAGGTCTGTGACTATAACAACGCAGATCCTGTAGAACTATTATACGAAAGTAAAACTGCCCCCAGTGAAGTCAAAGGTGCTTCACAGAAACTCGCATGAATTAAATTTTGGCATGTAAACAAGTTACTATTCAAGTACTCTGAGAGTGAACCCTTACAAGCGCACCACTTCCATCATTCTGCTTCAGTCGAAAACGATAGCACATTTACCACTGTTCACGATCGCCTGCCATATTCTTCAATGCCTCTAAACCCCTAGTTGAAGGGACTTTCATATCCCCACAGAAAGGAAGTGAGACCCCGTTTAAGTACTTCTGCTGTGCGTTTGCTCATCCCAAGTTTTCAAGTCATCTGAGCTCCATATGGTTTCTTCAGCTCTGTCAGAGGAACGCACAACAGGGCACGTTAGATTAGACGAGTGTTTACTAAATGCAACTCGTGACCAAACCGGCCTTGTATACTGTTTCATACGCTGAGATAAGATCTCAAAACTGAAACCTAATACTAGATTCCTAATCTGTGCGGTACCCAGCCCGAAGGTCCATTTACTCCAAGTCGTAATACATACAGTGATTGGTCGGCAACCTCCAAGTGACGAACATCGAAAAGTATAAGTCGTGTCTCGCAGCCGTACAGCAGAATTTGGCGCATTGCGGCACGGTATACACGGCCTTTTAACTGCATGCTCTGAGAAATGTAGAGAGGCTAAGTAGTTGAGACTAATGTCACAAATTATGAGTCCACGAGCGATGGGTATCCGCGGAGAAAAATTGAATTTTGGGTGGTTTACACCTGTGTGAACTTTTTGCATCTATTGAGAGAGACGCTTATCATCGGTCTTCCAAAGCATAAATTCCACATAAATTTCTCTAACCGTTGTACTACCTTCCTTTGACTGAAGAGGGTTAACTACTTTTATCTCATCAAAATATAGAAAGGGACGCCGAGAATTATTGAATTTGCTGCACTATTAATATACATGGGGAATGACAGTTTGCCACGTACGTTGCCCTGTGTGACGCCGATAGTAAGAGGTCTAGGATTAAAGATATCACCCTCAAGTGTAATGAGGCCAAGCAGCAGCAAATTTAGGTCAGGGCCACAACTAAGAACAGCCGTGGAGAGATGCTATCAGGGCCTTGGTGACACCTTGCGTTGAAATTGGCTAAATTTCTTGCAATAGTCTTAAGGTCAAAGGCCACAGAAAATAAAGTTGTGTTATTCCTATTTTGAAGTTGAGGTGGATCGCTGACTGTAGCTGGGACCACGGAGGAGGCAAAATATTGATTGAATGCCTAAGTTATTCATTTGGCGTTGTCGCAGACTCAACATTAGGCAAAAATAGGAACTCCGCTGAAGGTTTGCAATCATGGGACCTTAATTTACATAGTTTTAAATGTATTACGGGGTATTTTTATGCCTCAGCGCTCTAGCTTCTTTCCGATGGGAAAGTTCCCTTAGGAAAGAGATAGTGTCAGAGAGCTGGTGCAAAGGAGCAAGCCTAGAAAAGTCATATTTCAATGAAAAGTGCCGTTGCAACTTAACATATTTGAAAATTATAACGGTAAGTTGTGAAGCCTTTCCTCTGTTTGTTCCTCTTATAATGATCAGTTTCAAGATGCTGCCTGTTGTTTTAAGGGTCTGGATGGGGCAGGGCGAGTTCTGATTGGTGTTAAATATTTTTGCATCGCCAGGAGACGATAGGTTTTGAGGCCCACCGAGATGGTCGTAGCAGACTTATTTATACACGGGCGTTTCCGGGAAGGCCATGGCAAAGGAGATGGTGATGAACTGTCTAAATCAACATTTGCCTGTTGCTGTTGTGGGGCCTCAGGGACCGGTCTGTGAACAAGGCTCCTAGCCATGCCGGGTATCTTGGTGGATTTTGTTTTGCCGAATCGTTTGTGGGTTCTCGCTTGCATGCATTCTGAGGGCCTCCTTTTGCATTGGGGTTCTGTCAGGAAAAATTTTGATGGACCTGAACGGGGAAGCAGACGCTATCTTAGCTTTATTTCTCAAAAACTGCTCTTTAGCAGCAGGGTTAAGGAACTGAAACAATCCTGGACATGATTTGCTTAAACTTCGTTTACGTGGTCTTAAAAAGTGACAAGCGTGTCCTGTAATATTGCAAGCAGCAAGACAGTGGTTTTAAACGAGTCCAGTAGAATGTGGTTAGCAACATTAAAGTCCACGGCTTTAGACGATCTTAGGTTTCGCTGCCTAATTTCTGAAAACATTTTATAGATAGCCCAACAGGCACTAGCGAGATGTTTGCGTAGTGGGTTTTCGGGCGCCTCAGTTAGGTAAGTGAGAGGAGGCGGCTTTGTGATCCTTGGCTCTATCGGTAAAGTTTTGTTGTTTATCTCATGAATCGTTTGCCCTAGCTTTCGTATTTCATTGTTAGTGTCCACTAACACTTTTGTGACACTAGCAGTGCACACTGGAGTTCGGCAGATGGGTTGTGAGCGGATGGACGCGGTACCTCTAGCCGCTATGGTGTTTTGCACTCAAAAAATGACGTTATCGGTGAGAGCAGCGCTGCGGTAAAACTACGAAATGCAATTAATTATTGAAGAGATTAGAATAACACCGATGGACCCCCAAAGGATATGCAACCCCTGGACGACCAAGTGCAAGTCGCCTAGTGTAATGCACCTGACTGAAATGACAAGAACAGAAACAAAACGTAATCTGAAATAAGGCCTAGTTAGTATATTCGCCATCGCACAGCTTAGACGGCCAAACCAGCCGGGTGGTACATAGGAAACACGCACACCAAACTAGATGAGCTTTTACATTGAACCTCAGTTGCACCTGCAAAACAGCATGCTACGAAAGCACTGCAAAACAGCTCTCGGCGTGAGCCGCTTTTAAACTGGAAGGACATTTTATCAGCCAAGCTGGCAGAATGAGCCCCTTTGCGGGACTTCTATGAACATAAAATAGGCCGAACAAAATATATTCTACTTTTTACTTTTATGCACGTTGAGCGTACAAACCAAGTGAAATTTTTTTTGAACAGCTCATGAATTTTGGGACAGTATTGTATTAAACTCGGGAAGAAATGCTACCTTTACCTGAGTTCACCGAATCACTGATTTTGGTAGTATTGCAGCGACCAGTCCCTTTCGAATACGCACGTTACCCGAATTTGCAGATAGATACCTTCTACTCCCTGTCTTTTAGTACCTCATCTTGTTTGAGGGAGGCCTTCAGAAAGCCGTACATACTTCTAGCGTCGACAAAATTACGTGGCTTAATTACTTTCAGAAATGTAAAGCATACACAGTGATGGAAGCAATAAAGGTCGGCCGACAGCGCCCTAATTGGGACGCTCGAGTGGCTGGAAGCAAGTTTCTATCTCGCGGACGCTGACCTGAAGTTATCTGAACGTCCGGAAATGTACAAGACGGATGGACCGAATTATTTGTGCACGGAAAATAGTTCGCTTCTCCATTCCTCTCAGCCTAGAGAACTAACTGATCCGTTAGTGCGAGAACATGAATGAATTTTATTTTGATATCGTGCATATCGCATGTATCATCTCATCGTTTTTCGGCCAAGGTTTGTTTTAATAGTCTAGTTTCTGTGTGACCTAGTTTTCGTTCGGCCTTGGTGTTTATGAGTTTGTTTGCGGTTTGCTATCGTTCGGCCCAAGGATGCCAGGCTTAGGCAATGAAATGATTTGCTCTACTGAAGTGTCGTTCATTGACTGTGGGGTTGATTCTTTGGAGTTAATAGATCGACAGCAGCTCGAGAAAGCTTACTCCCTTAATCTGCACCATAATTTGATCAGACGTATAGAACAGCTTTCCTCAGCGACAAACCTCCGACACATTGACCTTTCATCAAATCTGATAACGGAAATTCGCGGCCTGGAATCTCTTCCATTGCTGAGGACTTTGGATCTCTCATCTAACCGTCTACGACGTGTTGAAGGCTTAAAACACTTGAGGTAATCTGGGAGCGAATTCATGATTTTATTTTAGCTAGTTTATAATGTTCATCTATTAGCAGATGTTTAGAATTACGCTCCCTTTGCGCATTCTGCTCAAGGGCCTTGCATTTGGTTTTTTCTATGCAGCTTGCCGTCATTAACTGGCTGTAGCTAGTTACTAGGCTATTCGATGCCTCCCGACTGAAACGCCGAGCAACACGATCAGCCATATCCTAGTTGAATACTTGTTTGACCATGTTAGAAAACTGCTGGAAACGTGTGTGACTGATTTTGAGGCGCTATTAGGATAAAGTCGTGTTGTCCCGTGCAAAAAATTCTTGACCCACTTCGATTTTTCAATCACAAATTTTCCTTCATATCCTGTTTATTCCTTTCTCTATCCACATGTAACCAGTAGCTTAAATATAGACATCAATTCTAGGGTAACTATTTATAACCAGGGGATCTGGGTTATGTACTTTTTCTGCACATCCGCAACAACTCAGTGGGGCTTCTTAAATAGGTAATCAGTTCTCGGTGCGATGGTCTCGTAGGATAACTGGCATCGGCCCTTACTTGATTAGACCGACTTGTCGATGTATTTTGGTGAGGTAGAAATACTAGCCTTGGTATACATCAATGAGAAATCTCCTTTAGTGTCATTGACCGTTTCCTGCAGCGAGTTTTTGGCTTAGAGTCCTTCATAAACACTAAATAACGTTCACAGGCGTCATTGGTCGGCACCAGCCAGCCTTGAGTGAGAAGGCTGAAGCAGCCCTTCTAGACTGGATCCAATTCAACAGTCGCTTGTGTGCCATGAGACTGCAGAGATCAGTCGGCGTCCGAAAGGATAGTAGTGTTAGGTGTAGTTTATTTGTTACCTCGGCATACGCTCCAACAGACTGCAGCACTGACATGGAGAAAGACGAGTTTTTCGATGACCTCGTCACTCTTGTTCGGAAGAGCAAACGCTCTGATATTGTAGTGGTAGCAGGTGACTTTAATGCACAAATTGGAAAACTGAGTGCATCGGGGTCCTGTTTAGGTGGGCGATGCGCCTTGCCTGCACAGCGAACAAACAACGGGGAAAGACTTCTCCAGTTCTGTGTAGATAATCATTTATTCCTATCTAGTACGAATTTCCGACACAGTTCGCGTCGCACAGCGACGTGGCGTTCCAACTCGACAGGTACACTGAGTCAGATTGACCAAATCGCAGTTAGCTACCGTTGGCGCGGTTCTGTTCAGAACTGTAGATCATACTGGACCACGTACGTCGAATCGGACCGCGCGTTAGTTTTAATGCAATTTTTGCTGCATTTGACCGGCCATCGACGCAGGCCACAAATTCGATTGGCT
>LUCM01001091.1:79423-193323 GCA_008360955.1 Fasciolopsis buskii | reverse complement strand
CTTCGAGCCACTTCTGGGAATACCTTGTTTCATCGTCTGAAACTTAGTTGACTACGCTGGTTGGGTCACGTGTTGCTTATGCCGGACGCATATCTACCATACCGTGCCCCATTTTGTGTTCCTCCTAAAGAATGGAAGAAGCCATGTGGAGGCCATTAGATGTCGTGGCAACGCGGAATGAGAAAATGTACAGCGAAGTTAGGTAGAGTAGGTGTCTCACGCCTTCTTGGTTGGGTTCCGAAAGACTTGTCGAGTTGCTGGCTGGAGACACTGAAGGATATGACAGTGAACCGTGAACAGTGGCGATCGTGCTGTCATTTTCTATCGAATCAGAATAATTGAAAACACGTGCCTTTGTACAGTCAGGCTGTGTTCCGTGTGTTGGCTGCAGCAGCATCTTATCTTTTCCCGCTTGTGTAGTTCCACTCCCTGTTCCCGTTGGATATTCACTCTTTTTATAGAAATGGATAACTCTGGGGAAGGGCAGCGGCCAGTGAGGCTTGCCTTGCTGTTTAACGCTGAACGACGACGACGATGATGATGATGATGTGTGATCAGGCTGTCGAATTACTTGAAGCTGTTGGCTACTTCTAACCACTCACTACAAAAAAATGAGCTCAGGGACAGGCTTCTTCCAGTCATGAGGACGTACTTTGCATTTTATGATAACAGTTGAATGGAACGTGTATAAATCATTGATTCAAGTTTCACCTTATTAAATTTACATTTGAAGCACTGAAGTATCACCGAGTATCCAGAGCATAAACGACGATGGAACAGAATTCACAATAATCTTTAAGAAAAATTCCCGACTTTATTAGGCTGCCTGTTTGATGCGAAATGGAAAAAATGCAGATCAACACTTTTATGAGGATCTCGGCGTTAGAGATCACATTGAGCGATTGCTACTTCACTCGCCGAGTTCGTTCTTTATACTACACTGACACATTCATTGAAAAATGATACGTACCGAAGCGGAAATCCTAACAGATTTCAATTACTTCAAGTGGAATTACTTGTGCCTTTGTCACTGTAACTAAATCAAGTTTAGACTTTGAGTCACGGTGTACCAGTTAAAATGAAAAGAAGACTCGAAGCCGGCTGATATACATATCTTTAGTTACAACTGCTTCACTTACTAATTTTATGAATGAGTTAGAAAAATATTAATATATAAAACTTCTGTGATATGATACAGCTTTTATTCCCACTTTTAGTTTCGATAGACAAACAGCAGGAATTTAATTTCCTAACTCTTTTGCAGAAGAATCAACTATCCCATTACTAGGAAACATTATATATTCGCTGTTATGTTAAAAAGCTTCTTGATTTTGCAAGCATCTGTATAATTATTGTTTTATCTTGTTAAGGTTACCATTCTATCATTTGTGGACTGCCCAGTGAAGTTCGATGAGTATCAAAGAGGAGTGATTGCTTCACCAAGCTCACGTACCGTTATAATCGTAGCACCTGAGTGTGAAGAAACCAACGAACTCAGTCACTACATGAAGCACACTTACAGTCGCATCCCTGGAAGCATTCAGATGCCGTGTGAGACACAGAATATCGCACAGTATTTACTCAGTCAGCCGATGCCGACTTCGTACAGAAGACTGCCTGGAGAGGTGCCTCACATTCTTTTGAGTTTTGTGAATCAGATTTGTTTAGAAAAATCACATCGCTACTTTTACTTTTGATTGAAACATTTAAGCGGCGAAAAAACACGCTTAAGTTATTTTGTAAGCCTAACTGACAGCTAGACGAACGGTACTTCACGCTAACCATAGTGAGCTGAATAGTTAAGCATTGTGGTTGGCACAAGTTAGTGCTTTCATCATGGTTTTCATGTCTTTTTCATATGCAAAAGAATCATTGCACTGGTAAAAATAAAGTGATTCAGAGAATGCTTAAAGGCAATTAAACTTTATTTTCAAGACCTCTTGTCATTTATCGATATTAATAGACAAATTCTTAATTTTCTATTTTATATCGACAACCTACTCTGCATATGAATGTTTTGATTATCCTTGACAAATGACGGAAAAGCAAAAGGGAATGTATTTTAAGAGACTATGTAGGCAAGAGAATGAATTAACGGGAGATGTTCGTGAAGAGCAATCAAACTTCACTTGCAGGATTAGTTTGGAATTGGCCTTTGATTGTGATGTCCGCGGAATTATACTTGTTGCTATTCATCAGTGCAGTATGAAAGTCGTGCGTAGTAAACGATGTTTTGGATTTTGTTTCAAATTACTGAACTCACAAGCCTCCGTTACAGGTGGAGCTTCGTGTATGCATCTTTAGAATTGACTACCCGTTACTCCATGAAATAGCATTAAGTAGCTGAATGATAATAGTTGAAGGATAATCAAACTACCAAAGTGGTAACTGTTTGGGAAAATAATGTTGCGCTCAACTTCGAGGGAAAAAAGTATGAATCAAATGCTGACGTCACATATCAACGATGTATAAACAATTTATGGAGACTAAATATTGCTGACGTCACAACCGGACACAGCAGTAGCCTTTCCCAAAACTTTTTCTCCGTTCATAAGACCCGCCATACTGGAGACATACACAGGATCACTTAAAGAATAAATGTATGCCTTCTCGAACAGTGTCAAAAACATCAGCTCAGCTTTTTGCGAGGTAAAGTTAAGTCTCAGCCGTAAGGATCCGCAACTAATTCAGCTTATTTTGCTGCATGCCAACATATTTATGTAAATATGCAAATATATATATATATATGCGAATATTTGGAACGATTAAACACTTTTGTTACTTGCAGATGCAACTGGAATTGTTAACACGGAAAACCTCACTTTAAAATTCCTCACGGGTACTGTATAAAACAAGTCAGGGGTTCTTTCCAGTTTCTGGAATTAATGGCAAAGCAGTTGAATTTAGCAGGTTGACGAAAACCAAATCCTAACAATTTGTCACTTGATAAGCATGTCACGTCATACATCAAATACTGCGGCCAAATCGAGTGTAACGACAAATGTGCTTTCAATTATCGTCTGCTTGTTGCCAAACGAAACAGTAGAACTATAAGTATCGGTTTATTGGTTTTTCGACAATGCAACCGAGGGTAATGTAGTTCACTGAGTTCCATTGTTCCATTGTTACTTGTAGAATAACGTAGAAAATCAGACTGTGTTTACTATTGATAACAAGAATCGTTAGGGTTTTTCCACTTAGTGATGGTGCCTTTTAAACGCCGGAAATAGTCAAGAACCCTAATTAACCATATGATTTCTTTTCTTCACAGCTTCTCGATGTTCCTCTCAGTAGCATCCATCACGTTGTGACGGTTAGTGATCTGAAATCCGGCAAAGGTAAGTGCTTTTGAAAAACCCCAGGCAGCCGAGTAATGTGTGAAAATAAAGATTGCAATGTTTTCTAAGGAAAACTGATGATAAAGACTAGCTAAAGAATTGAAAAAAACAATCACTTTAGAGTTCCATTTTTGTTCACAAATCTCACACCTATGAGTTATGCATGATATTATTCTTTTACTGGCTTAGTTACCTTAATTAAGGTCCTCGGAAATATTTCTGGGGCAACCGGAAAAGCAGCTGAAATATTCTGTTGCAGACGGAATGTGTTTATATCCTAAGTTTTGTTTTGAGTTCAATTGATCAACGTAAAGGTTTACCACAAAACAGGAGACAGTATATTATTTTCGGTAAACGCTTATCCAAGTACACAATTCACTGAGATTACGTTGTGACGTCATATACTCGAGTTTGTTTTCAACTTCCTAATTTCTTTCTCTTGTAGTCAAAACAGGATATGGGATAGTGTTCGCCTCAATATCGAAGATTGATATAGACAAAGGCTTTCCTTTACAAATTATCCGTACACAATGCAACAGTTGTCAGAGGAAAATGGAGGCTTGTGACCCTCCAGCAGACTTTGATATATCTGCACCCGGAAAACCACAACCCAATGAACTTAGCAAGCAGTTTGTCATGTGCAATACTCCGGAATGCCCAGCAGCCAAACAACGTTTCATAATTTCCGACAATCAGCATGTTCAGGTGAGTAATATAATTTTTTTTGGATTTCTGTTCGTCTGCTTATTCCGCTTCTTGGGATCAATCTGTTCAAAGGATAAGATTCCCAATGACCAGCATTTATCTGTGATTGTACCAGTTTACAAGGGAAGCGATAGATTCTCATGTGTATGACGTTCTAGGACTTGGAATTCCCTGGAGATCTCCTCCTCAGTTGATGAATCTGTCGTAACAGGTCATCGGACGCTTGTTGGAATAGCTGCGGGGAGGCGCTGACGCTGAAGGGCAGCTAAAGCTTGACTGAAAGTGTTTCGCTTAGCGTGCAAGATGTCGCTACAGATTGTGGATAGGCTAGCCGTCAGCTTCACAGGTCGTTCCGCTCACATCTAATGCCCTCCTACCGGTAGCTTGGATGAGGCGAAACAGCTTGTGGGAATTTCCCATGGTGACAGCACTTTCCATCTCCGAAGCTCGTCGAGACCACCAAATCTCGCGATCCCCACGCAAGATTGTGCCAAGTTCACTTCCCGTAACGAGTCGTGCTTCCATCCGGGATGGACTGGCTTGCCTTAAAAAGGCGCAAAGTATCAGTAGCACTCCATAATATCACAATGTGATGAGTCAAGCCACAACTGACCATGCCATAGAATCCAAAGCATTCTTGGTAAGCGACCGGTGCTCGTCGATGTTTTGAGGTGGGAGCAATCGTAGCCTTTTAGCCACTGCGCTTCGAAACATTGATAGGCGAGTCGGATCAGATGGCTTGTTGCAATCTGACCGACGCTGCAGCGTGGCTTTCGAATGTCCACCAAGGAGAATGGATAACTTAGTGTATAGTGCCGCGTGGTCGGAGTCGCGAGGAGTGCTCCAGTATGACCGATGTGGTAGATTTGGGTCCGCCGCTGACTTGAAGAGGACAGGCACCAGGTGGTGTACCGGCGATTGGAACGTCTGAAACTCTTACTGGCGAGAAACAATTGATGAACTGAACACAAAGCCAACAACCGTGCCTCGTTTTTGGAGCGACAGGAATCGAGATAAAGGAACCACCTAAATGCGCCTCATTCGAGCACAGCCGAACTACTCTAGGATTCATGTCCACTGCCGAAATCACGTCGTCACCCCGCCTTGCTGTACGTAGTAGGTTCTGCTTACCGCGGTCTCTCACCCGAGTGTTCGTCAACGTCGATCCATTTTACTTTTTCTTCTTCATTTCTCATTGAGATGGTTGTGGAGATAGTCCTGGCCTCTTGCGAGAGTAGAGGCATTGATATTTATCAGACAGGAATCTCCCTGACTTGAAACATGCGGACGAATTTATGCTAACGAGACCCAAATAAGTTGCCCTTTTTCCTCGGTTGCCCGGGCGACAGTGTAGATATGTTTGGGATGCATTTTGCACCTTCGAAGCGTAAAATACTGTTGCAGGAATGGATTGACTCAAAGCCGAATGTTGTTCTTACAGGGCAGCAACTGGATGAGTTGGACAGATTTAGCTACCTGCGTAGTTGTATCTTACTCGGTGGTCGTATGTCGGATTAGTGTCTTCGAGCCTGCGGAAGGCTCGATTGACATTCACTAATTTGATGCGTCTGCGGCGTCGGCATGGACTCTGGTTGTTGACCATAGGTCGAGTATATGGAACAACATGGAGATCGGTATTGCTCTACGGCTCCGAAACATTGACTGGTGAGAGCAGAAGACATGTGAAGACTTTTTGCATGCGAAAACCGATGTCTTCTTAGTGTTAGTGGAATATAGCGGGGGAATTTTGTCCGAAGCCTGGGGATTAGACGTGAGGTGCTGGGTCCTAGGGTTCAGTCCTTAGAACAATCACTGGATCAGAATAGGTTGAGGTGGTTGGGACATGTTTTGCTCACATCCACAAAACGGCTGTTTACTTGTACGTCGTTCTGCAAGGTAATGGCTAGAAGAGGGTTCGAGGTGACTAGTGGAGGACGTGTAAGAAGTATGGAAACTCCAACCAGCGGAATGGCTGGTATAAGTGCAATTCCACTACGGGGTTGGTGTCCACGAGATATCTCGAGGCCATAGGTGACGACAATGGATGATGTAACTCATGATATAGCATTCTTGCATTCGAAGCTTTCCTTCTTCTGTGTGGTCTCTTAAGTCACTATTTTTCCGTCCATCTTTAGTATCCCTCGTCATTTTTTCAGTTTGGGTAGATGGTGCTGTGAGGTAGTAACCAAAACCAGAGTAGGTTAGTGCAAGGTTAATTACTGTACAAACTGAACTGAACTGATTTGAATAATTTTTGTGAGTTGCGATCGCTACCTCAGGAGCAGAGTACTTTGTAGCTTTTAATGTAACCATGACGGACGAAGAAATTACCAAGCCAATTTCATTCTCGTTAAGAATCTCTCGTAGATGGTGATTCACTTTCCCCCGGACCCTTGCCGCACCTGAGCATTTCGGAATTCTTGTGGTTTTCTTTCGCTTTAGGTTTCAGAGGCATGAATTCCGGACCAGTCTCTCCGTGAAGGAGCCTGGAGACTACGGGTGCGCCGTTTAAACTTCTCTCATACGTGAAGAATTAGGAACGTCCATCACCTTTTAATAGTTGACTTCATGTGGTTTCCCAAATATTATCTAAAGAATTTCCCATTGACGATATCCAGTAGTGATCGTTACTACTACTTAAATAATCGTTTAAGCATTGCTACTAGCGATAAATTTGTCCAATGGGCTTGAACAGAAGGCCACTCTGGGCATTTTCATTTCAGGGTTAATATTTCTGCTGCTGCCTAGTCCTGGCATATAGTGGTCAACAAAATAATGACCTATAAAGTTTTCAGTTAAAATTTCGCTAGATGTTAAAATAGCAATCTAAACAGCGTTTTCAGTATTTCGCTGATCGATTTGCCTGATTCGACAGGTAATTTTGATCTCAGAGCTTCGTCGCTGTGGGGAAGATTATTTTTTGTATATCTTTCTAAATGTACACTGGTGTTCTCGCCTAGCCTCGGATAGACGTTTGGCAGAGTTACTGAGCTAGTCCATTATTGAAACTCTGCTGGTGGATGCTAGTCGAACTTTCTGCGGAAACGTTTTGTACTATTAGGGCTAGGTTCAAATTTCAAATAAATTAATGCTAAGTAATTCAGGATAATCAGAAGTAGTAGATATGTTATCAGCCTGATGAAAGCTATGGAAAATGTTAGCGATATAGTGCTTAAAACCACAATAATATTTTGTAGAACTATTTTGCTTTGAGCATATCCACAATGCCCACTTTTGCTTGGCAAATCCATTTGTCTGGATTTAACATTTGACACCGTTATTTTGAATTGCAACACTCAAGGACTTTTCCGTTCATTCGTCGTTATTTTCAAGCTATTCATTTCAGTAATTATAAGCACGGCAGAATAATTTTATTTGGACGTCTGCTCTTGGCTTTTAATATTTTGTTCGAAGGTTCCGAGAGCAAAAGTAAATGATAATTGGAGGAGAACGGGGATTGAGGTAGCTGAAAACAGTGGATGCATCAAGTGAAGACATTTTTAGCTTGTCATTTCCCTCTTTACTCCTTTTTATCACATTTCCTGATTACCAGTAAAAAGCCTCGGAAGAACGTTTTAGACCATCACCCACTAAGCAATTCAATATTTCAGATATAATAGTAGAAATTACAACTTATCCGTTTTGTATTGTACCACGCTGTTCATCGTATAAAGTCAGTTGCTCCCGTTTTGATGCTGACAGTTCTCTTATTCTTTTAATAATCAAAATGATGAACGATTTGTGCCCTATTTTTTGCGAATCTGTCACGCATTTTGTTTCTAAAAAGAGCATTGATGAGAAGATTTCTGTTGAATTTTTTATTATCCCAATACTCCGAAAGAGAGAAACTCCGGAAGCCTGATCTCTGTTAGATTTTTATTTTACCAGATAATGAAAAAACTCGACATTTGATTGTATACGCGATAAATTGGCAACTCTTTACAAAGTAGCAATTTAGCTTTACTTATTGTCAATCAGCATTTAAATTACAATAGATCAGAGTGCCGGACATCAAAATTTAATGGTTAATTTCGAAAGCGAATTGTGCCTCTATAAATTAGGGAGTAGAACTATCGGAACTGAAAGAGTAAAAAATAGTTTGCCCAATAGTGAGTTGTCTCGGAAAGGAGTAAACTTTGTGTCGCTGTTAGAATTGCAAAATCTCATTCTCTGACCTCAGTTTATTAATTGTTGCATGGGGTTCCACTGTCGAGTGTGTAATATATATATATATATGTATATATATATATATATATATATATTCAAAATCTAAAGTGCCAAAGGCAAGTAAATGATAAACAGCTAGTAACAATGGGTTGGAAATTTTGGTTCGTGCAAGTAAACCATTTAAATTTACGATGGGAGATATAACGTTGAATATTTATTTTTCATCTTGTTATCTTTAACTTGAGTGAAACAGCTACTTAATTTCCTATTTGACTGCTATTGATACTTTTCAAGATTATTTGAAAAATTACGCACACTTTTATTTTTTGTTGATCATATTTGGTTTAGTTTCCAGTGAGCTGAAGTTCACCTATTCCACTGCGGCTAAGGAAGATATTCTTGGACGGTTTTCAAGTTTGCTGTGGTAGATTTTTTCAGTATTTCCTAGTATTTCTGGCAGTTTTATTTGACCGTTTTTTTATAGATTGCTGTCCAGTTATACACATTGTTTTTTCATACTTCGCATTGATTTTGATTTCTGAGGATGCGCACATTTTCCTTTTGAACTGTTCAATCAGTTTGCGTTTTTTGCTGAATACGTTTTCTGTAAGCAAGATTACTGCCACAGCCAAGGTATCTGTTTCATTTCTTGCCGTTGAGTGGAAAAGTCGACAATACTGCTTGGCTTTCAAATGGGAGAAAAAGAGTTTTAACCTGAAGGAATTCAGCCAGAAAAACTAATATTTCGACTAATTAACACCCCGTAATATGAAGGTCGGTCTGGTGATGAAGGTTGTAGGGCACAAGTGGTATGAACGATAGTGGAGAGTAAATCAAACATTAAAACTGATGGTATCAAGTAGGAACATACAATGAAAGGGACAGGAAGCGACTGTTTATGAAGTTAGAGGTGAACCAAGAAATCTACATTTCATGGAATCACGTCGATGGAAGGATTGATATGCTTAATTGAGCAGCTTAAATTAATCCTGAAGGTAATCTATAATACGCTGTTTATAGCGGTCTCCCTAATAAGTGGAAAGAATTTCCTAGACATTCAGACGTTTCGAAAAATATCATATACTTTGCAAAAGCCAGAATTTGAAACAGAATGCACTGGACGCGGAAACAATAACAGACCCAAACAAAACAATATCGATCAGTTCCGCTGACGGTGCTGATAAGAAAACCACTCCAATTAAAGTTTTAATATGAGCAATATCATCTAGCCTGCTTGACTGGAGACTGGTAGTGCAGCAGTTACGTACGCGACTTCCAGGTAGAACCGGTTTCAAACCGTGTGCGCCAATGCGTATGCATTAAAGTGAGAGCGAAACCTGGGTCTGATGCTTTGCGAGTGACTCGTGAATATATGAGCTGAGGTTTGTGCATGAAACGTTTAGTCCGGAGAGCAGTCAGTCTAGTAGAGTAGCGTCATTCTCACACATTGCTTGCGAGTAGTTTTAAAGTATGCATGGATATTCACTGGATCTAATCAGTGACCGAGTAGGTCTGGTAAGTTCGATTGCAGAATTCTAATAAACCCAAAATTGTCTGCGATTGGATAGCTTTTGAATCACCAACTATCTACCGTGACTCATTTTTGAAATTTCACCCACCGGCATAGTTCTTACAAAGCATTTTAATGTATACATGGACTATATTATAACGATCATCTGCATACACTAGAATCCTGTGCTTGACTTGCTTCGCGTTTCACAGATGCTGCTGTAGATGGGTTTTGGATGGTGATGCTTAGGCTGACTATAGATTTACCAACCTAAGTAGCCGAGGTTCAGAACTCACTAGTGATTGATGGTATTCAGCTGTCATTCGCATAACCATCGAGTTTAAATTGTAAGCTTTTATTTAGGTCCCTACCACCTCTAATTTTTAAGATCACCCAGCAGTACAGTAGGCTTTTGAGGCTGTCACCAATGCCCACTCGAATGCACTCTTGTCACATGCATGTAACAAAACGAATTTCGAGGCAGTATGGCAGCGATATGAGCCGAATGAATTGTGGTTACATCATAGCTTTTAGCCAGAAAAATTAAGTCTTCTCACGCAAGCTCAATTCATTCGCGAGTTGAATAGCTAACCGTTTCGGAGAACTTCCCGAATTTTTAAATAGATCAAAAATAATGACTAAAGGTAGGAAAACTTACCGCTGTTTGCAGCGTTTACGCTGTGAATGCCAGCGAAGAAACTAAGACCATGGACATCATGTGTGTGTGTGTATTTTTGTGCCGGTGTGAGCGATGCTATCGGTGAAGTAGTGGAGAGAAAGGGAGACGGTGCAAAACGTCAACAATAAGGGTAGATGAAGTTACAAGCCCGAGTGTGATGTGCGTGGACGTGACTGAATAATTGTTCAACAGAACAAGGTCCGATCTAATATCGGCCGCATGAAACATGCGATGCAGTCGTAAGTTTTTCCTGGCGAGCTTCGGCTGTTTCAATTACGCTGCTACTGAACAGTAAAAATTCATATGATTGTTTTTCAGTACACTGCTAACCGAGCTCAGTTCGGACACGGCTAGCCATGCGATGAATTTTTGTCGTTGCGTGGGTGTGTTTCATCCTTCGGAGTCTCGTGTTGATTAAAGCACCGATTAATGGTGCAAGATGTCCATAACGAGAATGAAATAAACGTCAACGGACTCTAGCATGGCCAGAGCTCAGAGTGGATAATGGGACAGTGAAATAAGAAATGAGTCTGAGGAACAGAACTAACACCGGGAGGGTATCAGATCCCAGAATAATTGACTAAAGGTATTTCCGTTGGCAATTTCTAGTCTTCCCTATTATTATTAAGTTCGACATTCAGTGCATTTACGCCGATTGCAGACGGTGTCTTCCGTGGGCTGCCAAACGCTCTCAGCATACATCGAGTAGCCTTTCGATCACTGTGGCATTGCGTTGCCCACACATTTCTGGGTCAGATTATAAAACATGATACATTTAGTAGACCACCACGAAGCCACTGTAAACAGTGTGGCAAAATGATAAATTTCACTCTCTAGTCACTAAATGGTAATTAGCTTTGTCCAGTTAATAGACAAAAATCTATCAGAATCCCATCGAAGTGTTTTTTTCTGACCATTTCGCACGTTATTTTTTAGGCGTTCAGTAGAAAAAATCATGAAAGTGAACCTATTTTTGAGTAGGAATAGCGTCACCGATATGTACGTGGACAGTGAACTGTTAGCTATTCTGGATAATTGCATTTCATCATCTAGTTTATTTGTATGGGCTTTGATACTTACACAGAGATCGAGAACTTTTACTAGTTTTTAGTATTAGAGAACTTATTCCCAGTCCAACGCAATGTCAAGTCGGTCTTACTTTGTGGCTCAGAAACAGGGCATCCGCAGGCAGAACGTAATCGATGAGTGTCATTGCTCCAGCCTGCATTTACGTTGGTAGGATCAAATAAGAAACTTTGAGTTTGGGACAGATGTGACGAAATTCGAAGTTCAGGCTATCAGTTCGTGACATGGCAAAAAATGTGTAACAGCCGTAACCGGCGGCTTGGATTTGATTTAAACGAATTAGGCTTCGAAGGCATGTTTAAAACAACTCAGGGAAATACTTTAACAAACCATCCAGTATTATTTTTGCGCGGAATATCCAATCACCTGCATTACCTTCCAGGATACATAAAAGTACGAAAGCCGCAACAACACCCGAGACAAGCAGACACTTGCTTTTGGTATTCCCTTTCCTTTTGGATCCTCCGAACTTTGACTTGTGATAAAATGCAGTTTGACTTCAGCAGGCAAGTGCTTTCTTATTAGTATATCATGTACGCGGTCTTTAATCTTCGAAAACTGGTCTTCTGTTGGCCACTTGAATGATCATCATCGTCCCTGACTCAAGAAATATGTTTCTTGTCAAGTCGCTGCCATGACCCAATGGTGTAGGCCGCGCATTGTTACTCGGTCTTTTTATATATAAGGAGGTATTACTTTAAAACATAATTGTGTGTTCAAACAGAGAATACGGCCAGGTAGATTGCACAGTGTACTTCAGGGTTGATTCTGTTGTATCAGGTACGTATAACAGATTTTACTAGACAGGCTTCACTGCCAATCCCCAGATGCAATGTTTTCTTACATTCGTCATTTGGAAGTGCCGATTTGTTAGATTTATTCACCTGCCACCTGTGATCGGCATGGAAACAATCACGCAGTGTCGCTAAACTTGTCCTAATCTACACAGACTGATGGACATTCATCCTCCGGATAAGCACCCGTTGCTAACTCATGCTAAGTCACACCTGTTACGCGTGCTCATGTGCTAGGGTGAACGGCCACCTTCCTTGGTCAGGCTAAGTAACGTCTTCGTGCAGGTGTGACGAAATACGCTTTATCTTAGGCAGACATACATTTGGCAATCAGAAAAATACCAAAGGTCACCGCGTAGACACTTGCGCCATCGTCATCCCCTCTCCACAACATCCAATCAACACATTATTTTGAGCCTATCGCTGCGTTGCCCGTAACCCAGTCCACTAACAGTTTGCGTTTGTTGAGATAATCACGCGCAAGAGCTAAGAAATTAACCTGCAAAAGCAGGTATTCTTTTCGTTGACTTTAGTCTGAGGGATCAATGTCAAAGTTGGACTTAATTACGGTAATTTAACCAAATGAACATAATGAACTATACTGGGTCATCTGTAGCATGCACCTGGTGAGACAGCTTTCTCTGTTGAAAGTCACTTCGGAAAAAGATTCGTTATTGTTTTAAAAAAAGTCTAATGGAAACCCAAAATCATAAGATCTAAATATGAGTGATTCCAAGCTCGGATAGAATTGATACCCATTCATGGACATAATCCATGCACTTATACCGTCCGTACTTTGTCAATTGAACCACGAGAATACGTTAAAACGTGTCGAGGCGTTTCATCTTATGGTCTTTGATTCAAGCACATGGCATTCACCAACCTGAAATGCATTCGCAAGTTTATTGGAACGGAAGAATATGCCAATGAATCAGTTACCCCTATGTATCTGAATTCTACAAGAGGTTTAGTTTTCTAAAATTTTATAGCACAAATCCAACTCGGAGAGGGCCTAAATTTAAAAACATCTGAGTTTAGATCTTGTGTTGAAGGGTAACACCGCAAACAAAGCGACATTCCTGAATTGAGAAATCGGATGTTTTACTTATTTTGTTTACGATTTCAGCGATTGTCTACCAACGTGCTCTCCAAATTCACTCAAGATACTCATATGGCTGCAACTGCACTGTATAAATATATATTATATCAGTTAATACTACTATTTGGTCGTCAAATATTTCCTGATACACGAGAGATGGCAGGAGTGTCTTTTGGGAGGTATTAAGATATTCCTCGCAAGAATTTAGAAGTTTATAATAAGGTTAGTTATTCTTCTCTCAAGGCCTATTAAACCTCTCGACAGTCGCTTTGCTGGTCGACTGCTTCTATAAATACCAGAGATTAATAGACCGGTGTGACAGAGACTTCTCGCAAAATCAACAGTAGAGTTTCCTGAGGATGGTGTCGAAATATAATTCTTCTTTCGCGTTCACTTATCGATGGTGGCCGGTTACGGTAAGTTAATTCCAACTGAATATGTCAATGAGGTTATCTTTGCCAATTGTTCTCAATTTCCCTACGATTTACCCTTACAGCGACACATTTTAATCCTGACCAAAAGGTTCTCAAACCATTATCCAACGTTTAACACGTTCAAACATCCTATTATGCTCCCTACGGTTTTCTTAAGTACATAAATAAATAATTCAGCAACTAATTGCTTATAATAAAAAGTTATTACCTACGTCTGCTGATGCTTTACATCAAGAAAAGTATGCAAACTATTTTGATTGATCAATGCTTCGGATTAGCTTACATTCTACTGGTTTAATTATTCGATTCACTTGCTGGTCCTCTCCTGAATGTCTTCCTAATGATTTTCAAAAATTCTCAGTTGTCTTTCAGGATTCAGTGGCATTTCTCAGGTATATCTCATATATAGCCTTTAGTAACAATCCTCCAGTGATTTCCTTAGATCACCTCAGAAAATGTTACCGGTCCCTAAATATCCCCTTTACAGTAATCCATCCAAGTGCTTCCTCACTCGCTATGGACCTTCGAAATGTAATGAAGAAATCGCCCATACTAAGGCGCACAGTTGCTTTAGTCTTCTCTAGCAATGTTTTCCAATAATCTACTCAAAAACATTTCTGATTTGGAGGATGGCTTTTTTGGCTAGACTTTTCACTATGCAATCCGGTCGCTGTTGACTATGCGCCCCATACGACATGAGAAAGAAAACACCTATATCTGATAAATATATATATATATGCATATATGTATATATATATATATATTTAACAGCGGTCTGAAATATGCATGGTGTAACGCAACAATACTTAAATGGAACTTCGCAAAAGGTGGACAAATACGAGGAAAATAATAACAAACGAGTGAACGTCTTTGAGGCGGTATACTGTTTGGCTGCGCGCAAATGTTTCATATATCCGCAATTGCAACTTTGTACGGTAAGCTTGACCGAGTTTAATAAATCCAAATTAATACATTCAAACCAAGCTTTTTGGAGTTCAGATGCCTAATATCTAACTCAAATTTTAATATTTTAAAAGACTAAGACTATCTAAAAATCTCAATACATATGGAAACAGGTAGACCTTATATTTATTCATCCATTATTAGTGTTAACCGGTCTGGCCCGTTTTGTATTCAATGAACTTTCCGGTATTATTTTTGGCGATGCATCCGTTAATGAGGAAAAAGCGTAATCCATGAATCCTAAATATTATTAATGTTTGTCAGCTTTTGGCACGGCTTATAGTACCTCTTAAAGTGACCGATTATACTTTTATTGCAACGAAAACCTGCACATTTTGTTTACATTTATTTTGACGATTTCCATAACTAAAAGAAGCATTGAAATTTTGCTCTGTGCTATTCAAAATATAGTCAGTCCAATTCATTTTACCTAATTTAATATAGACGTTTGCGGCAGTCCTAATTCTTTGTTAGCATTCACTAACTGATGCATTTTGTTGTCACGGTGTGATGGAACAACCCTTGAGAAAGCCTCTTTCAGCTGGAAACACAAGTTTTACTTCCATTGTTATTAGCAAATTGTATGTACAACCGACTAACTTGACTTGATATTAGTTAATGTTGAAATGTTTATTCCTGATATTTGTTTCATGGATTTTATGTTCACGAAAGCGATCACGTTCGATAAAGCAACCTGAAGATGTTTCCAAAATATTTCTGAATGTGTAGTAGTTTCACAATTGTCTGATTGGATGTGTAAGTTTGCATTGCAAAAAATAACTAGGTTTCTGGTGCACCATTATTCTGTTATCGTATGGCCAAACATTTTTGTGCAGTGTATATTCTATAACAGTGGCTTCGTTTAGTTCAGTATCTGAGCAACAGTAATATGCCCCCCTGTTTCATATTATTAATCCACAAGGCGGAGTTTCAAGTCTTCATCGACCTGTCAGATCATACCGGGACTCGTGCACGCTGTCTGCTTGCTGGAAAAGTTGCGGAAAATCTCTTATGTGCCACTGTGCCTCAGTTTATTTCATTAGAACGCAAGGAAATTGCCAAAATGAAATGGAAACTATGTCTGCGTCGGTTTAAAGTAAGTCTTAAGTCTATTTGGTGGTTCAAATTAGGACTAAATAAATCGATCATCTGTTTTTGCAATTTTATGAAGGAATATGGTGCTCTAAAATGTCACCTTAATCTTTCGGTAGATCGTGTTTGGAACTTGGGCTCCATTTTTCACAAACTCGATAGGTGTCATACATATTTGTGTTTTAGGAAATTTTAGGGATCTAGGCTTTCATTTCACTCCAAACATGTTCACTTAAGTCTGTCTCACTTTACTCATGAAAATGTAAAAAATAACCCTAAACAAAGGAGGTACTTTACGCACCAAAACTTAAGTGAAATTCTGCTAAAACGTCGTTTAAATATGAAAGTATACAAATCGAAAGATGGTACTGGCAAACAACTTTGAGGGTGATACTTTATGGAGTCTTGAACTACCTGATTTCGCGACAATTAAGAAACATCTGCTGTGGTTCACAGTCTCATAGGTTAATATGTAGAGGTGGACGGGTGTTGTAGCATATGGTTTAATAAAGTCTAGTTGGGAAAACGGAGTAGCTATCTTTGAGCATAATCCAGACGGGCTAAGGATAAACTCTGAACACTGGGATGGGTTTAACTTAATTGCAGACTTGTTGTAAAATGGTCCAATGCATGATAGATTTCTTCTGAATCTGTTTAATTCAAGGGTTACATAGATAAACCGGTATAAACAGTGTTCCTATTAGTAAGTTGTTATTAGGATCATAAACATAACGGTGAACTATGGTCGGGAACAAAAGGATTGTGAAGCTGTTGACTGCGGGTTTGGAGAACTAATCACACCAATCAGAGTGAGAAGTACCCTCTCAGCGAACGGATCACCGGACTGTGTAAGCAACTGTCGTGAATATCTATATAGTTCATATTTCTTCCCTAAATACGGGCGACAAACGCACTCTGAAGCTTAGGATTAGTCAAGGGAAACAGCCTACCGATTGTGCCTCGTTGCAGATTTGCTGATTAACTAAATGAGTTAGATAGTTACATCTAGGGTACAGCCATTAGGCCTTTGTACGACTTGAGCAAAGCTATTGGACGTTTCTATGTGCTTATAGTAATTTAAAGCCACGTTTTAAAATTACCAGTGTTGTAGTTTAAGACTAGTCAGCAAAATTACGTAGTGACACCTAGTGACTTTTTCAGATGGTAATGATAAGGGCGGGCCTGTGGAAGTGGAGATAGTGCAGGAATTTAGAAACTGCTCCATGATGGACACCGTTACTTTGGTCTTGCACTTTAGTAGTGCACAGCCGCACAAGAAGATGCATTAATGCTGCATGAACGGCTCTAAACATTCTTATCGTCAGTTGAAGCAAACTCAAACGGTGAGTTTTGATAGGAAGACAGTACATTTGTTAATTGGTAGGAAATGGGGAATTTAGTTTGTCAGTGTCAAAGCAATCAGTGGCATATTTGCGTTTTTTAATTGCGGAAAAAATCAGGCTCTCCTTTGCGCTTTTCCTTTACTGATTTTAAGGAATTTTCTGGCCTCAAAACATCTGCCTTTAACTTCAACCATACCCGGTATTTCACACCCATTATACTGTAACCTTTAGCTAGCTGCTGGACCGTGACTACCGTTGCACTTAAAAATCATTTCCATAGGACAATATGAATCATGAAGCCTCTATAAAACCGATGGACAGTAACGGAGCTAAAAATTACTGAAAAATTGGAGAAACCTACGAGACAACTTTTCGAAGTGTAT
Organism: Fasciolopsis buskii; assembly: GCA_008360955.1. NCBI lineage: Eukaryota > Metazoa > Platyhelminthes > Trematoda > Plagiorchiida > Fasciolidae > Fasciolopsis > Fasciolopsis buskii. The sequence goes on along the minus strand of LUCM01001091.1, from coordinate 175,730 downwards.
TTTAATGAAAAGAATGTTTATGGATGTAAGGTACTCGGACAAAATTTTACTTGTTTTGTCTATACATGTATCTTAGGAAGAACATTAGAACGCTTAAAGATAGTCATCACTGACAAAGTTGTGAAACTTATGGAAGGGCGAAAACCGATTAGGTTGACTGGTGACCTCTGCGCCTAAAATTGAGTTTCCTTTCGCAACAGACAGAAAAACTAGACAAACCTAAATTGTTATTGCACTCTTTCCGGATTGATTAAAGTCACCAGCTGCCAAATGAAGGTCCTCATCTAATCAGGGATCAACGAACTGTACATATGCGTACAAAGATGGTTATGTCTGATTATAAAACAAAGAGACAAATGTACAGTTTATTGGTTGCCTTGATTCAGTAAGATAGCAAGAATAAGTAAAAAATGATGTCAGCCTTGCTGGAACAAGACGGTCTAATATGCGAAACAACTATCTCCTCCGGATAACACTCCAAGTCTTGCAGTTGCAGGTGATATTCATTCTCATTATAGTCTAACTGAAATACGTGAACATAAATGAAGCCTTTGTCAGGGTGAGTGCATGACCAATTGTTGATGCTAATTGGTGTAGACGCTACCATCTATGACAGATTGATGCAGCCAAGTCCAGTTTGTCAATTAGAATGTTTGAATTTCATTGTTCTAATTGCTTTCTGGCTTATCCGATGAGAACGAATCAATCATGATCAGTGAATTTGCTTCGAAGTTGATCGGTTAGTTTCCGGAATTTTAACGCTGAAACAAGGTAGGAGCACATCAGGTGCGACCGAGAGATTGAGCTGATTACTTTGATTCCTCGATTCTAAGGCACTGTGAAGAAAAGATGAGGATAGTTGACAAGACGACTTATTTTTATTGCAATTTTCGGGTGCTAGACCAAAGAATATACCTGAAGGATCTTGTCAGAGTGCAACGCAATAGGCTGTCCCTATGATTCGTCAGAGGGTTTTGATCACGATGGAAACAAATGAAGCAGAAAATAATGTGGACTAATAATATCGTAAGCTTTTGCAGATGCCTTTTGAAGTTGTGTATAAATTCCCCTTCAGAATTTCACCTCGGGTGGATAAAAACAAATTTTGTTGCGAGTTCTATTTTTGATAGTACGATGTAAGTGTTCAAAAAACATCTTAGCTGGAAACTACCTTTGCTTTATGTAGTACGAGACGTAGCTGTTAAAATAAACGTTCGTTACAAACCACGACCATCCACACCCAATGTAAACTTAATGAACAGCGAGCAAATTAGGTTGTCAACTTTTCTCACCCACAACAAGCGTCACTCGAATAATGGTTATTGTAGTACTAACAAGTGTTTTAACAAGGCGAACATTCTCCGCAGCTCAGAAAGTTAATTTTATTTCCGTATATAACAACTTTGTCACAGTTAATGAACTTCGAAATTGATGCAGAAATGTTGTAAATGTTGTACGCTAATGAACGATTTCCCTGTGTTGTCTTCCACGTTAAAGAGGACGGAAAGCGCACAGAAAGCCTTGTGTACAAAGGTATAGGGTCTTTTAAATTGGTCGTGTAGAATTTAGATGCATTGTGAAACTAAACAGTGGATAATACGGGCATTGAAAACATACTGATTATTTCGCGTAGTCTGCAGTTAAGGGCCCAGGACTGTTTGCTCGATTGGCATCCCGCGGTAATTACTGTCGATAGGGGCGACAGCCATGAAATTGACTAAGAACTGTTGTGCACACTTTCCTTTAGTGTCAACGTTTACTTTCGAACAATGACAGTCAGATCACGCAAACCGATGTGCAAAAACATTGCTGTTTTCGCCACTATCGCGAAATTTGGTCTCTATGTTGCTTTCTAGGTTTGTAAACCGTGACGAGGACTTGTGCATATTGGTTAATCGGTTTGCAAGTATATATATATATCACTAAAATCTAATTTGTAGCATCAAGAGTGTGCGTGAAAACTATTCGTCCAAGAGTCCACGGAAGAACCACAACTGTGATTCGTTGGTAAGGATGTTTGGAAAACTGAGTACGGGATACGCGAGTGACAATAACCGCAAAACTGGTCGTGTGCTTTCGGGAAACTTTTGTTCACTCATCCATACACTACTTACAATATGTATAAGTATATATGCCTTGCGATGAATTGCTTTTTTCAAATCAGTGCAAAATATGACATGGACAACAACAGTGAAATGGGTGCGTGTATAGTATTTTTTTCGTTTTACCTCCAGAATGAATAAGACGCAATTTTTCCACACACCGGTTTCTTGAAAGCGGTGTTTGTTAGCTATCGTACCTGGAGTGACTTTACAAATTGTTATTTAAAAATTCATAAGTAAGGTGAAAATCTTAGTTGTTGCATATTTAGCCGCTTTCTACTGCATTCGCTTTGCGGCGTTTGGGCCTTTTGATCGCCCTGTTCATGCCACCATGAAGTTGTTTTCATTCAAGACTTGCCAGGTATCGACAAAGTGCTCGCACTTCTTCATTTCACAATGAAATTCGTTGATTTTTCTTGATCCGATGAAAGGCTTCCTTACCATTTGGCCTATTTGGGCTGCAAAAAATGAACAAACAGAAAAATATACCTTTATAGATGAGATAAGGACAGTTGGTTTATTTCTGGATCTAGGGGAATCTATTGGCCGTCCAGTGATATTGGCACAGCAACAACTAACCTGGGGGAAACTAGTTTTTCAGTGCTTCTGGTAAAAAGTTCTCATTTTAGGCCTTTTTCGTAAGGTACCCTTAGTTACAATCCTTTTAAATTTACTGTTGCTGTTACAGATTTCTTGGGTCTTTGCAGACTATTTTCCCGAATATCCGTTATCCCCAAGTGCGCTCTTGGTAGGCTGTAGCTCCTGCACGCTGCCATCAATCGAACATACTTTTCTCACCGATGCACTCGGAGAGGGAGAAGATTTTGCCCAGGGTTCCTTTGTAGGAAACAAGCTTAGTGTTTGTACTGCCTGGTCTACGCTGAACTTTGGTGTATACCGTAACCTAGCGTTCCGTTCATGTTCCTTGTCGTCTATGTTTGTTTCAGATCCATTGTGATTCTTTGAAAGCCTTCGGAAACTAATTATCGTATTGGAATATCAACTTTTTGGGACATTTTTAGATAATAATTTTATGGCCAAATATATCATCTTACTCTAGCCATCAAAATTAATTATTTCCGTAGATGAGAAAATTCGTGTTGACACCACTTTAAGAAATATCAATAGTCCACAAGGCTGTTCATTGTGTTATCTGTATTCAGTCCATTCAGTCCATTATCAGCAGTACGTACCCACCGTTCCGTAAGTGAGTCGCAAACGTGGACCCAACTGCCATCAGTCGAGTGCCTTATCCGTTTCGCTATCAACAGGCTTTCAACGTTTTTTTGGACTCATATTTATGGACTTTCCGTAATTAAATATAAAATAAGTTTACTTTAGATTTTTCTTATTAGCCCACAAATTATAACCGTGACGCAATGTAGTGCTAATAAAACCAAAAAAAAGAATTCTCAAGCGGGGAGTTGGATGGGTTTCTCCGTTAGGGCTTTGTGGACCCAGAAAATTTCGATTTGAACAGGAGATAGATTGATGTTTTCGTTGTTCACAATTTGGTGAATGGGCTAACATTGATCAAGCCGTATGACAGTTTCTTAGCGGAGACAGGATGAGCCACCCCAAGCTAAACTCCATGCTGTTATTAAATACTTAACTGATAGCAGTTTTATCACTTTTCTTCTATCTATGGGTATGAGGTTAGTTTATAGCCATATTATGCAAATTGGAAACGATTTATTGGGCGTTAGAATCTGTTGAAACCAAAATAAAATTGTTTTACTTAAACCACCTCTCTTTGAGTATTGTAGGGATTTACTTCGAGTACATTTGGGATCCTTGTTAGGTCCAAAAGACTAATGATATGAAATGAAATTTGAATTAAGGTGTAATTTGTGAAAAATTTATCGTTAACGGACAAAGGTCAGTTTTGTTGGACGGCCAGTGTATCATATATATGTACAATCAACTGTTTCAAGAAGTTTGAAGGCGTACCAATGTAAAAGGTAAGGTTTTCTCTTTTTTGCCATCTCATACAAGATCGAAATCCATGACGTCAGGTTAAGAATTGTGTACTCACGATAGGCCATCTGATCACTACTCAACTACAACGATTAATTACTTTGTGTCCTTGGCACTAGGCCTCAAAATTGTGGTCGTCGGTCTCCCGTCAATGCATTGTGTCTTTGAGGCTAAGAAATGTACTGCTCTGGTAGCATTCAGGGATCAAAACTTTAAGGAAGTGATTAATGATGGGTCATCGGTTGGTCAGAACGAAAGAATCCGAGCTGTACAAGAAGTCTATTAGGATAATAAAGACTAACGTTTGTAGTAATAGTATACATTTTGAATTTTCATTCCAGTCTGAATAAAAGTATTTACATAATTTATGCGCCAGCTTCACGGTGAAAGAGCATGGCTAACCTCGGTTGTGATGTGTTAGTGTTGTAAGCTTTGCCAGAACCCATGAGATATTTTATGCCCATTGATCTCTATCTGACCAGCTGAAACTTTGAACTTTCAGAATGAATCCTTGCGGACCTAATGCTGTCGTTACGGCCGCATTCATGCCGAGTTAAATTACACCAGAAGCAGGAAAGAATTTATCACTTGTTTTCTGTTTCCAAACCTGTCTAAAAAGACAAAATGTTTCAGGAGAACATGAAACAGCGACGAACGTCGCAGTAAACGTTTTCCTTGCGGTTAACTCGATTATGATTATTCACATCTATCCGCAAGTTATCGAATTTTCTATGGAATGAACTTGTATTTCGTGCCGTCATATACTTTTGTCAGAGTTTAACGGAGTGCAAACGAAGGGATGGTGAATTGAAGGCGAGTAAACTGCCAGAATAAGGTACACAATACTTTGACGTGACGCAGTTGATTTTTGGCTAGAGATTGAAATTGGTTCATGCATCGATCACTGAAGTGAAATATTTTTGTAAATCCCAATACGCGCTACTTTCTCATGGAAAACGAGGCTTGAAGTAGATGTAAATAAAATGATGGATGATAAATTTATAAACGGCTATTTCTTATTCATTCGTGGAAATGCGTGACTTGTTTTTTCTTTTCAGGTTTATTTTTGGATGGAACAGGCAAGCTATAATAATCCAAATCCACTTCTGTACATTATGTCCGTCGAGAAGCCGAGCGCATTTGAAGTAATGACGTCTTTCAAAAGTTTCTAATGCGTGCCATTGACTCGGTTTATTCGTTTCTTCTTGATCAATAATCGTGGTTTGTTTTCTACTGTAAAGTAAATAACAAAACAATGGAAGAAGCTGTTATGCCATAATGATCGAAGCCAAGTCGTAAAAATTGTTTTGAACTTTATGATGGGGCTAATATTCAGCTGATTTTAACAAACTATTGGACTACCAGAAGAATCCACAAACTCTAGAGTTAGGATTGTGCGATTGGTGGGCGTGACGACATCAGTTAAACTGGTTACGGTTTAACGTTTATCGGTGTTTTCGTCACTTACTGTAAACAAGTTACCAACTGACTGACTGATGTACTACGTCACTCGCTTTTGGATGAAATGATTTGTATTACTTGATAGCTACATTTGGATAGACCCGACAGCAGTTAGATTTTACAGATGATGGGTTTAATGGATTACGGATTGAAATACGCCGTAAGACTTTGTTTTTCCGGTCAGCGACACACGCTGAAGACCACGCATCTAAATGTGAAATCTTCAGTGTGGATTCTACATTTGAGAATCATTCAGTCACCTTGTTCCCCGTATACCTTCACCTGTTTATTTTCGCACAGCTACAGGATGACTAAATATAAGTCACAAGCCTGAGTTTATGTAATAACACTGCCTGGCGGTTGGTCAAAGCACAACAGTATGGTTACTCTCTAACACTCGATATATATAAGTTGGAGAATTAAGAACGTTGTCCTGTTGGAGGCACCCTAGGAATTTAACTACAAAAGTTTATCCGGTAACGTTTAGTTAAGCCAAAATATCGCTAATGTTTAGGAACCCACAGACCTTCCTAAGGGGTTATTTCTGCATAATAACCACTTATATCCCAGTAAGCAGAAGAATAAAACTCTAAAAAGATAGCATTTTTAAACTACTACAAGTCTATTTTTACTAAGAATTCCTGAAGCTAATTAGAAAAGTAGTAACGCAATGGCTGAACGCCATGCAAAATATCAGTTTCCTTCGAAAGCCTTTAGGTAAGAAAATAGCGTGGAGAGGGATGCTTGCAATAAGTCCAGCTTTTAGGTGTAGTGGGTGGTCTTACAATCAACCTTTAAACCGCCTTAATGAACTGTGCACTACAACCGAACGTTGGGATATTAAAGAAATACCCAGTAACATTGTGTTTTCACGTTTCAACATATCTAAATAACCTCACATGGAGCACCATGTTTTCGGTAAAATTCAAAATGCATTTGCCTCGAGAGCCACAATTGGGGACCGTGGAAATCAAAGACATTGGTGAAACATGTGGCGAAGTTCAACATACCATCGAATGCCTCCCCGGTAGCATAATGGCTAAAATGCTATACTCAAAAGTGTTCGTTCCGAGTTGGGATGCGATGGATATGCACTACTAATAATTCCTAACATGATTGAAGGCTGTATAGTTTCTTAATTGGGCGTTGATACCACATGGTGAATAATTTCATGAAAGCAGTCCATTAACAAAGTTCTGCCATAGTTCATTAAAAGTCGTAGCTAAAATGTGTAAAATGCTTTTGTTGAATGACAGTTTTGGAAAATTGCAACCACAAATTGAATGAAATTCTCAATCCATGTAAGCTGGATCAGTATTAGGCAGAAGCCAGGTACCGATTTATTTGTTCCCCATATTATAAGGAGTTAAGAGCAAACTAAAGCGATAAATTTGTATTCTGTTTACAAAACGTAACCAAACGCTGATGCGTTTTGACATCAACGACAGTACAAACAGCAATCTCGACATTTCCATGTCTATTCTTTCTTTGTGCCATGACGTACACGTTCGGTTATAGGATAAAATTAGTCGACTGTTAAGGAAGATGCACATTCTGCTATTCATATATGGTAATAGCGATTAGAACAGGTCAAATCATCACAGTTAACGAGTTAATGGATTAGTAAAGGAACAAAGAAAAATTACCATGTGTGAATCACGCAAAATAAAAAAGAAATCTTTTACCAAACGTGACATTAGGTCCCTATTGCCATGAGGGTTGGAAAACAAACCCCTTTCATGGCTAACGCATTTCGGCAATATCGGCTTGATTTCCAGTGAAACATTCCCCGCTTTTCCGTGATAACTACTTTTTGCATCTAGCTAGTTTCCTAAAACCGTTCACAGTAATATCCATTTGCGTCATTAATACGTCACCACCCAGCATCTTGACTTTCTAATATTTGGCCATAAATTTGAAAGCTAGAGACTTGTTCACTAGGTTTCCATCCAATCGGTATTTTCGTTATAAAAACAACGCTACTCGTGGTAATTACGAATGAGCACAGTTCTGGGTATATTTTCTAATATGAATGCTTACACAGAGCGTCGTAAGGAATAACCGAGAAGCCTTTGTAAAATAACGGAGAAGATGGAATCTCCGTACTCTTTCGGGGACGGTGGTGTTTTTATTCTGCTTTATTGTTTACATCTGTTGCTCCTGGTATTTGTCACTCTGTGGTGGGTTTCTTTAGCCTTCGATTCATAGGTGTTTCGTTCACATAATTCTATTCATTACACCCACTGGTAAATCGACCACATCTGCTAATGACGCGAAAGTTGTACTTAACCAGAATGAAAGACTATTAGTTATTCATGATTTTAGATGTGTACGTTTTGAGAACTGCAACCCTAAGGTAAGTTAGTTTAGCTTGCTCTAACTGGAAATTCCGGGAAACCGTTGTCGTAACCCATTCGGTCGATGGATGCGCTAATTCAGCGTCCTCTAGAGTTCATTACCGAACAATCGCATTATTTCGGATTAAATAATATTTTAGTATTATCAGTTGAATAAAGCATAACAAAATACAGTTGGTCCGTCAGGCAACATCATCATCAAAGTGAACAGTAGATTTTGCCGCTATCTAACTTCGTATGCTACTTCGGAATAATATTAGGAAGATTTTGAAATAAATTGTCAAGAAAATGAACAACACATGACGAATTAACACGCGTGTAAGCAATTCCTCTTTGAATTTTCCTTGTTCCAGAAAAGTAAATGCTGCAATGGCTTTTCATGATGAGATTTATTTATCGAGAAAAAAAGCACATGTTGATCAAATTCAGAATGATGACAGGAACAAAATGGTTTTACATTGTTGGTTTCCGACATGGACTATACATATAATAATAAAGGTGTTTCGAATATCCATCTTTGTTCTTTGCGAGTGGATCAGGAGCAGACTATTGACCAAAGATATTATATTGATAGGCATCAAATAGTGCCTGAGAAAGCAGTTTTCAAATTTCTCATATGCTTCCCATTAAAGTATTGCGTGTTTGTTATTTTCTCACATTCTGTGGATCCTGAAAACATGAAGTAATGTGCCTGACGTTTAAAAGTCATTTTTTCCTATATTTTGGAAATTTATCATTCTTTTGCAGCATTTTGTCATAGAATTATGAAGAGTATCTGTTGTTACTTGTTTTTTGTAGAAGGCTGCTAAACAAAAGATAAAGGAATTAGTTTTTCTTCGCAAAAGTGTGGTGGCATTTACACAAAAAACCGCCCATGTCATTCAGTTTTGTTTGACTTTACAAAGCTTACAATTCTACTTATGTAATCTGATGTTGGTTGCTGCAACACAGCACCACACAGTCAATATTATATATATATATATATATTATGCATGCGCATGAAAATGAACATGGCCCTAACGCAGCAGCATATAAATGGAACCACAGAAAGGGAAAAATAGAAAAATGTTAAGCGATAACAAACCGACTGTTTTTTTGTTTTCAGCGTACACTGTGTGTGCATTTGTGTTGTCTCCGGATTATTTATAGGGGGGATGAGTTCTATAGCCAAGCCATATAGCATTCGCGCCACTGACTTTGGTTCCGAGCCGTATCTCTTAGATACTCCAACCAAAAACTGTCTTCATCTTTTGGGCCCCAACCAGGAAAACGGGAAGCGCCAATCGAGGTTAAAACCGAGGCTCATTTCTTCATGACTCTACGGCAAACCATAACCTGACCGCCACGTAGCTTCTTCCAGCCTTGCCCAGCAGGTGGAAAAAGAGCGCGAAAAGGTAGACGATGGACAGGCATATGCAATACGTGTCCAAATTACCGAAGGTGACGTAGAGTGACTATCCAAGTGGGAGGACAAGTGTATACACCCAACAAACCATGAAGCACCTCGTGATTGCTCACCCGATGTTCCCATCAGACACGAGCAATCCTTCGAAGACAGCGGTGGTTGAACACAGAAAGTCGCCGGACACCCTCAACACAGATTGTCCGAGTCTCACAATCGTAATGCAGAACATCATAAAGTGTAACGAATTACATGGAATGTCGAAGATTTCTAATTCAACGGCAGCACTGCAGACTATCTTTAATCAGATCACTTAGGATCTGCGACTATTGTATTAGCGTTTATAGTTTTGATCCTTATGTTATAAACAAACTCAACCTACAGCTTAGAGCAAAGCGCGCGGTTTCATAAAACATGTAATCTCCTACTACTAACACATATTTATATATTCCTCCAACTTATTTGATCTATAGTCAACATAGTTCTCACTCCAATTCTCGTAATTTTAAAATTCGTGCGATGTTTTGAATAAGCTATTCAATATTCAAATATGGAAATGTCTAAAATACATGAAAGGTTATGCAAAGGTATGAAAATGAAGAGAATGTGAAACCACGTGTTAAATTCAAGATACCTGTATTTGTTTATACATTGGTGCAAATGCACAATAGAAATTCATGAACGGATGAACAAGTATGTGAATATCAGGACCGAATGATGTGAGTGAATCGGAAAATCGATGCGCCATGTATTGGTGAATGATATAATGTTAATAACACAGCGTTGTTGGTAGAAGTAATTCACCAACATTGGTAAATTAGATCTACCAGCAACACCGTATTATTAACATCATATCATTCAAAACAAAAGGATCATCAACTACTTGTGATAACAATTTTGGTTAAAGGTGATTAAGTCATAGTGACAAACGGTTGACAGAAGAGAATAAATTTTCTACCACCGTAATTCTACACTTGATCCTTTCTGATCTGTGGCCCGGTCAGCTACTATGCCTAGATGAATGACGGTTGAAAAGAAATATTTCGGTGCATGCTGCATTTCTGGCCGGTGGAAAAGTTGCTTCCCTGGCATCTGTCCGCGGTCAGATGAGGGCTGCCAAATGGGCAAGTTGGTCGGCGGTGAGAGGATTCGAGCCCGCGACCTTCAGGCCCAACCGCCACGACGTTATCTGTTTGACCACCGCCGGCGAACCCTAGGAAGACAGTGAAATTTAACTTGCTTTTCTTGGAAAGCTTAATTGTTTCAAACATCCAAGTTATGATACACCAGAATATTAAAATAGGAATTATAAGTCTATGAAAAGCTCGATATCGTAAATGGTCTCGTCATTTAATAGTCGAACGTGCCTATTTGGAGTACTCTCACAATACCAAACACTGTACCTAATTAATAAAACGATAAAAATAAATGCCACTCATAGTGCCTGGTCACTAAAAGTAGAGTCCTATGCGAAGTCAAATTTTGACGATTCTACTTTTGCTTCGTTGATAGAAGTACCAGCAAAGAAGCGGTTGTACTTAATCACGCTGAAATTGCAGTGAAACTAATAAAGAGCACACACGATCGTCTGTAGGTATGAAATTTAATAAGAACATGCGACGTAATATTCAGCTGCCAGATGGGTGTGCCCAGGGAACACCTTATTTGAAATGAGCTAAAGCAAAGTAGTTATTCAGTAGCTATTTGCTTACGGTCTCAGCTTATCCATCAGTGGTATTTCTTACCTATTAAATCATTTAAACGTAAGATGTCTTCGACCTCGTCGATACTCAAACCCATACATAGACCCATCCTAAGTACTTGCATTCCGTGAGATCTACCAGCCAGGCTAAAGGGCTACGCCGAAGTTGTGGGGAAATTGCTGAAAAACCAAAGACCATAAGGCCAGATTATCCTAGTATATGATGTTGAAAGCTGTTTGTAATTTTGATCTCATAGCTACAGTCACGGGAAATTTAGAAACATCATGAATAATGATCTTCATGTATGTTTTGGGAAGTGTGTCTTTGGTCGAAAACAACCTAACTAGAAATACCGGTTGTAAAGTGTATCAAAAACTCCGACGCTATCAAAAAAGGTGGACGTAAAAGAGATTTTCATCGAACCAGCATAACAAAAGTGAGCCGTATTTGGTAATTAAGTTAATCAGTTTTAATGTGGAAGCAAAAAACTAACGGTTCGACCAATTGCAAACGGCTTTGTGAAATTAACTGTCTAATCTACTGATTTCGTTGTTTTCATCCCTTCATCAGACCCTTGTTTCTCCTATTTACTTTTTTTGGGCATAACGGCCTACTGTTTCGTTGGTAGCGGTTACGAACAACTTTTTGGAAGCGATCATTACTAGATTCCGCTAAAGAATATCTTCTGGTTGAATTGGATTGTTTTGTTGCAAATTGTAATTGAAGACATACATGATAACTATGTTACGCCTTTTCATAGTAAAATACTGCGCGGTAAATACCAAGTCAGACTGCATTTGCATGGCTACATCAGTCTAAATCATTTCACAAAACCAATCCACGGCCAAGGTAGTACCGCCAAATATTGTTCCTACTTACTTTTTGACGCATTAGGTACGGTACCCTTGGGTGTTTATCCATTACAGGATAATTCTGCGGGATGTCATTCGAACATCTCTCGTTTCGCATGCTGCTGCATACACATGAAAAGCAAGGCAATGGAAAATTTGCCCAATCGTTTGTTGCAGTTTCATCCTATACGTAATTGTATTTATAAAACACTTCTGTAGGGATATGAGTGACAACGATAATTAGGAGCTGTATGAAACCAGACTATTAGTACAAGCATTGACAATCGTCAGATATTACTAACTGAAATCCCCGCAAAGGACCTGTAATCGAAATCTACAAAACTTGACAGAAAATGTCACCTTTCAGAAATAGACGGGCTGTTTGCAAAGATATTATTTAGCAGTACTGGCTTATGTGACGTTTTTACGGCGACTGGTACGCAAACAGTTGTCCTTTTATAGATGCTACACTCGTGACATAATGAATGCATAACAGCAATGCAATAACAGATTCTTAAGTATTCATTCTTAAACCTCTAAACTAATAAATGCGAAGTATTTCACAACGGTATCATCTGTACAAAATAAAATATATCGAGGCACTGAACTGTTTAACCACACAAAAGAGTTACATTGATGCGATTATCCCGATGATCGGACATCTGGTTATGCTCTACTTTGTGGATATGACAAATCTATAGGTGACGAAGTCGCTTTGGTATGCACAAGTTCTGTTAGGCATTAGCACTGAGAGATTAAATGCTTTCATGAAATAATTAACCATGTGATATCAACGCTCAATCGGTCATTAAGAAATTGTGGTAGCAGTGAACAGCTGTTTTGTTCTTGTTAGGAATCATGAACCGTGCACATACACCGCGTTCGGACTGGGACGCGATGCCGGGACGAACGATTCTGAGTGGAACGTCTTAGTCATGCTACCGGGGAGGCATTTAACGTTTGATGAACTTCACCACATGAGGTTGCACCTATCCGTCACCGATTTGCACAGCCACGGCCCCGAAATGGACGCGTTGGGTTTGCACTGTTCATGAAACAGCTGTACCATGGTTTGCTTATGGTCAGTTCAGCTTTGTTATCACATGTTGCATTATTTCTTAAATAAACTTAAATGGTTTGTGTTAGTTTTTCTGTTGCTTAGAACGTCTGTTAACTAAGCTGCCTCTAAGTGATGTTGAATATTTGTTGGTGGTAGCCCCGTTTGCTGACTTTCACGGTTTTTATTCCTGAGCCTTATGTTTAGCCGTCAAACGTTTCATTTCCATTCCAGTTGACATCATCAGTTTCTGGTCGCAGTAAGCAGTGTTTTTCCCTCTTTAGAGGTGTTTCACTATCCGTGAACTGTAGCAACGAACATGCAGAAGAGACAAGATTTATCACAAATGACACACTCAAATACGAATGCAACAGTATCAGGAAAAGGATATTACGATTCACTTTTTCGAATCACTGCATTGCCCTTAATTTTTTCCGGCCGTTTCTCTTCGTCAATGCAATCCGATAAAACAGAAGGGGATAGATGATGTTTTAAAAGCTGGTAACAGAACTTCGAATTCTTCAACTAGCCATTTGTTTTGGTACTTGGCCGTTGCTGATCTGACCTTTAATTTCTGGCTTGAGTAATTTGATTCCTTCGTATGTGATTCTTTGTTTCATTTTCAAGTACTTGAATATTTGGTGACATGATTTCATAGCTATTTCCATACAAATCATTTGGTATCATGATTGTGGGGTCGCATGATGTGATTTTCAGCTTTCTAATCTAGTTGGACGATTTTATCTTCATCCTACTGAACACATGATCCGATTTGATGTATCGATTGATTAAATGACTGGACGAGTACCAGACACGATATACTCCTGTTGGGATTGGTCAGATTTTCGTGGGTTACACATGAAGAGAAGAGGAAACCAATGAAATTCAAATGTATATCATACAACTCAGTGTGTAAATTGTTCGGTAATTGTGTGAATTGCGGGCTAGATAAACTGGAGCAACCCACAGATTCGGAGTACTCATTCTGCCGGTTCTACAGGAATCCCAGTTATGCCCCAAATAAATCAAACAAGTGTTTCAAGTTGTCGTGATGGTCACACTCTCGAGGAAGTTATGGTTTATCACTTTCGTGCCTATGTGTCCCCATGCCTAGCAATTATCGGAATTCCGACAAATATTCTCACAATGATTGTTTTTGGCATTCTTCAGTACCGCAGTCCATGCCGTTTTAATTTGTACGCAATATGGTTATGTCCATTATACAATATTCAGCTGATAACAAAATGTCTTTTGGATGATTTTTTCGGTCGCGGATTGAAGTGGGCAACAAATTGCCGTTACTGGATTAAGTTCGACACTGTTTCATCTTTCAATTGCAAATGTCTCACATTTCTTTCGGAATCGTCTGCTCTTGGGAAGGCGTTTGTACTCATGTACTTTAGTGCAGATCGTGTATTCTCTATTTATTGGCCTATTCGTTTCTCAGTTGACGGCACGCTGTGGTATGCACGCGGTGGTATTATTGTATGCTACCTTGCCGGTTTTTTACTGAATATCCCTCAGTTGGTTTTTGTCGACAGAATTGTTGATAAAGGAGGACCCAGTTGCAGTTACATGGATCCCGTTGCACCTGGTGTGCAGTATGTGCTTTATTTATACATTGTTGGCGCTACCATTATCCCTTCCATCTTCATATTTGTCACTAATGTGCTTATTCTTGTCCGGATGTGGCTGGTAATGAAAAACTCAACAGACCGGAAAAAACTGGACCGCCAGTCTTCCAACGAACTGAGTAAAATTATTGCTCATTTGGTTCTTAGCGTCCTGTTTGAGTTACTCTCATTTCCATCTGTAGTTGGGATCATATTGCGACAGCAAGTTTACATAATGAACCATACAGAAACTCAACCGGCTTATGCAAACCAGATTGTGCAACTAAGCAAACTGTTTAGCTCCATCGACTGTATAAACTACTCTTTCGAGTTTTTCATATTTCTTATATTTATGCCCACATTTCGAAAAACACTGTGGAAATTGTGCAAATGTTCCGGGGATATTCTTCAGTCAGAATCTGTAGAGTGGACTAACAATTTGTCGTCAGCAGAGAGAACAAGTGCAGATAATGCAGCGTATCCTAACCTGTGTTCAGTCCAGGAGATCTTTGACAATTGGGAAGCAATGGATATGGAGATCACTGGGAAAACAACAATGAAAAACGATGCTGCAGATGTTACCGTGACACGTCTCTAACAAAGTTTACGTTTGTTTGTGGTGTCGTTTAATTAGATATGTGACTAACTCTGGCATTATTCACAGACTCACACGAATCGTGCAAACATTTCCAATGAAGATTACAGAAACAAAAGCATTCTGTCTTGCTTTTTCAAGTTTTATAAACATACACCCTTGTTTTGTTTCTTCACAATAATTAGTGAATTTATTCTTAAAATGATTTACGGCACTAGGTTGATTTTAAGTCTCGCATCACTGAAAAAGGCTTGGAAAATATAGTCATAAGGACGAGAAGAAATTTACTGAAGTCGGTCTGATGAACTGCAAAAGGCTTTAATTGAGAGCCTGGTAAAAAGCTGAATCTTGTGATCAGAACAACATAAGCGGTTTTGAATTATTCGCATTCACCCTTATACTTGCTGCACAATCGTAATTTACGGAGAACTGCATTCCAACGAGTTGTGTATATTTTTAGTACTGATTGCATCCGATGTACTAGGTAGAAACCCGTGAAACATGCTGAGTATTGTTGGGGGCCCTTGAACTTTAACCAGCCTCCTTGTGTTGGATCTCACATGCTTGCGGCACTTTGTTACGCTCGACAGACACTTTGTCGGTCGACGATCACAGCTTCACGGCAGATGCACTCGAGTTGACGAAATTTCAATGAAAAGATCGGAAGTCAAGTTTTCCGTGATCTTACGTTACGACAAATGTTGAGATTGAGCAATTGAACCTATCGACATTAAATTTGGTTTTACATGTTGCGGATAAAACTGTGGTTGCTCTACCAAAGTGGCATATCTGCCCTAGGACAACTTGGGTAAATTGAGCTTACCTCCACTCTGATAGTTCTGCATGTCCACTGACCACATGTTAGTCGCATTTCCAAGCTACTACAAAGATCGGTTAAAAAATGCAAATCTCCTCAGGACGCAGCGGAAAAATCAAACGTAAAGTGAGGAGAGTAAATTCGCACGTGCATTGAGGGAGTTGAAATCAATGCATTTGTTTTATGCAGTTTCTCCGAAAAACTGAAACCATGCACGGTTCTGCTTTTCGCAAGGAGATGAACAAATAAATGCCGACTGATCTGTCTTTCGTGCTTGCCGAACGAGATGGTTGAATTTCAAGATGATTGTTTGCTATCATGTTCGCCTTTGTAAATTCTAGTTCCAGCTGCACCTGGAATGTGAAATTTCGTAAGGTTACGCATACTATCAATTACTTTAAAATGTTTTCTTTTCAAATGAATTCGACGTCAAAAACAATAACCAGTATAGGCACCACTGTAAAACCAACAAAACGGTTATATTTAACTTGATAAATAAGGATATCTGGACGGTGATAAGCAGTTTAAAAAAGAATTACTATCACAGCATAGATCTAACTGACGCTTTGGAACTACAGTGTGCGGTGCATTTTATGGCTCAATTATCTCAAGGTGTACAGTGTGATCTTTGCGATTCCCATCAATTTCGACGGAAACTTTGAGTCAAAACTAGAAAGAACTTCCAAGCATTTACAGGAAGCTCGACGTTAAATTAATAACTCACTTTTTTGCTTTGCATAAACAAAGTTATTTTAATGTGCTCGTTTACAAACGTTCACAAGCATAATTGCTTTTAGTCGGAATGCATCACCAATTCATTCATCCGATTTGTTTGCATATCATTTTGGAATGAGATGGTGTGTTTTGTTCGATCTTACTCAATTCTCACTGACTTCAGAGCATACAGTTGCCTGCACACAAACCTGCAGCTTACGGCACACTTGTCAGATTAGGAAGCCAAGCGATTAAACAAGTGCATTGCAGTCCTAATAAAGTCGTCATCTGTGTTAAATATTATCTGGCAATATTTCATTTGGAGTAGGATAAATGCAGTTATTCCTTATTGTTTTGTTGACTTTGTATGGGCATTGTCCGCGAATTGCTATCAGCTCAATTTCGCTGGCTCATGTACACCATTTGTCTTAAAGCACGGGGAATATTTCGCAATTTTCCTCTAGCTATTTACAAATCAGTAGTGCCAGCCGTGTGAATGATCACATACTATACACGATGCAGTCTGCATAATTTAAAACGTGCCGCCATTAAAGTGGTTTTAGGAAAGATACATTCAAAGAAGTATGGAAGCACGGCAATATCCTTTACGGTCTTCATCAACTACAATGAAATTTGTGGTTAATGTTCTCCACCGTATCAATCGTTTTGGTAGCCTTGATCCCTAGGTACATCATCGGAATGCCCCACAGTGTTTTTGTAAAATAGTCTGTCCATACCTGCGGCTCTTTAGAAATAAACTCACTTTCATTGTTAACTGGTTCGATGTTCTGCACTAGATAGCAATATGGTGAGCAATTTTCGACACCAAGATTCGCTTTTATACATCATGCTATAATATTGCTAATACTTCCAGTACCCCGGGGATTACACCTTCGGTTCTGTTGAGCCAAGCTAAAATTGTTGCTCGGTCCAGTGTTACCCGGGGAGAAATAAGGACTAAGTGCTACAAAATTAGTCGGCAATTGTTGCCTCTGTCTGCTTGTTGAATTGAAAGTCTGCATGTCTTTACCACGGCCCAGTTGGAGATGCAATCAAGAACTTTGAGCTATTTTAGAAGATATTTGTAGTTAGTTGAGCACATCCGCCAACATTTATTCACGTTAGACACCATAAAATATGTTGTCCTGACGAAGTCCAAGGAGTGTCCCTCTATGAAGCAGAAATTCCATCTACGACCAATGTCCTCATGCAATCGTTTCCTTCTAAATGAAACTTCAGTAGTTTTAATTGCAGGTTGGAAATGCTCTAGCCTAATAACAGAGCCCCATTCATTGAAATCCTCTTATGTTACGCTAATAGATCTAACCTCTAGGTTTACAGTCGATGGGTTATTGGGAACATCATAGTTGGTGATGCAGCCCTCCAGACCGACTGTTTTGGAGGGATTTGTTTTATGTGGAAAATAGTCTAAGCCTACAAGTTTTTCAATTCAGTTAAGTTGCATTCTTGAAATAAGTCTCGTCAGAAATAGAGTACTATTTCACCTCACTTAGTATCTGTCTTAACGGCTGACGTCTGTTCCGTAAATGTGTAATTCCCTAGAACATGGTGTTTCCATGGAAAATAGGTGGTTTTATTTGATTTTACTGTGTCTGCCTTTCGTTAGAGGCATGAAGTAGTTTCTTTGAGAACGCGTTTCTTTTAATGATAATCGATTCTTTTTTCTGGGAATCCAATCTGAAGACAACTACAGCGAAATTCCCGCACTATAAGGTCCGCTTGACTTTGCATTTTTATGAACCTTTAAGTACACAGCTGTCTGCATGCCACTTAAAAATGGAGGCAAACACCTCATTAAAATACACAAGAAAAAATCGGGAGAAAACCTGATTACGAATGATGCTGGAGAAAATTATTCAGCCCTCTGCCGATTGCCAGGAGTTTGGGTTAACTAAGGAAGAAAAAACTTTCAAATGATATTTATGTGAGAGGGTATGGAGCAGGCCGGGTCAAGGCTTTAAAAAGACATTTAAATATATGGTTGTAAAGAGAAAACGGAGGGATCTGAAAGAATTTTTTGTGCTCAGACAGATGCATATCACAGTTTGGTGATTATTTTTTCCCCGTTATAAAAGTGCATTTCTGAGAGGTAAAGGATCTATGAAAATGTCCGGATTCTTTCTTCAATAGACCAGAAAAATCGACAAGCCATGGAGGGAGTAATGCCTGAAAAGCGCAATGGTAAGAGTAAAAGAAGATTGTTTTGTCTAAGCAGGAAATGCTTCATTCTTTTTACGCAAAAAGGCAGCTTTCTAAGTTTTGCTACACAGTTGGAAATGCGAAATATCTAGTCAACGTTTTTACAGTTAATGGTTCCTAAAAATGTGACGGAGTCTACCTCAGCGAGTGAACTTGAGTTGAGGAAATTAGGGTCAAACGAGTAACAGGAATAAACATAAATAAACGGACACCCGATGTATTTTTGACGAAATAAGATTTGAGCCATTGCTAGCAGGAAAAGCAACATTGTGGGAAAAGTTGTCGAAAGGTTCAGAAGTGTTTTAATTCGAAGTTTTGAATGACAGAATGCAACATTATCAACGTAGTTGAAAAGTAGAGCCGGAGATTCCATTAATAGACTACTAGGGTGGGCTGAAAGCGGATGAGGAGAAAAGTCGCTTCATTGGAGGATTCAGGAACTACATACCAACGGCAGCGTTATTGGTCGAATCAGTTTGAGCTTGTCAGTGAAGTAGCCGGATAACTGTGCTAGTAATTTGATGGGGTAACCGAGCCCTTCCATTTGAAAAAGAATCAAGCGCTGTTGACCAGATTAAAAGTCAAAGAAAGTGCAGCGGACATTTTCAACTGATGCATCTAAGGATTTGGTGACATGACCCACCAACCAGGCTGCAACATCCAAACTGGACCTATTCACTTCCTAAGCAAAGCACGGAGTCCTCGGCATCCTAAAGGAGGAAGCCAGACATTCCGTCGGTTGGAGACGGTAGGTGTAACAGCGAAAACCTTTGGCCAGATTATTGGGGTTAAAACCAAAGGCGATGGTTTTTCAGTGGTCAGGAACAGAGGATGTGTATAAGGCTGCGGCAAGAACTAAATTCATTCGTCAGGGACACCACACCATACTTGGGGAGTAGTAGAACACATTTTATGACAATATGGTTGGAGTTATTTTGGTCGAACGAAGGACTCTGGACATTTGGGACCTTTTAAACTGCAGAGTCATTGTACAGATAAACAAAGGTCCTTTTTATACTTTCTGTATCGCACTTTTCCTGCACAGCAGCTTGGTTGCTTATCACTGGCGATTTCTCGCGAACTGGCCACTACACGACCAGTCGATTTGTTCCATTTTGTCATCAACAACGGAATGTACCTGACTCTCTGAAAACCCCATAATTTGCAGAACGGTTTCTTTTTTCTCCCTAAGGTATTTGATTTTGGTGAGGCGAGACTGTCTTTACGAGGAAAAAGCGTTAACATGGGACGGAATTTGAAAACCAAAAATGAGTTTATCCACGGAACCGTAAACACTGTTCACTAGAGATGCTATGGAAAACCTAAAGGTTTCACGTAAAAGAAATCATTGAGGAAGAACGATTTTTTCTCGAACAAACCTACGTGATTTTGTTTTGCTTTAGATGGGCTGTATGAAGGAGTGAATTGCTGTCCGAGAATGAATGGCGGAATTAAGATACAACGGAAAACGATCATGAGTAGAGAGTGGAGCAATTAGTTTAGGATGGAATAATTTGCGACTTTGGTTAATAATTTTATCAGGAATAATTATACCTCTGGCGGGGAAAATAGATTTATCAAATAGAGAAAGGGTTGAAGCATCAATAAAATCACCCAAGATGGCGCGTAGATTACTATCCAGCAACGAACCGGAAAAGATGGAGAAGATTAGGGGAAAGACAAGGTGCGGTCAGGTAGAGCTTCGACGTAATGATGCTTCTACATCAAGAAAATTTGGGATGATACTGAACACCTAGACAATCAGTAACAGATAATCAATATCAGCACATAATTTCAGGCTTGGTGGACCAAGAGGAGTTCATATACGTAGCTACCTCATCCTAGTCTTCTTGACGTTAGAATGTCACACTTTTCTGTAAGCATCAATGCCTCCAAAGGCTGTAAGCGCCTTAGCCACTCAGGGGTTGAGTCACGGCTGTTGGGTGCAAACCATACACTTGCAAATGCGTATCCTAGAGCAAAATCGAGAGAGAGTCGGCAGTGCTGTGGACATAGTGAGCATTTTCGTTCTCAAGGATTCTATCTGGAAGGGCGCGCTTAATAGGACTCTGCCAACCGGCACGAATGCGTATCTCCGTTTTGGGCAAGAAATCCGCAATATATATGCGAAGGTTATTCGGAGCAAAGCGTTTATTTCGGAAGCTATTTCCGTAGAAGTAATTCTAGCTTCGCAAAACGTTGAACAATAACCACAACAGATCAGTCCATTAAAGTGCTAAAGTGACCACATCAAAAAATAATTATCGCACAGCGAGACAAAGAGCATACAGTATTCATGATTTTTCTGTATTTAAATGTTCTGTATGAAATGCTCCGAGTTTCTGTGTATTAGCTACTAACAATGAAACTGGGAGTGATTTTAGCAAGTTACGATCAACTAAAAATTTATGGTCATATTCCCAACATCAGACAGTTTTATTAATCGTGATTCGATTCCATTATGAAGTAGTTGTTTTGTACTACTTGAATCCACTGACGGCTCTCACTCAAGCCCTAATGTTCCAAGCATTCTCTGAGTAGTTCTGGGAGCCTACGTCGAACCATGTTATAATTACCTGTCCTAATATACACACACACACAACTTGAGTTTCCTGAAAAGTGAGTGCAATACAGATGCAATACTTCAACAACTTCAAGCCTCCGATATGTCATCTCATGAAACTAAAACGATGTTCAGCTAATAAAATCTAGCTCTGAATTATTTTCTACTATATCATGTGGCATTGTGATTAGTATTCTAAAGTGCAGATGTTGATTAATTCTTTTTGGAACGAAAGATAGGACAAAGTAAAATGGAACATCTGACCCAGTGATGTGGAAATGCTGCCTCCGTTGAGTAATGACTGAACAACCGCCTGTTTCTGTTTAATTCCTAGCTGCTTTAATTCAAATTTCATGGGTATGCATTGTAACAGCTTGTGTTTATTTGCTCTCAGTAATTCTTTAATTGCAGTCCTGCTGTTAAGAAAACTTCAACCGATTCATTTATGATGGATTTGTTTTGACACGTTTTCTTAAAAGACGGTAGTAGCAAGTTGATGGAAGTTGCTTCATTCAGAATAGTAACCTCAATGTGGCGCTTGAAGTGCACGCCTGTATTTGGACATTTCTCAGACGAATTTCTGCCGATCTCTGGATTTTCACAAATCAAGAATGCTGGAATTCAGCTAGTTTTTAACGGATCGAGAGCTGAAAAACAGCTGAACAGCACAGTTCTAGCTAAAGTTGGAAATTAATTGTAAGCGAAAGATGTTTTATTATAATTGGTTTTAGGTCTTACCGCAAGACTAAAACTAATCAAATGCTCTGCTAGAAAAAAAACAAAGAGCGGATAAATTATATTCCATTTTAGAGTTCTTGAATCATTAGGAATTTTACTGTGATGAGATTTCAAGGTTGACCTTGAGTACCCCATATTCAAGGTTTACTAAAAACCGCTAGAAGTGTTTTATTAGAAACCTTCGACACAGACAGAAAACAGGTGATTTTGTGTTGACTGCTTATTGATGCTAACTGCTGATAAATTGGCACTCGTCTGGATGGGTGTGTTGCATGTCTAGTGTATAGATATTAAAGTTGAACAACTGTATTTTCAAAATATTTTAGCCAGACATTGTTGTCTACCTATACTGGTTAATGTGGATTGCTGCGGTACCAGATGTGTACCGCGACAATGACCCACGGGACAGCCCTAATAATATGAATGAAACAGAAAAATTGAAACTTGCGATAAAGTTCATGATTTGGAGTGGATGGCGCTGACTGGCCAAGACTTCGTTTGTTGAAGATAACGGTCGTTTGTTGTCAAATGGAACTAATTATACCGATGACGTTATTCTAGTTTGTTTCGTAGCCCAATCCCAACAGTAAATGTCTCATGGATAAAGTTGACTCAACAGCTTGATTAAGCACATTTATACTAAATCAAGCTCTTTGTTGTATATTGCCACGGTACAATTCGTCTATGATTCCGTGTTTTCGTCATTAGTGTAACTCATTTGATATCGCTCGAAATACATGTGCAAAGAAAAACTTAGGTAGACTGAACGTTCATATAATAAGCCAACGGTTTGGTTGAGATTGGCTTCCCATACACATGAATGATAAATTGCGGAAACTTATGCAGGTCTGTTGCATTTGTCAAATCTGCCTCCTTATTTGAGTAAAGTTCTATTATATTTGGCTGGTAAGTTTTTGGTATGCCTATGATTAACGAGGTCTAATTTACAAGAAACCGCATGGTTTTATCCCAATTAACTTGAGAGAGAACCTCTTTTCTTCTTGACCGCGCATGCTTTCAATTTTCCCTTTTATATTAAGGTTGCAAAAAGCGTAAAATCGGTGATGCTGTCAATTTCAAAATTCATTGGGGATCCCAACATAACAGACGAACAGTTGGCTGTAAGTTTCTACACCAGCTCTCAAACATACTATAAGGAACAGAGCAAAGACTGATGTGCATGCTGCATTTTTAACAGTGAAATATAAGGTGAATAAATGTAATGGGCATGATAAAACTTCACCTTTTTGCAAAATTCAAAAACATCAAGTTCAGCTGTTTTTATACGTTTCGCCATAATCACCCATAGTTAGGGTTAGAAAGTGTGACGGCCAAAGCATTCACTGAACAGTGTCATGTGGAGCACTTCTGAATATGCGTATTTTATTTTGTCTTCCCAAGGTGGAAATCACGCTTATTTTTTGTGCAGTGCGGTAACTAATTCGATTTATGAGAATTACATGAAGTAAATAGTTTCATGGATCGAATTGGTATCCGAAAACAAGATATGTACAATAAACCTGGTGTACATATTGTACCCTGAATTAGTTACCCCTATTTATCATGGATGAACTGCACAGTTGTTTCAGTTAGCGAAATAAAAATAGCAGACCGAAACTGGACAGTAAACTCTACCTGGACGAATTCAAGACCACTGTCGTATCCGTCAAGCTGTCCGGGTCGGGTGTAATTGGCCTTGCTCAAATTCATCCGTTGGTAAATCTTGTTAGTGTGAGCAACGGTTTGCAACCGTGGAAGGGCAGCAAAGGATACATTCGAAATCCCATAGTGTCACATTTTGCCGACTTATATGCACACATACTATCATGCAAAATGTCTCGTATCTTAAGCTTCACTCTTGAAATGCGGTCGGTTGCCTTGGAAATACACAGCTACCCAGCCCCAATTGCATTTTGCCATTTTAATAGACAGCGAAGTGCTTGTAGTTGGTCTTTTTTGAGAAACGTTGCTGCTGAGAGAGCACAGTGTTTGACGACAAACTTTTACTGTTATGAAACATTTCTGTATGAGGTATAAAAATAAACAGCTTCACTTTCGAAACAATAGACTCGTGTTTTTAAACTGCATCAGTAATAAGCAGGACAGTTTGCTAGCAGTGTAATCAACATGAACAAAGCTTCTAAACTGCCAAAAGAAATGAACTTAAATTCTGCATAAACGCTAAATCAATCTGCATTTAATAACAACTTCATGTTGTTTTTGTTTTCATCTGAATTGGTTTCTTCTAAGTTCAACATTAGTTTTGCAGTTTGTTATTTCACTGATTACATTAACTTCGTCAAGTCCCGTGTAACCCCAATTTCTTGGCAATTATTCGAACAAAAGTTGGACAACCAAGCCTGTTTCACACTAGGCTATCCATAATACCATCAAAATTATGCTATATATTGCCATTTTATCACTGATTATTGTTGATACTAAAGAATTACTACACAGTTATCAAGTGAAATCTTTAATCTAGAAAATCCCATTTTTCTAATGAATTCGCTGAAAGATCACAAAATATGGTAAATACATTAATATGCTTCATTCTGACAGTATGACTACAATGCCTTACAGCTTAACCGGCTGTGTTGCTCAATTACTCCTGTGGGGGAAATAAAATGTTGGTGTAACCTTATAATGCCTCCGAGTCGTTCAAAATGACTTTCAGAGTCGTACGAAAGACACATTATTATCGAACCAAAACATTTTAAGGGGCAGTTCACCTTCACAAGAAGAGTCCTAGGTGTAAAGTCTTTCACTATTTGTTGTGTGCTTTCCATGTCGCTGAACTCCGTCACACTGTGCACTTTATCTGGTCGAATAAAAGAATTACCTTTTGAAACAATAATCAGCCCCTTTTCACGACAGGAAGGCAGCTCTCATTGAGAATAAAATAAGGCTTGGTAAACAGACGAATATCTATCTCTAGTAAAGCTCGCCAAGTTTATGATAAATCAAGCTAGACGTTAACGTCTATCAACAATTGTTGCTCGTTGTTTTTTGCCGAGGGATTTATGATGACAAGAGGCCTTGTTAATACCCCAACAACCAGGTTCACACAGATAAGCAGAAGGTTTTGATTAGATGGATTTCGTCTTTCAGTCAACTCAATATATTGCCTTTTCATCCGAGTGAACTAGCAAGGTGTAGAGCGTCGTTAATGCTTCGAAAAAAATACCGACTATAGCCGTAAAAGTAAAACCAAAACAGTGAACGAAATGGGATTTGGAAAAAATGTCTGAAGGGACAGAAGGTGAAAATCAAATCATGTGCCTGCAACACGGAAAATAAGCAAACTTTTCCAGAGGTACTAGCCAATTTTACGACAGACGGAAGCAATACCAAATGGTATGTGGTAAAGTTCAAATGTAATTTGAATAAATATTAATTTTGCGGGAAAGATTTTGTTGCTATGTACCTAAAAATCATGTATGCTTCAAGATGATATCTGTCTGCGGGTTGTGCAGTCTGTTTCCAGGTAACTGTTTAGGTGTAAACAGACTTTGTCCATTGAAAGAAATACCAATGCAAATATAGATGTAAATTTCTGATTGCTCCGTTGCTCACAGATGACCACATTTCAGAAAGGTATTAGATAAAGTCGAATTCATTTTGTCACTTGTCTATGCGCAATAATCTACGAAGCGTCAGTAATACAATGAAGCTACAATCCTAGTGGTTGTTGAACAGAATTTCAGACTGGCCACGGGTATGCACTTGCGTTGATCTAGTAGATCAAAAGTAGAAGATTCACTTTGATTTATTCCTTTTACACGAAATAATTCACCATGTGATATCATCACTCAACTCACCATAAAGAAACCATGGAAGCACTGTACAGCTGTGAGGCAACGGACAGTAACCGTGCAAACCAGTGACGGATAGGTGCAACATCATGTGGTGAAGTTCAACAAACCGTTCAGAGCCTGCCCGGTAGCGTAATGGCTAAGGCGTTCGACTCACAATCGTTCGTCCCGGGTTCGCGTCCCAGTTGGGGCGCGGTGGATATGCACTGCTGATGATTCCTAACAAGGATGAAACAGCTGTACAGTCCTTCCATGGTTTCTTTATGGTGAGTTGAGTGATGATATCACATTGTGAATTATTTCATGTAAACATTCAATCTCCTACTACTAAAATTATTCCTTTTAATTTGTTTTATTAAACTTTGCAAAAGTAATTTTAGAAAATTACAGTTGGCATGGTTTCTTAAAGAACGAAAGCAAATGTCAGCTCTGAGTATATTTTACATTTTATTATTCCCATAATGATAACGTAACCCTTCGTATGTGTGTACACATGCGCTTCGACGTTCATACTTAATTGATGCCATTATCCGACATTTTTGACTACAGTTGACAGTAGGTGCTACGTGTCAATGTAAACATGACACCGTTTGTGCTCCCTTAAATAAAAAACTATACCGTAAGCCCTTGACAGTTTAAGATGCTATCTTAACTGTTCGCACACATTTCTTCAATTTTTATGCTGCACAATTATGAATTGTTTTATTTTCAAGTCAAATGCCCTCGTTGTTCCTGTTTATTTGCCTACTGCCCAACGGGGCAGTGTCACTGAGGCACATTCAACCTTCGCGTTGACACTAATCGTGATAAGGTAACCTGAAATCAGAAAGTATAACTTCCAGAGGTTCAAATTTAGGATCGCCAAGAGACATGCTAACTAGTACATGCAAAAGTTCATTGTTCGCTTTCGGGATAAACGGTATATGGCATCCATTTTGGTTACCTCAGTTAGCTAGTTGATTTCTGACCGCAATTCTAGCTTGATTGACGTTGCTCACGGTACCGAACACACTGATCCTTACACTTGCATCCAGCCACAGTGTGTAGCGACATTCCAAAGCTCGGATGACAAAGAAACCTACTGACCGCGGAGTTTATTACATTTCTAAACAAGTCTTTAAGAAAAACTCAAATCGGAATGAATTAAATTGTGTGAATGAGGTGGAAACCTGTTGATCAAGGAATTTCATTATCTCCTATCAATCCAGGTTTCCATACGATATTAATTTACATTGAAATTATTTCATATTTTGTTATCCACACAAATAAGCTGGCTTGCCAATATTGGTAAATCGGATTCAATAAGTGTTCTCTTTGTTTCGTTACGTTTCGTTATGATTCGTATAGGCCAGAACGAAATGATAGTGCATATTTATCTCGTCCAAATAAATTATTCAACAGGCTGGATAAACATCCAGTACACCAATAAAACCATGGAATCAATGCGTAGCTTCCTTATCCAAGTTAGGAATCCTCACAGCAGCACACGTTCACCGTGCCCAAAATGGGACGCCAACCGGGAATGAACGACTGTGCGTAAAAAGCCTTGGGCTATGTGCAAGACATATACAGTTACCTTGGATTTTCTTGGTTGCTGTCTGTCAAACATTCAAACATTCTTTTTGGTCTTTTTGCCTATGCATATAGCCGACATCCCATCAGCAAATCAAGAATAAATTCGCTCCCGTAAAAGCACGTCGAACGTAGGAGTAAGCTTGGAAGAAAGGAAAGGACTTGTTTGCCTAGTTACTACATTTATTAGTGATTCTCTAAATAGTCCGAAACTCCGTTATGTTAGATATTATTGTCCAGTGGCTAAGCACAATCATAACAGTTGGTAATCGGTAGACATATTGCTTAATGCAGTTTGCCTTTCTGAGCACCGGTTTTAGGAGCAAAGAAAACTGGGAATGAAAACCTAAAATACCTAAGTAAGTGTGTGCAAACTACTTACTCTTACACGTAGGAAGAGAAAGAGTGATTAGCAAAAAATGTCCCTTACCTTGCCTGATTACAGACTGTTGATTTCAGCATTGGCTACCATTTGTATTATATCAGAGTTTTATGGATAGGGTGGACGGCTAGGGACACGGGGGAGGAATTTGAAAGGAACGACGTATCTGATTAACCTAAAACATGACTTTTCCCCATACTCAGCACGGCGTCATTTCTCCATGGTCCTAATGACAACTGATCGGTGCACAACCGAGCAATACGTTCTTAAATGGATAAAGCTGTGCAGAAACGGGTAGATATTTTGAATTTTTGTTGTTAACAGCCGAGTTTTAGAAATTATACACCTTTTGGATTTTAGTATACGTTGCAAATCTGTTTAAAACAAGAGCCAGCACACGTGCACTATAAGTTTCTATTGACGCCGTCAAACAAGGTTGGTGCAGAATCCAATTTCACCTAGCAAATAAGACAATTGTTTCGCACAAATAATCTATTCTCCCAAATGACTCCTGTAAGGTGGTCATTAAAAGGCAGTTGGAATTGTTTAACTTACATGATTGCTTTAGGATAATATATAAGTTCATTAATGAATTAGAGTATATATATATGGCAACCATAACCCTCCGCATGCACTGGTGAAGGTCCGGCATCTTTCTTATCTGATGGACTAGTGCGGAAACATTGAGCTAATCATATTCCTCCTCTTTGTCGAATTATCCTTCTCTCCGACAGATAACTTTGTCCCATTGCATGGTGGTCTTGTAAGAAACAGTTGGGTACAACAGTTTCCGATAATTTTCCTTTATCCACTTTTGTCAAGCACAAATTCGGTGTTATCTTGAATTAACACTCTTATATCCTCCATTCTGTTTGACTGCTCCTTATATTGTTTCAAACACTGCAAAGTAAACAAACGAAAACCCAGGTGACTTACCGACTGGTATTTGTGTAGACTGCTGCTTGCTGTCTCAATTTTTTTCTTTTCTTTTGGCAATGAACAGTGACTTGAATTCAAATTCTTAGGCGGAAGCGAAAAATGGGATTATAACGTAGTAAACAATTGGCCGCCGTAGGATTATTCGACTCAGGAATTCTAAAGTGGTTAATAGTTCAGACATTACCATTAGCGAGCTACCTCCGTCTCATTTGTGAAGTAGTCAGCCAAGTCAATCAAGCAAATGCGTTGTTCATCTTCTTAAGGCCTGATAGTCAGCGTTGTTTCTTGTTTGGGAATCGAAATTGTTTACAATCAGGTGTTAGTTTATATTTCGGCTTTGCTTAAACATGATTTTCCGAATGAGTGTTTTCGTCCCTAAGGGGTAAATGGAAAGGCCTAGGATTTGTATTGTATTTGGAATTATGGCAACACTGTTGTCCGCTCTTCATACAAAAATGCATGCATTTGTCATCTTGCCTTGATACACAGTAAAATAATGTGAAGTCACCGAAGAGTACGTATAACGTCAGTCACGACTTGCTCCAGATGGATGGGAATTCGGGGTGAGCAAGAAACAGTCTAGTTCCTATAGATGTGTGGAACGGCAGGTAGAACGTGTCCTGACGTGAAAATGGCCTTTAGAAGGACCACTGTGCAGACGGGACAGATCCAAAGAGCATTTTGTGCCAATTTTCCGCAAGCCCCTTGAGGTGCATCACAGTTTGGTACAGTTCTTTCAGAGATAGGAAGGGTGCACCGCTGATCTCTGACAGACCCCGATGAAGAATTAAACGCATTCTTCAGTAAACCGGCAAAAGTGACTAGTAAGCAACAGAAGAGAGGGGGAAAATACTGATACACAAAATGGGAGTGTTCTGTTTAATCTGGAATGTAAACAGGTAGTCTTTCAAGTTTCTTTGCACATCTGGAGTGCATTTAAAGTTCGACCTATTCTAACCTGGTGAGTGGTTCTGTATCAATGAAGGAAGAGCAGAAGGACAAGCAGGTCGAGAGAAAGTAAACAAGCACTGGACGCATTTTGGAAAATTAAGATCTGCAATTTCAACCGGCGAGCGAAGTTTTAGTACGGCATGTGCTCAAATTCTAGAGGTGCAAGTCCATGCAGTACAGTATTTAAATATTTCACTTTAGGGTCATTGAACTGTGACTGCCCTTGTCTGCTAAAAGTGATATTTGCCTGAACTAGTCCGCTGATTCTGAAGCTCATGTAGCATGCACTGGGACAACAATCTTTAAATCGGCTGACCAAATCGGCTGACCGGCGTGAAATATACAAAAACGCCAACGCTACCTGAGGTCCAGGTAGTGTATCAGCAAGAATCAATGTTTACACAGACAAACTAGTATTGCAACCCACGGTATACAAGCTAGGCTTAGGCAGGACTCCAAAATTTCCCATCGCATGTGCTGTGTAACTACCGAATGTTATATACTAAACCAATGTGTTAAAGGGAAACTTAGGTGTCCTGTTGCCCCAGTCTTCGGCTTGGCTTCCACAGAGCAGTGCGGCTGATTTACGCTGCACCACAGGGCGTATGTCTATGAGTCCATACAGAAAGTTGCCTAAAGTATCGGCTGGCATTGGATTAAGTGGAGATTTCACGGCTAGTACGTCGTTTCGCCGTTTTATTCAATCATTGAATTCGAACCGCACATTGTTTGCACATAACAAGTTAGCTGACACATCTTCGGCTAGAATTAATTCCATTGCATTAATATCAACACAAAAAGGAACTCATTCAGTCGTCACACTGCAGATTTGCAAAGAGCGAAACAATGTTTAGCATCCGTCATCCCATCACATTTAGGTTTTTTGCACAATCGATAAATCAAAATATGTCATTGAGACAAAGCTCATCCGTTCTCCCTCCAACCAACTTCAACATTTTTTGGCTGGTTTGCCATGGCATGGTAAAACAAATTGCGTGCGTTTAGTGTTCGCACTTTAATCAATCCACACACCGCTGCATGTAGTAGTTTACTGCGGCCGGATATGTTCAAAATTGATCCACTCATTAGGTCCTTTTTTACCAGGCTTTTAAATTTGATGAAAGTAGTCTTCTACATTTGGAGGTTTTATTTTTCTTCTAGGATATTACTGCCAAAATGTGTGACTCACTAGAAGTGGTTTCAGCGTTCATTATGCAGTCTGACATTTTAAAAATGGTTGCTCCCTTGCTTCTATTTAGCCCTGATAAAATAACCGACTTTTTCGTAGATTTTAATATTCGCTAATTCTCTAGCCTCATAAAAATAATGATTGATTATTTAAAGCCATTATACTGAAAACATGCTTTCAGCCAGCTTTATTTACATTTTCGGAGATCTAGCTATGTTGGCCGCGGCAAACTGGGAACCGATGAATATATATTACAAACCCCATTCCTAAAGTAAATTGTCTGCCTTGATTGTTTTGTTGGAATTTGGGCCAGAAACAGCATATTCTCGACAATGTCAAATAAAGTGCAAATGCATCCTTGGGTGTTGGATATGATCTCACCAGGTTGCTTTGATTTTCCTACGGGATCCTCCCAAAGTTGAGAATTTTCGATATAACTGGATACGCACAACAAATTCAACATATTCGTCAACGATTGTTTTTCCTTCAGTAAACAAACGACCAATCAGGATACGGTATCACCCATATCCGTCTTAATTCCAATGCTACGCTTTTTCGGGTTTGCAGAGGTAGTATGGCGTAAAAAACATAGATCCGACGTCTTTCAAATAGTGTTGTGTCAACCGTATGAATATTCTCACGTGGTCAAACAGGAACTGCACATAGGCCTTTGCCATTGCGTTGCGTACCGAAATTACCGTGAATATTAAGCTGTTTTAGCAAAACCAAGCCCAAGATTCATGTTATTTGAAGATTAACTCCCTAGTCACTGGGATAATGTATTTGCCCTGTGTACGTTTTGGGGTTGACGGGATTACCTATAATTCAGTCCACCTAAATCGGTTAGAATACAAGAACATGCGCATCTATGAAGATGTGATTTGGACTACCTGACTCCGGTGTGAACCGTTACCTGACTACTGGCTGCGAACTGGCATCACTGAACTATACATCTCTGAATGGATTCACTTCTAATGTTAATTTTACTGCGGCAAAGTTCTAATCGCTCGACAAAATATATATGGAAAGACGAAAAGAAATAACCCGATCGTGCTACCTTCCCAAACTTCCCTTGTGTGTGTTATTAATATTCAGCACATGCAACGAACTGATTTAGAGACTTTTTTATTGTAATTGTTTACAGTCTGTAATAAGGCCAGCTAAACATGGGTGACTTTGACGTTCAAGCTGTGTCTGAACATGCATTATGTAATCATCGTACTGTAGAAGGAATATTTAATGAACGTTTATGGAGGGTTTTTAGAAATTACCCCAGTTTGCATTGGCAACAGACAACATGCTAGTCTATCCAACAGAAACAAGTCTTATGGAAAATTCTGGGCAAGATTATGTTTTTATTCATAGGTTGTAGTTAATTATTTAGCAACTTTGTGTCAAGATCATTTGAGTACGCTGCGGCAAGCACTCTAGTTTTTATCGTGCCAATGAAGCAGTCAGCAAGAACTGGTGAAATATTTTGGCACCATAAGATTGGAAAAAATGACCTAATTAAAAAACATCGATCAGTTTAAGTTTTTCGGTGTTCAAACTAAACAAGACATTTAGTTAAATAACACTAAACGACAGAACAATAGCAAGTGCTTTTTTCATAGAAGAAGTAAATCACATTCGAAAGTATATGCAAAGTAACGTGGATTCACCTTAACATTTCGGGACAAAAAATGTCTCCATTCCTGACGCAGAGTATTGCGGACATTTTAAGGAAAATTATCGAAAGAGAACGGACTTCGAGTACGCATTATTCGTGTATGAAGGCAGGGAATATAAATGTCGTATGTATTAATAGAAAATGTTGGTGACCCGTTAATGTTCCTGTTAGATTCATGGCATCTGATAACCTGCGGAACATTTATACAATGGACATTTCTGGAACGAAATCCTTCGAAAACGTTGTCACGCTTTTTGTTATCTTTCAAATTGTTTACTGTTACGCGAACAAAACAAGAAAGCCCTAAAAACGAATCAAGAAGTTGGACTATGGATATGGAGAATTTGTTCGCGGTAATCCATATATTACCTTGGTTCTATAATAATCCCACCAAGCACACTGAGAAAACGCATGCCGGCGAACGTTCGTTGTCAGTGCTTCATATGCATTCCATTAAATTAAAATATATTAAGAAGAACTCTAGGAGGGATTGGATTAATCAAATGTAAATATGATTGGGAAATGGATTTGTGTTATTCCATGCATAGTCCGAAAATCGATGAATGTATTTGGCCAGTTATTTTGTGGTCTAGAGTTTGCATTGGGACGGTGGGTGTTTGAAGGGCAGCTACGTTGTTTCTTAGCACATAATGGAGGATTGTGACGCGGATCGCGACAACTTTACTGTGCTCAAGACCTGGCAACCTAGACTGTCGAGCCCTGATCTTATACAGGGTCCGGAAAGCTTGCATCACATTCATGGTGTGGTTAGTCTGTGCCAGATGTGGAACGAATATACCATTAAGTGACTCAATTGTTCCAGTGCCCAACCATAAGGGTGGTGCTCGTGTATCCGTTCAGACAAGCTCCTGGTCGTGCGGCTGATGTACATTGTCCCACGGAGACGTGAATGAATAGACAAAAACAAAGCTTCAGAATCCGGAACTTTCAACCATGCTGACACCGTGGGGTGGGATTTGAACAAAACTTGAAGCTTATTTGCGTTAAATGGTCCGTGACGTCTAAAGGAAGCAGTCGTCGCCCCTGGGCCCAGATTTCTATAAGTCTTTCCTTTTATCAATGTTCCAATTACGGAAACAGTCGACTGCCTCTGTGACCATACTGAGAACGGTGGGTTAGCGACACGTCTTTTGACAAAAGACTTGGAGCAAATGCAGTTCTTTTGTACCTACTACGTCCAGTTTAAATTTAATAATCAAATTTACCTCCAAAAGGACGGCTTGGCAATGGAGTTTATACTCGGTCCGTTACCGGCCGACATTTTTCTGACAAAGCTGGAAAGTGGTCCACTTGAATCGTCAATCCACTACCTCTACCTACACAAATGCTAGGTAGATGACATTTTCAGTATGCCCAAACGCCCGACGAAAATTAGTGCTGAATATGTTCAACTATCCGCATCCGAATGTAATATTCACAATAGAGATGGATTTAAACACTGAATTGCCCATACACATATGTACATTTTGAAGAGATAAATAGAATGGCATTTTGCAAAATCATGAAACATACAATAGTAACCACTCCTAGGAATCATCAGCAGCGACTATTTTTGTCGCATGCGAAATATGACAAATGATTTGCAATCAAATGCCTAAGCTATTGGGCTGTGGACGTGAAGTGTGACCTAGTCATTATTAATTTGCATGGCCAAAGGCTCCTGGTGCACAATTATCGGTTCGCATGTGAATTCATCTGCCAACGGTTTCAAAGCAAGCACTTTGTAATCACCCAGATTTGTTATCTCCACTATCGCGTAGACGAAATTCCGCCTAACGTATGACAAAATGCACCTACAGTAATTCGAAAACATTAGTAGTTTAAATGAGCACATCAGAATTTATTGAGTAGTGTGGCCTAGAGATGCTAACAAACTTTCATTAGTTTCAGCAAATGTATCACTTGTTTTCAAGCAGTATAATTAACAGCAGACGGTGGGAGGAGAAAGCAATCAAGTCCAAGCTGTACTAGTAATGTTAAGACGGAATAAGAGAGAAGACAATGTGTTTCCGACAAAAACATGTTCACATGCCCTCCGGTATGGACTGTTAAGCCTTACTGGCGTTAGTTTTGATGGGCCACTTTAAACTGGCAGTGGCTGGTGTATGATGGTGGCATGGAGCGGACCAAATAATCATAAATTAAGTCTGACCCTGACATGCGCCTGCATAGACACTTTACCTAACGATTCATAAAATAGATGGAAAAGTAACACGAAGACCAACGAAGAAGGTTAGGTGAAATTGTAAAATATTCTTGTTTTGTTCCAATCAAAACAAAATGAATAGAGAAGAACTTTGTTCGTTCCAAAATGTTACCGATGTCCTCACAATCAAGCTCTTCCAGATATATACATGCTAACCGAAGCTGGATATCGGTGTAACGGAAATGGTTGCATATTGCAAACATGATTAGATTATAGTTAGAGTATGACCAAATCGATCAACGTTTGAATTGTCATCATCAATGATGCTAACCTGATATTGTTTTAAGTCTCTTCATATACAAGCTAAAGGGATTTGATGTTGATGGATCGAGGCAGTTATCCCACTGAATGCCTGAAATAACAAAAAAGTGGGGACTTTAATCCCATTTTTGCTATATCATCTGTTAAGTAACAGCCTTTTGGTTTTCAACTCGCTTGAAGAATCCAAATAAAACATTAACGTTTATTCAGTAGAAAACAGAATCTCATGTCCATGGGACGTTTGATTTATTAGTTGTTGCGTGATGTGGCCAAAGAAACGGGTGCGACTTTTGGATTTCATGTGATATTTTGTTGCCAAGGTTTCTTGAAATACTTTTCAATCTGTTGTGCCAGCCATTCGTGGGCTATTAGATGGCCATGGTTGAAGATAGTTTTTCCCCCTCGCATCTTCCATCTTAGACAGCAAACCTAAAATAATGGGCCACAGATGTGCCTAAATGCTGCTTGATTATTTCAATTAAAATGTTACTTATTCCCTAATCGTTTTGGTCAGTTTAGTGACTATTCACCTACTAACCAAAACTTTGGAAGTTAATGCATCGATATACATATTTTTGGCACGGAATCGCTTTATACTGAACGTTGACCGGACTAATGAATTTTGTATAACCAGAACCAAATGAAGAATCGACAGAAAATTGCAAAATGCTAGGGAAAACTCTGATGCGGAAAATCTATTGCTTGCCAAAAATTGCAAAGGTGGAATGTCTCTTAATTTTACTACTATGGATGCCAAACTTACCTCAGTAGGAATTGTTTCCAGGGTTAGCAAGTAATTAGCAACTTGGACCATACAGAATGCTCTTTGCAAGTATCTGAATGAATCAATAAAGGATACAAATTCTCATCAAGAACTTTGATAGCACTTCGACGACGTGTCTCAGCCAATGAAATACAGAAAGCATCACTACTCTGTCTGTGGACGGTTTAATCCTTGCCTCCGCATGGCGCATCTTGGTGTCCGCCTCAGTCGTGTCGCTTACGTGAATATTGATTTCTCATTTCCGAAGGAAGTGGGGGGTGGCGTTAAAGCCAGTAGCTGGTTGCTCGTTTTCCTTGTTTGCACTTGAGAATATTCCCAACATCCGTTCTACTGACTGAATAATGTTTGTTAACTAGTAAAGAAATGACCAGCTCAGAGATGTACAAATCAAGAAAGGAAATAAAAAGGTCTATGTAATATGGACGTAAGTTTTTGTTTATCAATGCCGCATTATGTGAGAATAAAAGTATAATTTGTTGATCACTTTAAATCACCTTACGTTGCCGAATGTCGGATGTTCTTCTATCGCTACACTTTGTTTTTTGAGTTTAGGCTGTCCACTAGTTGATGAAGTCTCTGCGGGTGGCTTATCAATAAACTCGAAGTTAAGTTAAGAGACGATATTTGGCACGCTCCCATTTTTGTCT
Source organism: Fasciolopsis buskii (assembly GCA_008360955.1). Taxonomy (NCBI): domain Eukaryota; kingdom Metazoa; phylum Platyhelminthes; class Trematoda; order Plagiorchiida; family Fasciolidae; genus Fasciolopsis; species Fasciolopsis buskii. The sequence goes on along the minus strand of LUCM01001091.1, from coordinate 139,127 downwards.
CAGATTATTGATGTTGTATTGGGATGAGCAAGACCAGAAAGAATGCAGTTCATGTGTTTAAACTTTCTGATGACGTCCATCCGAGCATTTATCTAACTTTCTACATGAAGTAAGACGCGCGTGTTGTGTTTTCTGGACGTTTGAAACTCATGAATGAATTGATCATCAGAACAATCTACCGAGAAAGCACACGGTCTAATCAACAGCTTTGTATGAAATGACCTCCGGAGGTGGTAATTACACACAGAGATGGCAAAATTTTTACTGAGATTAAATTACAAAATGCAAAGAATATCACAAGAACAAGATAAAGCTGCAGCCCGAAAAAAATTGCCTCCAAGTATTCCAGGACGATGTCGATAAACAAAACGCTTAATTACTTGTTTTCCATGCTTTGGTTGTATTCCGACTAAGCTCCCTATCTTCCCTAAGTTCAATGTTTTTTCAATCCAGAGATTTTAGTCCATTTGCTTAACTACAACCTGCAGTTTATGTAAGTGCAACGAGATGATCCCGATAGGTTGTACAGCCCAGTGGTTCTGATCTACTTAATCGAAGTCCAGTTTGCAGGTTTCCGGACGGCACATCTCGGAATAAATGATAAACAAACAACAATATCCACGGTCAACTGCCTATTGTAATGATCTTTCCACTCGTATATATCCAAGAAACGCCGGCCTATATGTTCACAGAAAACGACAGAATGTTGCTGTACTTCCAGAAATTGATAAAATATTCAACAGCATAATATAGCAGTTGTCTGACAGGAGAGCACAAAGGAGCAACGAAATTTCAATGACAATGAATTGTATTGTCATGAAGATCTCATTGACGAAAATTATTTCGTACTGCACAGGAAGTTACGTCGCGGTGGAATGATGCTTTGCAAGACTTGTTGTGACATAACTGTTAAATTGGATTCAGTAAGGGAAACAGGACTGAATATGTTCAAAGCATATCATAAGAAAGGAAAACAGTCTTATTGATGAAACAATCGGCATTCCAAAATGTACTAATCGCTATGACTGCAGTTTAGATTGTTATATTATAAGTAAATGACTAAGATCAGTATTTTTAACCCAGACTGGCGATCACAGAAAAGATGTCTGCCAAAAAGAAAGATTGGAACGAAAAGCAGAGAAGCAAAAGGTGCCAGAGAGGTGATTCAAAGAAAATCTCACAGTTGAACCGAATGAAAGTTAATTTTGCCCGTCGAACACCTTAGTTTCGTCTACCCAAGTTTTATGTATCTATCTGTCCCTTTGTTTCTGTAGAGATCCAATTATTTTTGTGCGGGAATGATCACCACCACATGAGTTAGCCCATCTGTAAGTGTACGACACTATTCAGAAGCAACTGGAATGCGAAGAAGCACGTGTTCTCTGATTTTATTCTCCTCCTCAACCTAACTATCTGAGGGAACCGCTGTTGTCAGACAAACTTGTACTGACCTCGAACAAATGCTTCTGGGAAATGTTCCGCGGTAGACATGACAGCTGCGGAGAAGCACAGACGAAACTCCTCTGATAATGCGGTGCGTTCTGCTCAGATCTCCCTTTGCTGCCAGTGTTCTGCTAGTAAATAACAGGATTTCTCATACGTGAAGCATCGCGCTGACGGTCTTGCAATAGTTGTTAGTGAAACCCATGTTACCGTCCCGTGTTTGGGTTGTGTTTGGCTGTGAATTCAACTAGGCTGTCAAACTCCAATATCCGGTTTATTTCAACAAAATGTACAATTTTTTGGCGTAAATCTGTCTATTTATTCCTCCCACTTCAGGTTCATTCATATTGCAGCCATTGCTTGATAAATTCGTGCTATCGCTCCGCATTTACAGGTTGACAGTTTCCTTCTAAAAACAAATAGAAGCCAAATTTCCCTTGGTATACTCTCAACTCTATCATCGGTACTGTAAATTATTAAATATTTCGCACATATATAACACTGTTCACACTGTTTTAGTAGTGTAAATTGGCAACAAAATATTGAAATCATAAAGCTCACAAACCACCTAATTTCCATGGCCTCATTGGAACCAACCCATTTCAGATCCAAATAACGCCATTAAGTTTACTATTAAAAATAATTAACATCAAACGATAAGTTTTCTTCCATTTTTCTGTCTTAAAATAGATGACCCTGCAGGACGAGGTTAGTCCAAACCACTCAACTTGGTTAAGTCGTACATTCCGTAAGTTTCCGGTTTAATCACGATGAATTCAATTTCCATATGAACTTGGGAATTTGTTTTGTTTAAGGGACAGCATTTCTTGATAGGCTTCTTGCAATATTTACTTGTACCTAAGACATTTCCGAAGAAATAAGTCCTTACTACAATAATTTATTGCTTAAAAGAGCATTAGTAATATCAGTACATTTTACTGGAATATAAATTTCACTTCGAATGAATTTGGATCTGGTTCTGACGCACAAATCGTGTTGTCTTCATGTTGTCTAAAACCTACTTTTATATTGCCTAAAACGAACCACACTAATGATATTTTTAGTGATCCACTTGTCAGATCGACACGGATCTATAACGTGCCCTGAAAGGTCATGGGGCACAACTTGGCCTGAGGATTACTACTTGCCACGAACAAATAAAATGTATCGTTCTAGCTGACTGTGTGACCCGCATTGACGAGACTGTTGGTTATATACTTTAGTCCATTTGTTAGATACATGACTGGAGATAGAACCGGCTCCCAAGTATAATTAGAAATCAGGGTCAAAAATGCTTGTCCTTAACTTGATCTGCAAGTGTTGGTATCTCGCAGCTGCAAACTGCTGTTTCTTTTATTGTAAATTGTGCTAAGGTTTAGGTAAAATATGCGCGGTCTCAGGAATAGAAAATCACTGAGAAAACAGCGTCGGATTGCACGGAAAGGTTTCATTTATCTTTATAACTCCGCAATTAATCGCCCAGTGGTGGCAGTAATATGCACCAGTTTGATTGAATTCCTTTGACACAGATTAGTAGCAGATGTTACACTAACCCGGAGTGGGTGCAGACTCATTTTAAGGATGACATGTGCACGCAGCTGACAAAGCTTTTGATTAGGAATTATAAGGTAAGAAATTATTATAAACATGACTTTCGGAATCATAATAAAGCTTATTTTTGGTTGGAGAACTGAAATGTAACATTTGAGCATGCGATGAGGCCCAACACCTCTCGAAAAATGTATTGTTGTATCCATTTCCAAAGTTGTTAAAAACCAATCAGAAGGATAGGGCCTTGATCTAAGTTCGTATATCTTGAACGAGCTGTTTTTAATCCAATGGAGCACGAGTGAAATATCCTGTATCAGCATATTAAACGTTTTTCCTCCACGAGTTTAACACGGGAAATCGGTCAAAAGGCTTTTCCGACGCAACGTTGCACTAGATAAGCGATAACAGTTCATCCGATTCCCCAAAGGGAGGTACTGTCAAATCCAAATCCTCACGATTTTTGTCTTTTGAAATGAGAATCAGTTTTGTTCATAAACCAAGCAGTGCTCATGAGATGGACGTATGCGGTGCCGGCAAAAGTGTACTTCAACTGACATCCTACTACCGGGTAGATCCGTACATGCTTTTACTTTGTTATCAGCATATCGACAAGTCTTAGTTTGCATCCGACAAAACGTAATTTTCAGTTGTCGCTTTCCGCGGCGGCAAAGTTTGCATAGGTAGTCCTAAATGTTTTAAGGTTTTCATTTTTCATCTTCCCTATCTTCTGCCATGTGGCTAGAAAAATGCAAGTGCCTCCTTATCTCATTATAAACTTCGGATGGACAACTACTGGCTTTGCGGATTTTCCGCAAGCCAGTCATGCTGTCAGTCAGAAGGATAAGTGAACGTGTTCACTTCTACTTAGCTATTACATCAGTACTCTTGGAATCTATCAGTCCTGTGGACTAATATTTTTCTAAAATATTATTTATCAGCCCTGCTCAGTTTCCTGTAAGCCAAATCTCGTACTGATTGGTTCCTCACTTTTAAATATTTCTATTTCTTTTGCGGGAATAACTTGGCCTACACTTAGAAACCCTCGTCAAAAATGCACTCGTTTTTTCAACATCCCTGCAGATTTCATTTACTAACTGCTTTCGGCATAAACAGTTCAGTATGTCAAAAATAAGACGGTCATTTATGTATATGACATTTGTGCACGGTAGTGCCCGTTCATCGTAAATTTCATCACAACTTCAATTTTTTGTGGATGAACCGGTAGCTGCGATTGGCATGTGCAACTGGAATTTGCAATGATTACCCAAGAGATCATCCCAATATCATTACTGGCTGAACAAGATGGTTTATCCGCTTGTGGCTAAGTTATTCGGAAGCGATTCTTTTTACACAGACATGAGTACCATTCCGAATACCCAGTAAAGCTTCGCGCTTATAATGTGATCCAGCTGAATGACTTCGTGCACCTTCTTTATGCTGCTGGGACGAATCTACTTTCAGTACTACTTTCTTATTGCAGATTTCTAGACACCTAATGTTTCTTTATGATCTTTGGGAACAACACTTCGGCCGTGTTCTTTCAACTTGCTTCAGTGCCTTGGTAGAGGATTTTGCTTTACACACATTACTATGAAATGGGATGTTGCCAGCCGTTAGTCAGAGGTTTTTCGTTGTTCCCCAATTTCCCAACCAAACCTGAAAACCGTCAGCTGCCGCAAAATATGAAGAGCCTCTAAGTGGACCATGCGCAATTTGGGGAAATTTTAATTCCAACATGAAGCCCGGTTGTTAAGTTGTCGAACTAATCTCGGTGGGTTCACATTCTCGTTAATTTTACTTAGGAATCTGAAAATCCTCGGTTGCATTTCCCAGACATTGGCTTAACATAAAACGCCGATGTAGTTTTTTTGTATAGAAGCACTCCAAGATGGAAACACGTTTTTTGGTTTTCAAGATTGTTTTTTTTGAAAAGTGAACGGGACCCTACTGCATTCAAATGCAAACGGGAGGCAATGTCATAGATTATAAGTTTCCTTAAGATATGCTCTTGTAGAAACCGGTTAGTTGGAAAAAATTTACTCATAAAATGAATGTGGCGGGGAAAACTGTCATTGAAAAAATGAAAGAAATAAGGGTAAGTAACATTGCTCTTCGAGACTGATCCAGACTGAGACACTGGAACGCAAAATCAAGGAAGGTTCTTCGACTGCATGTGTGTCATAAACTATGAGCAACAAAGCCCTTCAGGGAATTCACTGTCCCTAATAGTTAGCTGAACTTCCAACGTTTGTCGAATGAGCAGTGCAGCATTGTTACCCTAGGAATCTTTTCTGGATTCCCGTGGCATTCACTAAATGCATCCACCTGGATGGAAAAGAATCCAGTAGCCTCAGTGGAATGCAGATGCTATAGTATGGTCAGCTCAATATGAACTTAATCTTAACATATCTGGTACACTTTTGGCAGAGAAATGACTCCGTTTTCTGTTACGGTTATACAAACCTACGTGGATCATGACGGTTACAGTAGGACCGGTAATAGAATAATTGACGAGCTGTTTTGAGCAAAAGATAATAAGAGTCAGCAATAGCCGGATAATGATATTGGTGCAAATACCCAACCTGCAGCAAATGAACCGGACAAAAGACTTCCTTCGCTGTCAACACTTTGTTCGGGGCGCAAATCCTTTGGGACCACACGTGGTATATAAGGTAGGTAGCTGTAGTAACGCGGAAATCCACGCATTCTGGAGGAGAATAAGATGTACTAGCATGCTAGCTAGCATCTGTATGTTTCACAAGCTGAGTCGGGTCGGGTTGGGTAAACAAACAGTCCACAGTAGAAGCTTCATTGAAAGTGGCTAAATATGACGCCTAGTCCGACTGAGGGATCGACTAAGATTTTTAGTGTTCAGTTTCATGAGAATTATCAAATAAGTTTGCACCCCATCGCTGAATGATGGCTGCTAAAGATCGGTCAAGTTATCGATTGGTATTATAGCTAGTAGATAAAGCATCACGGACAGTTGTAATACCAAGGTGAATGCTATCCGAGTAACTGTGTCAAACATTGAATAACCAATAAACAACCAGAACTTTGTTTTGGATTTCTGATTATCCTCGTTCAAAAGGGCTAAGTCTACCAAAGATGAGAAGAACTGCATGTCTACCGTTTTTCTAAGACGCATGTGAGTGGCACATGTGCAGTAATGATGAAGGGTACATTTTGAGAAAATGAACTAAGCACTCCGTTTCCGGACCGAAGATGTAATCATCGACGCTGACACTAATTACACACTGAAAAGCACTGACGGTTCTGAACTGAGAGGATGTCATTTAGAAATATAGTTCTTCAGTGACAAGATCTGGAAAGAAAATACAGAAAAATGCAAAAGCGAATACGATGATAAAGACTGCTCAACATGGGCCTTTGAGACGTCACTGTTCACAACGGAGCAAAAACGGGAAATCCATCAGTCATATAATTGACCCAAAGAGAAAAACAGCAGTCGGAGGATAGAAAGGGGAATCATCAGTATTTAAAGCAAACTCAGTTGTAAGAAACTTTTTAAAATTAAGCATCCGTCAAGAAAATCTTTGAAGGTTGATGTCATCATAATACGAACAAAGACCGTGCATCCTATGAATGACAAACTTTCTGGTATTTTGGAAAACATCCAGAGAAAGGCTGAGATCCAAGGATGCAAAATCCTTTCGATCTGCGACAAACGTTACATAGTGTATAGCCGATGTGTGAGACCATTCAGCAAGTAGAATATGCAGAATGTCTTCTGGCTCGAGGTTCAAACGGGGAAGCTGCATCAGACGCTTAATTATTTTGAGGCGATAGTTGCCACAATTTTTTTGAAGCCTTGTCGTTCCATCTCGGTAGAGTTACTACTATTGTGACCCAAACCCAATGAGATACTGGAAGAGTAACTGCCACATATGACAAAAACGATGAGACCCAGTAATTTGAAATGCCACGAGATGTTTCAACATCGTCAAAATCTTTGCAGAAACGTAAAAATAAGCATCTTAAATAAGTTTGGCAGGAATCGCACTTGAAATTCGATGAAACACCAATGCGACTAATGCAACTGGCATTAATAGTCAAATCACTCACGTGAATCATAAGAAACGGGCTTTCAAATGCATCGGGATGGTCATATGTGAAAAACCACTGACGGGATCCAAGTGCATGCAACTGATTATCCCTATTAGTGCTTTCTGAAATACTGGTGAATTGAATGTCAACCAGAGTCTGATGGTACATAGCACTTCACTGTCAGTACCCATGACGGCTAAATTTGGTGCAGAATAATTAACAACGAAATTTCAGTTTGACGAGAAGCACTTAATCTAAGCCCGTCTAAGGTTTGAAATTCGAAATCAATAAGAGATTTGGAATTGTCGGAAGAGTGACCGGTTCACTAAGTCTGTTCATTGATACATTCAGACTAAATGTGACCTATTTGTTGTAATGAGAGCTCCAAAGGCGACGAATAATTCCTCAATCTCTCCGTTCCGTTGCACACTATGGCAGAACAGTCGAGAGAAGTGGTTCTGCTGCGTGCTACTTTCGCTACTTTTCACGAAGCTGAAGACGGTCCACGTCATCCACCAGTAGATAAAAACGCTGATTAAATGTTAACAACTTCAACCACGACTTCATAATTTTAAAATTTATTTACAAACGATAAAATGTTGCTTCACAAAACAAGTAATTTCTGCTGCAAATCAGATCAATTCATCCCGATGATCGGTATTTCTAATAACTGTGTCTAAAAAAGGCTATATATATGTATTATATATATGTAGATATATATAAAGTTGACTCGGCCCAACTGACAAAGAATTATCAACGAATCCTAGTTGTGGTTCTTCTGTAGACTCTTCGATGAAGTGCTTCCATTCGCACTCCTGACGCTACAAATTACATATATACATATATATGATGTACATAATTTTCTTCTCACTAGAATCTTGCTTGCACGAATCCATTTTGGGATTACACTTGTGATCGCATTCCTGTCATACGAACAAGATTCCAGTGTGAACTTACAATCCTTGTGTTCACGTATGCGGATGGATTGACAGGTATGCGTATCTAACGAACGACAATAACCGCCAAACCAACTGTACGCCTGCGGGACTCTGTTTATTCGCATACTTACTGTTTAATATATATATATATAATTATAAACAGGTAGTCCTGAAACTCATACTTGTATTTGTATTCCTAGTAAATTTTTTATAACGAGCCATAAGGTTTGTTGTTACTCAATAAGCAGGCATGCTATAAATTTAGTCGAAATCTCATTATAAACACCATAGACATATTTCAAGTGTGACGCATTGCGAGCTCGCTAGGAAGAGCAAAGGAAGACTAATTTACAATATGGAACGTATATTGCTGAGAACCCAGCGGTGATAAGTGTCGATAACTGATGGACCGGCCATTGTTCGATATTTTTTCTGCTGTAGCCTCCAGCAGCTCTGCTATGACATTGTTTTTCCCATGCTCCAAAAGTTTCAGAATTATTGTTTCAAAACTCCTGACATTTTTGGATAACTTGGAGATTGAAACTTTGTTTTTATAAAAAACATTGAACGGGGCTAAGTGTATTTTCACATGGCATATTTCACTGTGGAAGGAAAGCTACTTCAATTGCGGTGAAGTGCAACGCAGAGCACGTTTCGTGAAGGCTATCATTTACGTATCCACATGTAAGAGCCATAGACCTCGGGTTACAACTTTCTGTTGAGATGCGTGAGTTATATCTTCGATGAAGTCAAAACTTTCCCGCTGTTTGATTAATTCTACATTTTTCACAAGCTTTCCAAAGCAAATTTCATATCACGTATTTACATGGCATTAATGAGTTACCTCGATGAGAGGTCCGGCAGAAACGTTCGTTCTACAAGAATTTTACGGGTTGCCACTTGTGGCGCATCCATCAACAAAACTAACAGCTCGTCAAATCAACGCACCTACAGTTTCTAACCAAGGTACACGAACGTATTCATATATTCTTTGTATATTCATGGGGTTTGCTTACATTGGTCTCCGCATTTATTTAAATAGGTACTCATTCAGCACCTTTGCCATGTATACACTGCTGTGCAATTAATCCGTGCTCCATATGCGCCGACCTATGGAGCCCTTAGATGTTATTCTCCCTTATCTGGACAAAGCAGTATGAAATATTGGTATTAATCCAAGTCAGAACTAGAGGAAATTCTTTCGAAACAATTTTTTTTGATAATATAGATTACTATTTTCATGTTGATACGTGACTGATTTTCTGCATGAATGACACACTCATCATGGCTTATTCGGTTGATGTTATATAAATGGTAGTATTTTTGGTTTAAAACAAATTAAAGTTTTTAAAGGTTCGTTTAAAGTTGGTTATCTTTAACGTCGTGGTACCGAAATATTTCGCCAGTTCTGGCCCATTGTTATATTATCACGGTAACAAAGAATGCGATTAACCTAGCACGCCTGAATGACCTTGATCCGAGGCTAATGCTGATGCAAATCAAGATCCTTCCTAACTGAAAATTATTTCGTTTATGATCAGCAATATTTGATAAACTTTATTTACTATAAAATATTCCAGTTGTTAAATAATTTCGTCAAGTCTGTAACAATATGCATAGTCGTGTGTATAACGTTCGATCAAGTAGGTGTTTCTAATGAGCAACCTAGCCCGTTAGCATTTGACTGGTAACTAGATTAAATCGCGAGATCAACCCAAATATATTTATGGAATTTTCTACTCTAACAGGATTTCATTCTCCATGTTCAGATGAATTTACTCTGAAAGCCATCTTAACTGGCCTTATATAGTTCAAAAACAGTGTAATCTTTAGTACATCAGCAAATTTATGAAAACATCACCGTCGGTTGAGTCAGCAAATGTATCTTTCGCTAATTTAAAGTCTAACAGAGTACCAAAGTAGTAGAGACAAAAAAGAATCAAGTATAGACAACGTACAATTACCTTTGTTTGTTGGACGAAAAAGCACAAAGGGCAAGATTTAATGTTTTCTTTCGTTTCATGTTGTTCCATTTGGAGTACGGGAGTCATTGCCGCAACTACAGGTATTCGTGTAACAATCCATAAATTACAGGTTTTCCTGCGCTTCTGTTTTACGCCGATGTTTTGGCTAGTTTGTATTCTGAGCGGACCAATTCTGGTGTTGAAAGTATTGCTACTTTCAAGTATTACTCGGGAATATCGCAGGGTTTTGCAAGATATATGAACCACGTGTTCCGAGGAACACAGGAACGAATTCAGAAAACATTAACATGCGATTTGCCGACATTTTGCTTTGTCATCAGAAAACGCTTCTGCACGCCATTTCAGCTTTCGCGTGGCTCTGATCTGCTGCATAGACGGCAATGTCCGAACTGGACCACGTGCCAACTAAACATAACAAGCCGTGTCGTATGCTTGTTTCTAAAAACCCTTGCCATTTCCGTGTATCAGTCAGCATTTGAAAAAGCTACCCCTCGAGAACCACCAGTTGGTAGTAGTTTCTTCCGAAAGTACATCACACAAAGCATCCGCGAATCAAAAATGCGTATTGATTGGATACTTGCCCACTTCGTCAGATTAGATATGTCTGACTGTAATTCATTTTTGTTTTTCACATTTCTAAGGAGCCTTATGATCTTGCGATAGGCAACTTTTCTGCAGGCACTGTTCGTGTGCATGCATCTGACAAACAAGACTACAACAAGCAGTTAACAAAAGCTAACCAGTTTTCGACTCAATCACGATTTTTTCAACGATCGAACAAACAATCTTATGTAAGTATAAATCCAGATCAGTTATAATATACTGTGTTGCGAAAATGTCCTCTCGATGAAATTAAATAATTTTACTTGGAGGTCTTATTTGTGTCACGACAGTCCGGATTAATAGATAGATAAATCCATGGATTCAATAACTGGAGTTAAAACGTAACATCATTCTGCACTGCTCAATTGATCTTTGGATCTAGTATGGCGTCATTTGTTCACTTCCCAGTAATATGTACTGGTTTGTCTTAGCAAGCAAAAAACGTATTGAGCAAAAAATGATTGCCACCATGTGGGCGAAAAACGTAGACACCCGAGTGAACAAACAGATAATTGAAATGCCCTTGAAAGCCATGAGTTTGAGTTGTGTTGGCACTGGAATCTGATCTGCAAAACACTATGCTGTTTGTTTGATTAAACCCCAATTACGAGACTCGTTCAACAGATAGATCCAGTTAGATTATTAATATGCATTAAAAAAACTTACGGTGGCAAAAGACTTTTCTCAAAATGTTATCCTAAACGGAAGTTCACCGTAAAACATCATTCACGTGCGCTTTTTGTTGACACTAAATGCAAACATTTGGGGTTGGCAAAATGACTGTCTGACGCCTGCCAAATTTACACAAAACTAAAAGTACAATCTCACATGTTTCAGTGTATTTCTTCAACGAGAGTTTGCGTCTATCGATTTCGGAATAGCTGTTGTTCTGGCTTCACCCCGCAGATCATCTCATTCTGATAACCCCACCGTTTTGTCCGCACCCGGTGGGATTCAGACGGGTAACCAATCAAGTAGGGGACAACAATACAATACTAGTATTCAACGTTGTATTGGTCAGACCGCTTATGTGCACACACAAGCACACGCGAATACACAAATCGGATCAAGATTGTGTTGGGTTTACGTGTACAATACGCAAGGATCTCATTTATGGTTAGTTTGCGCTATTTGTTTATCAAACAACAGTCTGCAAAACTTTGTGAGGGATATTATGAACCAAACGGTGGTTAAAAATCTCACATGTGCCTATAAACAACTTTCTGTGGAAGAATTAATGGTCTATCGTTTTCGTGCTTACGTAACACCCGCAATTATCATATTCGGACTTATTGGTAACGTGTTGGTCGTTGCAGCCTTTACACGCATGCAGCGGAAATCCCCTTGTCGATTTAATCTATATGCAATAGCAATCGCTGTAGCTCACACCACGGAAATTCTGTTCAACGCATTTCTGGACGATTTTCTCGGTCGCGGACTCTACTGGCTTAGCGATTGTGTGATATACATTAAAATAGACGTGTATTCCGAAAGTCTATGCAAAGTTATCAGTTACATTCCCAAAGCAGGTGCTTTAATTTCCACGAATTTATTAGTTCTTTTCAGTCTCGATCGGGTACTCACTGTCTATAGGCCGTTAAAATTTCGCGGTGATGGGTATTTGCGTGTGACTTCAATTGGAATAATTTCCGTGTACATATCAAGTTTTCTACTTTATCTTCCGTTACCCATTCAGTCGGGCATAATGATACACCATGATAAATTCGGATCGTTGTTCAAGCAATGCCAGTACAAAGATCCTTTGAAAACTGCTGCCCAATACACTTTGTACCTACACATCTTCGGTTCCAATATTCTACCGTCCATACTTGTCTTACTTACAAACATAATGATTTTCCTCAAACTGCGTGACCTATTCCGAGAGCGAAGACGAATGAGCGTGCAAAACGTGGATCGAGGTTCGGCCGAGTCCCGTCGTATTCTCGGTCACTTGTGCATGACTACCACGTTCTCGGTAATTACCGTTCCCATAATTGTGACCATTATTCTACGCCAACACGCGGACCATAACAACTATGCGGAATTATTTCCGGCCTACGAAAATCATCTGGTACAACTATCCAAATTGTTCAGTTCCCTGGAATCCATCTACTTCGTCACGGAATTTCCCACTTTCTACATCTTTTTGCCCATGTTTCGCCGCGAAGTCAGTAAAATGTGTGAATGCCTTTGTCAAGGGGACAGAGAGGAGAGCATCGGGCATTTGGTTAAAGGCACGCCGCGCATACTATTGCAAGCGGTAATCGATAACCCAAAAGATAAGTCCGAAACTTCAGGTGCCTCTGGCCAAGCTGAGAACATTAAACCAAATGCAGTTTCATTAAGCTTGTTGTCGGAACAAAATGACCCTATATGAACACGTGAATAACGATAACTACGATTTAAGATTTAATGTTACCGAGTATGATATTTTTCTATTGATATGAAATGTACATAGACACACAAACATATGCAAAACAATGTTTACTGTAATACAGTCAGGTGCATCATCCTAAAATTTGTTGGACCCATTTTCTTTTTCATTTGGTATTTGTTCCATTATATTTAGTGTTTATGACCACAAATGTTCGATGATCAGGTACGCTGGGATGGTGAAAATATCAAGGCTCAGGTTTGGTTAAAATCAAAATGTCGATCTACATATTTGGAGTTAATTTGCTTAACTAAAATCAGTGCAAAAATTATTTTGCCGTGAATTCCGAAAATCGGCTAGAGGTACGTGAATAGAAAAAGTCAGTCTATATTGTATCCGGGCTCGCTTCCGAGTATATCGATAAAATCAACTAATTACCAAACTTTCGAGCAAACCTTACCGACCAAAGTGTTTTTGCTAGAAGAGGAATCCAGTAAATAAGCTTGAATCTGGTTTCAGCGCTGTCCCATATTTATTCGCATAATCGTAACGGGTGCCTTTGACTGGGAGTAGAAATGCATCTATCGAATGTATTTGGCTTGAAAACCGTAATCATGAAACAGCTGCCAATTAAAGCTACTCCAATGGGAATTCAGCATTTTAATTATCGATAATATGCATACATGTATATTTTGCACCCGCTTGAAAAATCAACATCTGGCAAAAAGAACAATGTGCAAATAAGATTGTGCAGAAAACGTGTACATCAGGAAAAACATTAAACGAGCACACGTTCCGCAGTCAGTCCATGCAATATTCGCGCGAATGACTTCGATCCTTAGACATGTCTCTTAGCACCTCCAATAGACGACATATTCCATCACTTGGGCCTAACCAGGAGGGTGGGATATACCAATCGAAGTTAACTTGTTCACATCTTTAAACCAGGTCAAAACATGACTGTCGCGAAGCTACCTCTCACCTTGCTTAGCGTCGCAAATTAGCAAGATTTTTGTGTCTTTTTCATTTCCCAAGTGATTCCTTAGTCGTGATTAGAATCCCTGAGTATCTAAAGCTGTTGACCACCGACGTGTGTTCACCGCAATCGAGGAGTATTGGCGCTAACTTCTTCCATCTCGCATATGCCGTATCTGAATTCTCTAATCTCCAAAATGCACAGCGCTTCTTGAATCGCCTATGCATTGTCGTTTAGCAAGGTAATGTCATCGATGTACTGTGGGCAAAAATTGCTCCCTGGGAGCGGTTCGAGTCCATCTTCTGCTGGACTTTGAAATGCGTTCTGTAGAACATTCCATGACACAGTTTTACAAGGTGTGGATATTATTTTCAAAAATCTGTTTACAGATAGCATCGAATTAGAATTGTAGAAAAAAAGAGGAAAGCAGCGAGCGATAAAGAAGACAGAATATACACCGTTCACTGCACAAAGGGGTTCTTCCTTTAAATATCTTTAAATTATAGGGTACCCATCGGCTTCTGTTTGAGCTTCACACTACCAGGCCTTTCAAACCTACATACAGGATTGAATTAAGGGGCCCTAGCTCCGGTTTCTAACCAAACCCCCCAACCTACAAGGCAGTAGGACGATATGAGTGTCAAGTAACTCATTGGGGACCGGTGGCTGATTGCTCATTCCATATACCCTCCGGATGGCTTAGACATCTCGGATGCAGAGTACACTCACCTCTGACAGATGCCGTTGGACACGACCGTATACTTTGTACGCCGCCAGTGGTCGTTTTGGAATCAGGGTTTACCCAAATCCCCTAGACTGACTACCAACGAGTAGCCAACCCGGTGGAGGGCTCCGGGCATTCGTCTTCTACGCACTCCAGTATGAAGGCATCTGCCATGAGAAGGTAATTCGTAGCATTTCCTCAATAGGAGCTGTTTTAGACATCGGTCATTTGGAGCAGTCAGCGAGACGTTCAGGACGGCTAGCCCACCTGGAACCTGATTCATCCATCACTGACCATGCGGACGCATTCGGATGTGGATAGAAATCAGCTTAGGCGTATTCCACCGGAGGCGACAAAGGGTGGGGAAAACTTGTCATAGTCTCTAACCTAATCTGGGATATTATGGTGTAATGCTTTGACGACTGACACATTCCTCAGATATTCTATTTTTCACGACACGGTGACATAGTGTAGACTTACCAGCGGAATCGAATATTGCGATGATTTCTAGGAACACAGTGATAGGTTTTGGCTGTGATGTACTTTTAGTAGGATTTTTCAGGTTTTAATTTGGTCTAATTATCATTTTACCTTAGCAACCTGGGTTGGAATGAACATATTTCCTCCCCGAATACGACGGGAACGCTAAGCTATCTCATCGCTTAAATAATCCGAACGGTTTACACGTGATATGAATATTTGTGGTAATGGTTGCCGAGACAACGTCCGTCGATGAACCTCCAGATTTGAGTGACTGAATTCAAGTCGCAGCCTGCTAAACACCAAACAAAAGTCATTAAACGATGACTAGCGTCTATTCATCCGTGAAATAAACTGTCGCAAAGTTGGCAGTCATGGGAACATAACCCTTGTGTCAGTCCGCATTTTCAATTACGAAAACGTGTTTGAACCGTACTTTTTCTGGCATAAATTTCGTGTACCACATTTAAATTTACTCATTGTTGTCATTTTACGTGGATTATTCACTTGAAATCATGAATTTATGGAATCGATTTATGGACTTCATCTGGAAATGCTATAAACTTAAGAACACAGTTTATGGGCAAGTCAACCGAAGCAGTTTTACTAGAGAAATTTTATCACTGTCCATATGACTAGCTAAGGTCAAACGGTCAACATCATGGTTTTTATACGTGCCTATCGAACCCTTCCTCGGTCGGTAAGCTTCCCATTCAAATGGTACCATTGTCTGTAGTCCCTCTTGGTCTTTCCTCTAAAAAAGAAAAACAAAAAGCTAGCGAGCATTTGGTACACTGGAGCAAAAATACAATTGATCTTTAAGATCGCCTTATCCTCGTGATTGAGGAAATTGCCAATCTCAGTGGATTCCACAGTTGAGGTCCCACTAGGCTCACTATCTTCCGTTTTGTCGACTGTACCGATTAGAGAAAAATACGAAAAGAAAATTTTCTAATTTATTCCGATTCAGAGAACAAGCAATTCGGTAACAGCCATAAACCCATAAACCGTTGCAGTGAAATCTTCTAGTTCACTACAATAAATTCAGTCACTTCCCATTTTCTTCCTTATAGTCTACATCTCCTCTAGCCTTATTTGAAATTCATTTTTTTCGGAGTATAAGTTGCAGTTGTTGAGTAATCGTGAATTACATCAACTTTTGGTTACAACTAATTAAAAGCATGAGTTGGAATCAGGAATCTTGTTATTGCCTCTTTTTCTTTCTCAAAGTAGCACACTGCAATAGGCTTATACCTGCTTGTGTATTACTTGAGTCTGCGGCAGTTTGTTCGAGTGTCGTAATAGTCAGGGTTAGTAAATTTTAACTGTGTGAAACTTAGTGATAACCAAAAGTATGCATAATATGAGTGCTTCATTAGTTTATTGCAAAAAATCGGCCACAGATGGCTTTCAGCAAATTGTGTCAGTGATCGACGTTTCGATTGCCGAGTCAAATTTAAATGAAGGCGGTTTTTTACTCAAACCATCGTGACCGATTTTTGTAGGCCATCTAGAATCACACCATAGATTGCGTTATATGGACATATGTATTTGAACGTATATAACAGTTCACAAACTCTATGACCCAATATGATTACATGTTTGGGTTTTGGTGGTCAATGTCACTGCCATGAGTTCAACAA
Organism: Fasciolopsis buskii; assembly: GCA_008360955.1. NCBI lineage: Eukaryota > Metazoa > Platyhelminthes > Trematoda > Plagiorchiida > Fasciolidae > Fasciolopsis > Fasciolopsis buskii. The sequence goes on along the minus strand of LUCM01001091.1, from coordinate 122,342 downwards.
TTTATTGTGATCTTAAGTTTGTCGTTGCGCCGCCAACGACACTTCCGACCGTGTGCCAAAGTTTTCTACCCAGCCTCTCTGGTTGGTGCGTGTAGAGCGATCCCTAGCTTGTTCAGCATTTACGCGCATGAGATCAATGAATGTTTCGAGTATACAATGAATAACTGAAGATTTGACATTCAGTTGCTGCACGAAATGCGGTTTCTAAGTCCCGTTTTAGCTCGGATAAAGCTGGCCGGTTAATTAGTCTGGATTTTCATATGCATGATTTCCGCTCCTGAACAATAATAGCCTACAGAATTGCCCATTATATCTGCTTAGTCTCTTCAAATATATATCTGTATATTTCTATATATGTATATGATACACCGGGTTGAAAATAACCATGGTACCAACGCAGCAACATATCACAGAATCTTCGCAGAAGAAGAAAAAACGACAGTGAGCTAATACTATTTGGGTTTTCGCCGCATACATTTTGTAACATTTTGAGTGATTTCGGAATTCTTTTAAACAGGAAGAGTTTTACAGACGCGACACACAATATACGGGCCACTGACTTTGGTTCTGAGCCGTATCTCTCAGCTCCTCCTGCCAAAAAATAATTCCCAAACTAGGATGGCGGGAAACACCAACCGAACCTAAAAACCAAGCTCATTTCTTCATGAGTCTACGGTAAACAATTAGCTGAACGCCACGTAGCTTCTTCTCCCCTTGCATTTTGAAAATACAAAGAACATACCGTATCTGGATACCTCAATCGTTAAGCGGTCTAACCCGGACTGAATTGTCTGTGCATTGTCCCTTTGCAAAACGATGTCATCGACATACTTAAACGTGAAATCTCTGTTCTCTGGGAGGAGTTCAGCTTCGTTGTCTAAAAGACCAGATAAAGCGTCCTTTAGAACATTCACTGAAACAAAGCCGTAAAGAGATAGGGATATAGGGGAGCTTTGTCATACTTCACTGGAGACCACAGAAAGTGGCGAAAGTTGGCCAAAAGCCTTGACCTGACCTGATGTATGATGGTGCAACACCTTGGATACCGACATTCACTTCTCAGCTTATCCATTTCTCAACAATCATCGTCATAGTGCAAACATATCAAAAGAGTCAAATGTTGTGCGAATGTCTAAGAACACGAAGATCTTTGGCTTTTGGAATGCAAAGCGGTGCTCTACCAGCTGTCGGAGGGTGAATATTTGATGGATGCATCAGCGATTAGTGCGAAACCCGGCCTATTCGTCACCAATCTGCCCTTCACGCGTGCTGTACAGCCTGTGTAGAATGACGGACGAAAGCAGATTTGACGTTATTTGGATTAGGGTAATATTTGTATAGTAGCCCAGGCACTGGGTTAGTCGCTTCTGGGGATGGGGGAAACGGTCGAAACACCCAACGAAGAAGAGACTTTCTCGGAATGCAAAACGTGAAGATCTCTGACCACTTCCATTCCTCCGTCTTTGAACAGATCTGGAGATAGCCCCTGGTAGCCCGGTGAGTTATGACATCCTATCGCTTGGAGTTTCCTGAGCACTTTCGCCTCGGTTGGTGGATATGTTGTAGCAGGTAACCGGACGGTAGTCGGAATAGATGAAGGAAAGACTGACGCTGAGGACCATCTAAATTGTACTTCAAAGTGATCCAGAGTGTTAAAACGCCAAGACTCAGAACACGAATCCCCAAGCCAGTAGAATGCAAGGCGTTCTTGATAAGCCACCAGTGATCATTGCTGTCTTGAAGTGGGGACAATCCAAGCTTTTCAGCCAGTGTGCTTCGAAAGATTCATAAGCTAGTTGGACCAGATGGCTTGTCGCAATCTAACCGACACTGCAATGTGTGTTTTGAGTGCCGATTAAATTACATGAATAGCTTAGTGCACACTAACACGTGATCGGAGTCGAAGGGAATGCCCCAGCTTGACAGGCGGTCTTGCAGACAGCCCCGCGATTTGCAGCTAACGGCGAAGTGGTCGATTTAGATCCACTGCTGACTAAAAGAAGGGCGGCTGGTGGCGTACAGGTTACTGCAACGTCTGAAGTTCGTGCTGGCGAGAAACAATTGATGGTTTGAGCACCAATCCAATAGGTCCTCCTCTTTTTCACAGTGATAGGAATCAAGACCAAAGGGTCTTCCTGAGTACGCCTCATTTGAGGACAACTAACCTGCTCTAGCATTCATATCCCCTTGCCAAAATACTAATGTCACCGCCCCCATCGCTGTGTGTAAGAGGTCGTACAGTTTTTGATAGAAAGTGTCCTTGACTGCATCTGAGCTGCATTCTGTTAGCGGGTACGCTGAGACGACAAGCAAGCTGTCCATCAGAGGGACGGCTGCTTATTTTACACGAACCTCTAAGTGTCACAACATGTAATTGGCTGTCGACTGGGACCCAGTCAACTAGAGCAGCCTCAACCCTCTCACTGAAAGCCACACTGACGTCAGCAACACCAGAAGCCGCTGCTTTAGAATCTGCAGAAAGGCATAGATCGAACCTCACGAAAGAACTAGATGGAAATGTCAGCCGGATAACAGAGCTGGAGTCTTCAATGCGGTCTTATTGGATGCAACACGCAGAGATGCGTAGGGTATTCAGCACACAAACTAAACACTCCTGTTGACCTGCATACGTCAGTGTTCGCGCATTGAATGTGGCTATTTTGAAGTTGTATCTGGGATGAAGAAGTGTATCAGCCGGCGGAAGCGGGTTTGATAAGATTTGGATGCCATGTGAGTACGAATGCGAGAGACTAGCAACAGGACTTATTCCAGTGACACTGCCACTAACATGGCTGTCTGCGATTCCTAAAGAATGTAAGGAAAGAGGGCAGGAAGAAGAGGAATAACAGAAGTCAGCAGAGGAAAAACAGTTGTGTATGTTGGGAGGTCGCTTTTTGAACTATGGGAAAAGCTAGAAAGATTGGCGAGGACATCAGTCATATTCATAGTTATATGCGTCGAGGGCTGTTGTATTATTCGGTCGCCCTTTCCAGAGTAGGCCTTTTCATTCGACGACGCACTTCTGACCTTTGCGCAGCCAAATGCGTTTTGCGAAGCAGCAGAATCATTCCAGATGTGCCAGTGACCAATTGACCGGTTCATACGCTTCTTCTGGAAAAGCTTGTCTGGTCAGGGGAACTCGACAAGCAGCAATGGAGCAATGGCGTTATTTGGTTGGCGGACAACACTCGCCACGTCACATTGCTATCAGCGGACCCTCGTGGTATTCGTTAGAAAGACCTCTTGACTGACAAAAACCCACTAGGCTCTCGACAGTTCAGCTCCTTATTGGCGGCCGCTCTTCGGTAGGCTAGATCCTACTATATTCGCCGGTAACCATCGGGATAGTGGCCATTCCCTTTTTCGCAACCTGGGGATGCTCCCAATAGAAGGAAGCTGCGCCCTTCCGAAAGGTATTATGAATTCAGTTACCTTAGTCTAAAGGATTTTCGGAGTGCTTTGTTCTATGACATTTTTGGAAAATGCTTTCTGTCCACGAACTATGTTGCTAGGATTTTTCTGACGTACCTCCGCTGCAGTATGCACCAATGGAGCTTAGCAAGCTTTTTGCTTGCGTACCGCAAATTGTCCGTATTCTTTTTCCATCAGCCCACTCTCAGACCTTATGTTATGGCTTATTAGCACTTGCAAAGATGTGGCGACGTTATCGCTATAGAGCACATACATCCCTTTGGTCAATGATGAAACGAGTAATCATTTATTGCACTGTTATTGGCCCAAGTGAAAATTAACATTGAATGAATAAATGGTGCTACTTAAGTATTTACTTAGACGTAGAACTATAAAATGAAATGCATGACTATATGTTCCTTGATTTCAACGAAATAGGCGCGCACCGTTTCCATACTTTGTCGATGGTGAATTAGGCGTTGATATCTTGTAACAAAACATTTCATACGCCTTCCAATAGCCTACTACCGGCGTAACTAGGCATTCTTGGAACTTCTCAAAAGTTCCGCTGGGACTGTAAATGCACGATGGAGAGAATAATTGCATTCAGCCAATCGAATCAGGACAAGAAATAAAATGTTTACACTGGGCGCCGCCATTTCACGCACATATAAGATAGTCGGCAAATAATGTTGTCACAAGTATTTGTGTTCTTGTTTTTAACCGTGGGGGTTCGAAGAAAGCTATGATCTGACGTATTCGCAATCGACTGACTTTTTGGCTCAATGTGCCGCTATAAGGCACAAAATAGAACCTTCACTTCTGTTGCACATATGGACGGTCTTACAGGGGATAATATCACCGGCTTAGATTACTTCCCTCTCATTTGGCGCAGAGCGGCAGCCAAGTGGTCACCACTGTAGCGTTCCAGCTGGGGCACGTCAGTTTCAAAACCTGCAATCACCGGTAACATTTCCCACTTTGTTGTGACAGCCTTCTTGAAAATGGGGTGCAATATCTTTCTCTTCGTCAAAAGGAAACCAAAAACAGAAGGTAGGCTAAGATGATTAAAACTTTTGAAATCCGGTGTTCTTGAAAATAATCTTGAGTTGATTGTAAAAGTTGCCTTGAGAAAGACTGCCCACGGTAGTCAAAACGTTGGTGCATTACATCTACCAACAACACTGTTTTATTAACATTATATCATTCACAATTAATCTTAGGTATTGTTGCAAAATCATATTCATTGTTGCAGGCTATGAAAATGGTCATTACGAGGGCGTACGTTAAACTATTGGGTCTATCAACAACCATGCCCCAGTTTATCGTAAACCACCTGAGAGTCTGACATTTTCTCCGAATTCGTGCACTGATTCCAGCATAGATCGATGAAAGTATCTGAATGCAAATTGTTTATTTTGCTTATTCATTGTGTTCCTTCAATTTATCGGCGGAAATCAAAGAAACGGCATAAAGTTTAGTTTACATTTACTTGATACCAAGTGTGCGAAAGGCTAAGTACTTTTATGTCTATTCTCTGGCAACGAACGGTCATGTTGTCCAGTTCAACAAGCTAGGTGGATTAATGTTTTGTTTACCATAGTAACACTAAACTTCTTGATTTCTGACCTTCCTCAATTTCATACGTGCACAATAAACCTAATATCATTGTTTGCGACCTAAATTTCACCATTAATAAATGGAAAGTGCCCCTTTGGAAATCTATTTGAAGCTTTTCTTATTTGGTAATTACTGTTGTTGAAGAAACTTACATATTTCATATAGATCGACCGCTGCACATTCCAGTTTTATCCACTGCAATGGATTGAGAGCATTCTGAAATCAATGAACCATGCAGTTTGGTCGAAGGTGAATACTCTTCGCGTGGGCCAATTTATACAGCCACGAGGAGTAAATTATCATCAAGTCAGTGTTCGTCCTAACGACCCACTTATCTCTGGAGAAGCGATATCGTCAAATGAAGCTAGAGGAAACGGATTGTGATGAGAAAACCTTCTTCAATAGAGAGAGAAAGAAACAGAGTTGGAGTATTTTGCGCTCATCTCGAAGCATAAAACGGTCCTATCCGGGATAGGTTTAGAAACTCCAAGCCCGAGGGTTTCGCTTTTAGATCGGTTTACTTGAGTATTTCTGTGAGCTAGGCAAAATAAGCCAGCCAAACTCTTAGCTCTGACCAACACACAGGAGATAAAAGTATTTTCTAAAGGAGTTGATTCACCGGCTCATTTTGAAATACCTAACAGTTTTTCCACGACGATATTGTGGTAATGAGTTCTGGCTTGTTCCAAGTCTGTGAAAGGGTACCTAGATAAGAGCTTTTTGTTAGTATAAGAATCAGCAAATGTCACTCCCCAGGACGGTTCTAATTGTGCAGAATTCTATTCCTATTGGGTGAAAGCAATTCATCAAGCTATCATGAACAACTGCAACTCAGTAGGTTGTTGGGTTGATAATATCAAAGGAATAGAAAGAAGTAAATTATGTATATGCATTGAATATAAAGCTTTTCATTAAAAACTTCCTTCAATATTTACACCTAAAATAATGTAGGGTTACGAACCACGCTCCCCATATCTATTTGAATCTATACGTAAGGGCACATGACTTCTGTCGTTTATCATTCCCTTGCGACTGCACCAAAACTAAATCTACCCATGCTAGAACAAATTTTCTAGTTGATAAATATAAGTGTATTTATGTTCGAACTTCTACATTGTCTACGATCTAACCAGTTGTCCGCGTTCCCACGGAATATTGTCGACAGACGGCAGAAAGTTTAAACATCGATTCAGGCCTCAGACAAGATCCTAGGTTAGGGGATCCACGGAAATGATCGAAGCCATTAGAAACATCTACAATGTAAGATATTCGCTGAAAAGTTCCTAATCTTTCATAGCCTAGCTTATGGATAGTTTGAGGACTGACGTGTTACTAAATTCTGCGAAGTGGAATAGGCAGAATGGATGCAAACTAAAGGACACAATGAGGGTACAGACACGCGCTGACTGGGTTTGTGACTTGTCTGATGAATCCGAAATGTCATGGATACACAGACACTGGCATTGCCTGCATCTTTCACGGGATAACTAAGTTCATTTACTGCGGCATGTTATCGTTCAGTAAGAAATACAAATGAAACCGTGTTGGTAAATGTCAACCCATCATATGAAATTAACATTGCTAGAGGTGCACAAAGCCACAGGCACAAGGAGACTAATGCTATCCATAATAAGTGCGACAGAGAGGTTTCTGTGCCAAAGCCAGCAAAATTCGGGTCACTAGGGCAAAAAAGCAGATTACGTCGGAATTTTTAAATCAGTACTTGTATCCTTTGGCAAGAAATGTCACATTATCCGCGATTCTTTGTGCGTACCTGGTCCAAGTCACCTGCAAGCACTGTTCTCCGCCAGTTTGTCAGTTTTGCGGCATAATAAAGGCCTGATAAGCAAGTCACTTTCTGAGCCCATTGCGATTCCATTGACCCCATCTCAAAGTCCACTACACGCTGCTTATTACTCCCGGATTCACCTTCATCTTCGCCAACCGCGATTTATTGATCTTGTTTCCACAAATGCTTAGAAAGCACTACATCCTCATGTAGAAACCGCGAAGCTGACGTTTTTCTGAGAATGTAATGACTGACATTCAACAGTTCACCGACGTTGCTCCCTCTCCCAAACAACTTACGAGTATCTGCCATAGTCACACTCATTTATTATAATAGTCAAGGTGCAGTTTATTGTTTTGGGCCTGGGTTGACTTGGAATGCTGTGTAAACTGGACACATTTAGTTGGTTGGGGATTTACAGTTACCCAAGTGATCGTATATCAAGTGAAGCGTGGTCACATATTTAGAGGGCCTGATAGGCTTGTGAGAAGTGAGATTTCTATCGGTTTCGTGCGGTCTTTTGTTATCAATAAAACGCTGAATAAAGACTTTATTGGTTGACTCAGTCCTGGCCAGCGACTTTGAAAACCTGGCTGCTCCAAGCAGTTTTATAACATTTTAAACAAAGTATTCGACCTGTAGGATGGAGTAATTTTATCACGTTACCTTAAGTCTTTTGTGCAAGGTACTCAGCCAGTTAAATTGAAATTGAAATCGAAGGCACGAAAACCGAGAAAGACAAGTCAGAACTTCAGATTGTAAACTGTCTTATCCGCTCAGCTATGGTTGCTACATCCAGTGATATGTCTGAGTGTCCTCGTCAGTGGTGTTTTTGAGTTTGCAGACTGTCGCAGAAGCATTTATTTTACTAACATTTTTACGATTTGGCCAAAGGGTGCTGTGAGGTTACAAGCAAGTCTTCTGTAATTCATTGAAAGAGAAATGGCTATGAAAACAGAAACAACAACTTTTTGGAATAAATCCGTGAACTGGTGATTTTCAGTTACCAGGTTATCACAGAATCCACTCCCTTCTTTGACGGAAGACCCAGGGATCAAGTTCAGTTTTGCTTACCTGGACATTTTTTTTACAGCTATTGATTATACGTGATGGTTCTCTAAATGACTGCTCTGAGGAATTTCTTTCCAGATATCAGGTATCTATTCAAAAGCCTCATTGGTTTTCTTGTTGTTTCACTGACATCTTGAAAAGCGTCTTTCATGCCGATCGCCTCTTGGAAAGTTCACTAATTAGATCTTCGAGTTTCTCGTATTGATCCGTGTTTTAGGTCCATACCCAATCCTACACGCACGTGACAGCTGTGTGATGTGTCTCTGCAATGTCCATATCTAGGCTTCTGATGTCCGACCGATCATGTTAATCAGTGGTGAAGAAAAATCATAAAATAAATTACTAAGATAGTGCGCCCTAGTTGCCAATAAGTTTTATCTACACAAAAATCAATTCTAACCAAACAGTCAGCGTCGCGCAGTCGATCAAATTACGCTGACACGTGAATGCAACGACGGAGGGAACATAGTCAAAGCAACCTAGGGCCAAGGCTACATGTACGCATTCGATAAAACTACATTTTTGTCGTTACCATATCATGTGCAGACAAAATGTTGAGCCACAAGCAAATAGATCATAGTTTTAATTCTCTGTACTATTCACTCTGCTTTGTCCATCTTCTTAAATATCTCATCCTAGACTTTGAAAACAGCGTGTGATGATCACATGCGTTGATAATTCTACTTCTCGTGGTGAAATTATGCGTAACACAGACACAGACAAGAGGCCGGGCTTGGATGTTTTAATGCAGTGAATACAAATAACAGAAGAGACCCTGTGTCGTCCTTCAGTTGGACACAACCCAGGGCATAGCGTAGTCAACTGAGCCAAGAAGTTTCTCTAAATCCAGGAAACCAGCTGCTGCGAAAATGTAAACGAGCGTTTGATCCCAAACCACTGTCTAAAAAAATGCTCGGTTCATGCCTTTAACCTACTGTACTCCATATCAACAGAAATACACAGCATAGTGACAGTAATTGTTATATTACGGATCGAGTCACATTCGTGACTAGTCACCCTATTCCATTTTCAGTTGAAACTGCATTCTGACCGACCCCAGTTCACACCACACGTTCATTTGCAATTACACATACATACACACACACGCACACACACAAATGCACACATTCAACCAAACAAACAGGCACACATAGGTTGAATTTTTAGAATGATTCACAGCTGAGGTCGGTTCGCATTGCATCCAAATAACCTTGTTTCATGTAAGATGCATTGTTGAAACTTATCAGGAAGGTCTTTGTCACCCAGACCAGGACAATCGCACTAACATGATCAGATGTAAAGGCATGGAGATAAATAAAAACAAAAATCTCGCGAAACGGAAACAAGGAAACATGCAGCCTGACAGACAGAATGACTAAAAAAATTCAAGGACGACTTAGCCTGTCTTTTCATGCCATGTCCGATGACCACGCCATAAACTGTAATAACACCATAGTCATCCAATGTGGATTTTGCACACAATCCGAAAGCCTGTATGCCGAGGCCCTCCCGATTAGCGCCCATCTTGCATATCCCAACCGGAACACCGGTGCAGAGAATTTGGGTATACGGACAGCGCCGAAAACTATAGTCACACGACCTGATTGACCTCAGATGACCCCAAGATCACAACAGCCACCCTTGCAATTCAATAAACTACGTAAAGACACGAATACACAAATTGACAAACCTTTGAATGCACGTTATTTGACACCCAGCTGTTTTAGGCTGTCAACACAGTTTTCTTCCTTGAAGGCCAGTCGTGAGAAAGGTTATCGGTGATGACAAAAATATCGACCAACTACCAACTACTCCCACTGCGCTGTTTTATTGATGGACACAAGTTTGTCTATACACTATTCACTAGATTTCACGTCTTCTTAACTGTAGTGACAACCGTACCGAGCCTCTCTCCAATACTGAGTGACCGGTAGGGAACTGATATCCTGATGACAGCAAACGCACAAACCTCGAACGATGGCAGTGAGGCCCTCAGACTCGATAACGATAAGTCAAATAATGTAACAGACGATTATGCTCTTCAGATGACTTGATCGTTCAGGAAATCCTACAAAATCGGCAGCGAGTTACAAATGAAAGGTCACTGGAAGGATCATGTCGAATCAGCGGATAGACGTTAAAGAAGCTAACGGTAATGGTTAGAAACAGGCAAAGTGGTGTTGAATGAGTAAGGGGTGTCATGCGGATATGCAAGCAATCATGACCCTAAGAAATTCGAAAAAGAGAAGTCAATTAGAAGATAAAAAGGCCTCAGGAATTACTTGAGAATGGGATGCCTATGGGAGCAAGTCACTAACAAGTAAAGACCGGTATTCGAAGGTCAATCGGCATGATTAACAGGCACCAGTTGTCTGGATCGTGTCGAAATGCTGTGACAGACCGACAGACCTCCGCAACTTGCACAAGACTGATTACTTTAAGCAAACGAAAGATTAATGTACGGTTCAACTCGAAGTCCTAGATAGGTTAGACATTTGAGGTCTCACACATCTGTGTGTAGGTTGCTGACGAAAAGCGGGCGCTCTCTAAGCTGACGGACAGAAGATTGTTCGTAACTCATCGGAGTTTGTGAATATACAAAAATACCAGGTGGCAGCAGCAGCAAGTTTCGAGTAAAAATGTCCTAATCCCATTGCCGTTCATCCATGGAACACGAATCATTTTGATGATCTTGTTGCGGACACGAGAACTAATATAGTGAAGAACGAAACTGTCGGTATCACTGAGCGCGCAAATTCAGCAACTTGTTTGCACTTGATGTTTTCCTCAAATGATGATTTACATCACTTGCGTTTACTGGCCTCAGCTCATTTAGCGTTTTGTTAAAAGATTAACAACAAACGAAATATTTTGGTGTTCATCTGTCAAACTGTGATAAATATCATCAGGATTAGTTCTGCAAGTGTTGTCCGAACTTAGTTACGGGAACGTACATCGATTTTTCAAAATATTGAATCTGAATTATCTAGAGAATGAATAAGAACCATGTACTGTGAGATTTATATGTAGGCAATACGGGCTGATCAAAAACAAAGCTAACCGTTACTTCGTTTGTGTATTGTTTCGTTTGTACAACACTTGTATGGCTACAAAAGTACTTATGAATTTATCTCTGATTATTCCATCGAAATTAAGTTCTCCACTAGTTCTAGAAAAGAAGCAGTTATGCACCGAACATTTTCATTAGGGTTTTTAATTAAATATTTTAGTTGAAACTCTCGAAGTGAAATCGACACCAATGAAAAAGTTGCGTTTTACTTGGTCTTTGTTTTTGTAGTTGGAAGTGATCGATCCATTTGAAAGCGGGCAGAGGCAAAACAGGCTGGCTGATCCTGAAAAACTCATCAGGCACAATCAAGTGCAAACAGAAGAAGAAGAACAATTCGTTAAACGGGCGCTGCTAGCCAGCGGTTATCCAAAAAATTTCATCGAACAGCATCGTAGGCAGAGGAATTCATATGAAAAAGCGATCACCGTAGAAAAGAATCCAGTTTTTATTGCGTTACCACTAGAGGTGACCCTTCCTTTGGCCAAACTAATATAAATCCGGCAGCACAACCCAAAGTTTAAGTTTCCGCAGCCACTCCCATACTTTGGCTACCAGTTCACTTCCAGTCGAGCTGACTCATGCATTAACAAAGCGGATCGCTGCTTGACTCAACGAGCGTCAGAGCACATAAGGAAATGGTTATCAGAATCGGTGGCGCAACCCTCTGAGATCCCGTATACTGAAGTGAAATCTCCGACCTCTTCGATTGCGAAGTGCCTATTGGCATCGAGCCACAAAGCTGACATGACTTGGTCTTTCAAAGTGCTAGTGAGCAATGCAAACTCCAAACTACTAGCATTCAGTGAAGCTATGCCTAGTGCCATGCATCGGCCAACGAATTGCGCACAAAAACGGTTGACCATCAGTATTAGTCTACCTTGGCATTAATCTGCATGACATCCTCTTGCATGTCACCCCACTTTATCGGTAATTATATATATGAAAACTCCCATGTATTTCAGTCCGCCATGTTCATCACAACCTGCTGTGTACAAATTGTAATAATTTACGTTCATGATCAAGAAGAGTAAAAGAAACACATGTATCTCGTGACATTTGTCTGCTTTCGGCATTGACAACTTTGTTAAACGGGACCCAGTGCTTTAAAATCTTATTTATTAACAAAATTGCCTTTGTTTCTAACTACCTTTGTCGCATTGCCATGCAATGGACACTTTGTGCCAACAGGAGATGCGTGCCCACATGGAAACGGGACTCGTCGAAAATAGCGGGTATAGACAGGTTTGGGTCCTTGGGGAATGACGCGTACTTCATTGAAATGACTTCAACCAAATGAAGTTTAACCCCAGGCAATACTTGCTTTCCCCATTCTAGACCAGTGAATAATAAGAAATATCGGACATTGAGAAAAGATGAGTAGCATCTTGTGTATGCTGGGACCCGTTAAGCTCGCCTAACTTTGTATTTTTCTCATCGCCTCACTTATGATGTACCACACATAAAACCCTTCTAAAAGATTGTTTTATCATGACATTTTGATTTGGATCCCTCAGGGGAAATCAGCACTTTGTTGTAACTCACAGGAAAAATGAGCCATAGGTTTTTAAAAGATATGGATGCAAACAATAGTTGATAAGATCTGCCAACACTTTTTCTGGGCTGAAGTACATTAGTAGTCCACTACTGTTTCTATTTCTTAAAGATTTATTTTGAAGGACTATGAATCAGATCGGTTGGCATTCAACCATCAGTCATTCATCCTGGTCTGGGCATCCGTATAAGGCGCTGCAAATGTGCTGCGGTGATGGTTTGCAACAAGACTGAAACAACTGTGCCGTACTTCGATGGTTTCTCGATGGTGAACTGGACTTCCATGTTCCACTGTGATGCATCGAAAAAAGTAGTTGTCCCTGAAATGTGACGTGCTCAACCGTCTACTCTACAGGTGTGAGGGCATGCAACGAACAGATGAGTCATTTTGGAAAACTAGACGGAGGCGGCATTTTATGCTCCATTTCGGGCGATCACCTTTCAGTAGATCTGCATTGTTTTGCAGTTCGCAAAATGCTTCAATCTTTTCAGTCATTCTTCATCGACAGTAGCTTTTTGTGTAGTATTCGAGGTGCGACAAAAATACTGTTAGTACGCCTATTCACTTTCGGAGAATTGGACCAGCTATTTTTCGACCAATTTGCCGGGAATGCTGGTTGGCAGAGTGCTATGCGTGCCCAAAATTACCGCTCGACTGGAATGAGTCAATTGCATACGCCCGCGACTGGCGTCACTGAGACTACTTCAATACTCACGACATCTTGCGACTGATCTTCTCCACCTACCTTCAGATTTCAAGAAACACTCCGACAATGGGACGCGATCCAGGTTCCATGATTTCCGGTTCATTTTTACACTCAGAGCTCCAAGGTTGAGGAAACACTAGAATGCCCAAAACGAGTGGTTTACGTGAATTGGAAGGTTTTAACAACTCCACTTCGTTTCATAATGCCTGTACTTTTGATTGGTATGCTTTTATAATTGCTCGTTGTTATTTTGTAGGAAAATTTGTAGCTCGACTAGAGAATCAGCAGTGTTCTCTCAGTGCCAGCCAAGATACCGAAGGAACACAAATCACGCCCTACATTCGTACCACTACATTTTCCGGTGGATTAAACGATCTGATGATAGCCTTGTTCAACACGTCTATAAGGAGAATGAATCAGGCTAACCCTGATATTCATCCGTCTAGATTGAATTTTCTCGATCTACTAGGATGTTGTATTTAATGACGGGAAGATTGTTCCGTTAGTGCATGCCGTCGATTTTCATCTAGTTGAAATGGTATCGAAATAATTTCCCCTTTGTTATAAAAACTGCAGAAATGCGTGTATTGTAAACAATGGGAGGATCGTCCGTGAAACAAACGCTTTCAAAATGCAAGATAAGCAAGCTGTATTTATCCTAGGCAAATTCATCCCCTGGAAACAAGCGCCTGCAAATTTCCCTATAACAGTTTTGGATGTTTGTAGTCAAACGGAAGTGACCAATTTGGTACCAACATTAATTACGGACTGGTGGTTTTAAACCTCAAAAAGCAAGTACCGTTCGTTTCTCCCCCCAAAAAAAAGAAAATAATGCAACATAACAAACATCGTTTGATTTGATTTGTATATTACTTGCACGAGACATGTTTTCATAAGCTGGTAGGTACTAGTTTCTCCTTCCATCCTTCTTCCACTCTGAACTTGGAATAAGTTAGCCGGGAAAGGTATTTTTCAAATCACCATTGAGCAGTAAAGACCGCAAAACTAGAACTGGATCGGAATGGTGTGGAGAGGATTAATTTTAACGTTTCGTAAAATAATTTCCCAAAAATGCTTGCAACATTTACAAGTATTCATTTTGAAGCCCAAGATCAAGTAGTGCTCTTCAATTGGTGTAACCCCAAAGCTTTAGGAAATTTGCGGATGAAAACCAGGTGTGAACTGCGCTAAGGCAGTGAAGTGAAAAAGCAAGTAGAACGTGTGTCAACCCAAATACCCGGCAGCCATAGGCACTGGGCAGTTGTGCGTGCGTGCTGGGGTAGCAAAAGGAAAAAGTGACCGTACAGTAAAATCGACGGAGACTTTTATTTACTTCCTGCAGTATAAGAATAAACCAAATAAATGCCACATAGTCACGAATGAAATTCAGATGAATCTTGCTGGACGTTGCCTCTAATTTTGCCGGAATACTGTTTTTCTGTAAGATCGATGGCAATAAAGGGATATTGATTGTCTACAACTGGATGTGACATTTTGTGAGAGCTTTCTTGTCCACAAAATGGTGGTTTATCTGAGATTAGGCATAATCTGACATTTGCGGGAAAAAATGTCTAGGGTACAGCAGCAACTGAAGCAAGAACTGCCAGGTGGTTTTCGAAACAAAACGTCGACGTCACTGCTTTTTACCGCTAGATGATTAATTTGAAATGGCATTTGGCACAGTCAGTGGAAACGGGCTAACATCGCTTCAGACTGACCCTTCCGGTTGCAGGCACACTTGAGCTGACAGCCAGTGGTTCGAAAAATTAGACAATCTCCAAATGTGAATTAAAGTTGCGAAGTCTAAAAGTAGCTTCATTTGTCACCAGAAATTGAATTTCACTTTGTTTACGTAGATAGGTATTTGTAATAATCAGAAAAACTAAAAACTTACTTGGTCCTAGCAAATTTGACAGACAGAAAGTGGCGTGGATATGTTAAAGTTCTTTGAACGTCATCAGTCCTCAGCCGGTGGATGACCAAAATCTTTGAAAACTACAGCTGAGTGACCTACTCCAAATTAATTACGTAGGGTAAAGGCAGAAACAGTGAGATTAGTGTTAGTTGATTCGGTAAGGAAATTGCTGCGGGGATTGCCACCTAGGGACCGTATTTAATTAATAAAAGCAAACGAATCTCAAGGGAATGTATTAATGGACAGTGTCGTAAGTTGAAGATAATCATGGAGTTAATGAGACCGGGTAAAATGAATAATAAATAGCTAAATAGATCCCCTTTGTGTGACTGTCCGGAAGTAAAGAAAACATTCCGTCAGCCATTTTAAGTAGAGTAAGGCCATCTGAGACAGGTGCTCTACGAACTAACTCAACTGGCTAAGTCGAATGTAAATACTCAATTTTGCTAAAATACCCAGGCAACTGATTCTGACCACACTGAATCGACAGGCTAATAAAATGGAGGAAAAGATTACTGCATTTGGAATAGAAACTGAGTTTGGCAGATTACGAAAATATAGAAGTGGCCGAACAGTGAAATGTCTTTAACCTCAGGGGATGGAAAAGCACGCATGCAAATAACCCACGCGATTGTAGGGAGTATGCATATCAAAACTTATAAAAATAATGATTTATTTACAATTAAGTGAGGGTAACAATAATAATTCTGTCGAAACCTAGAGTAAGTAGAAAGACGTATCACTTACGAGGACAAAGGCGGGTCCTGGTAATCTGCAGAATTATTCAGTGGATTGGGGTTTCCCGTTTTCTTATTGCTACTGATACAGCTTTTGTTGTGAATGTATCTCAGCCATTGAAAGGACAGCTTAGATCGCCTCGGTAGCGGAACGAAAATCTTGATTTCTAATTATATAAAAGTCAAGATTTACGCAGTTCTTTTCTGAGGTTAAATTTCTCATTTTAATGTAATTCAATGCCATGCGAAAATAATCTTGTACGGGAAGTAGACAAATTTGTTAACATTTCAATTTATTTTTTATCAATCGCTTAGGTAAAACAAACTTGGGTTTATAGAAATCAGGCTTGACTACAATAAAGAACCACAGTATAACGGAAAGTATGCACAAATTATCAAACGAAACTTAGCTCCAAGTTAGATGAATTGATTAGAATAGTAGTTCTATGGTGCACGGAATTACAATGCGCAGTCGACCCATCATTTCTTCGTTTTCGATTTTTGCGATGTCACAAAGGCTTGAATGAAAAGATTAGATCATCTTTGTGTGTTTTCGTCAATAGGTGCTTGGCGAAACAGGAACAAAGATTACCGCCAAGATCAGGGCTTAGCGGCATCGATTTCATCAACCAGTTAGGCACATACTCTGACATTCGTTCTGCTTGTTGTCGGTTTGTTCCGTCAATATGATTGCGGATGATCGGGTATACAACATGAGAGACAACGTTTTCCAAAAGACCACGTTCACTGTTGTCTTGGTCAATCTCTCTGGTGACTGGAAGCAGTTGAGGGAGTACGGCTGAAAACGTCGTATCCAAAGCAGACGTGAGGTTTTGCGGTAGATCATTAAGTAGCTGGTTACATTTGAGTTTCATCGCATTTCTCCGTACTGAGTGGAACGGAGCACTTCGGAGCTCATTTCCACCACAGGCTCTTCTGGTTGCATCTACCCACTTAGAAAGCCAGCGAACAGAGAAGTAGGCTTTTGGTGGGTATGAACAAAATATGTTGAAATCGCTTTACTTCACTGAAATCCAAAGCCTGTTTCAAGATCTAAGCCCTGTAGCCAGTTGATTCATGCTCAACCTCTGAGTTGCACCAATGCTCCGAAGCTATCAGTGTTGAAAACACCACAATCTATCATGAATGGTTTCTAAGTGGCCAAGTTCCTCATTTGTAAATCGGGATTGACTTTTAACCGACAACAGGAAATCATGCCGAGGCCACACATGCCCATACTGGTAAATCCCAATTAGACTTTCTGTAGGCGTGAGGACAGTTTATCCAGTATTCAAACCCCAGCAGTTGTGCAACTGCTCAGATAACAAAACTTATCTACTTTTCTTATTTCCGCTAATACGAGAATAAAGTTCATTTCAGAACCAATCCATTTCTTCGACAGCGCTTTAAAATTTGAAGGCCCAAAACGAATCCCCAACACAGATACACTCATTTAGATAATGGAGGAAAGCATGCAGTTTGCCTGTATATTTACTAAGAATCTCAAGATCCTCCTCCTATTCTAAGTAAGATAGTTTCGTGTCTGAGTAGATGACAATGTCAATATTCTCATAACTGCTGGGCAATGAAAACCAATCACACGGTTTCGCATTGGTATTGAAGATAAAACGAGGTCACAATATGTTGCACAGTCATTCATTAATTTAAACAGATGGGCGCAATAGTTCATTTCTTTATTCATTTGGAGCGACAAGCAGTTAGGTGACAGGTCCGGTAATCGACCAGCCATTTACTTAATCAGTTAATCAGTCGGTCAGCCAGGCAGTCATACATGGGTGGAGCTAAAATGAATCAAGTTCATGATTTCAATACAAATATGATTTTGCTGTTCTAGAGTTATGTTTTATCTACAGAAGTTGCGTAACAACTTCTGTGTTGCGTTAGAACTCAGCCATAGCACACATAATTGCACATCCGAATGCTTCCCTTCGCTTAGATAAGACTTTGTCTCCTTAATAAGTAAATACCTCAGTTGGGTTAGAACCAATAGGCTGAGAGGAGCATTACCGTCGGAGAAGTAACGTGTTCTACAATTCCCAACTCAAAGTTTACTGATCGAAGGTGACTTCAGTTTATAATAGCAGATGTGACGGCCTCCAACTTTTCCCAGCGTCTTTTAATCATGCATGAATTCAGCATATTGTCCGATAGTTTTTCTCCGAAATACTGGAACGCAGATTTTACAGGAATTTGTTAAATGAGGAAAAATATCAATACGCATCCAAATTTACTTGATACATTCGGTTCGGGAAAAGACGAAGAAATTGAAACTGCCTTACTTCTGGGAACCGTTTGTGAAATACAAGTGGATTTCAACACTGTTTTCGTCATTCGAATCAATTTGTTGTGGGTAGTTCCTAAACGCAAAAAACGAGCTTCGGAGGAAATCACAGACGGTGAATTACGGTCTGAAACGATTACCTATTGGAGCTCGAGAACAACGGGAGATTGCATGATATGCCAACTGTATACTTAGCCATCACAAACGCGCTTGGAGAGTCCCGAATTAGGTGAGAAAATCGGACTGGGTTTGTTTTTGTACTGCGTACCGCCGAAGGACTTGGGGGATTTGCTCCAGTGTCAGTGATGTTGACTGACTGGTTGACTGACAGAAATGCTGGCAGTGAATAAAAGAAATAACGTGAGTAGATGTGACAGTGACCATTGGTTTCGTATGCTTTCAATCAACCATTAACACACGATGGTCTTCACATGAATTACACAAAATGAGGAACAGTTGGTGCCAATGTGACTGAGAGTGGATTTTCATTATTTATTACGCATTGGCAGCTGACTGAAAGAACCCAAGACTAGAGAGGAAAAGTGGTTCTTCCCACAGTCTTATCTTTGTTCTATCGAGATAGGCCAATGGAAGATCAAGCTAGTCTAATCCTGGAATAGCATGACAATCTAAATGTTTTATACATTACAATGTTTGAGCAGATATAAAGACATCAAACGAGTTTGGTGCCTGCTTTTCGCCCCATTTCTGCGGATATAAAAGTGATGCTTAGAAAATGCGGAAATGAAATCTGAAGAGATCGTTGTTCAGCTAGATGAGCAAATCTGTGGTTTTGTAGCTGTTATCAAATCGACAAATGGACGAGGATGACATGGTAAATGGATGTACTCCAACAGATGGCATCAATAATTGGACATCTGAACTTTGAGATAGTGGAGTTTGTTGAGCCAGCTTTTCCAAGTTTACTATTCCCGTAGCCCAGTCTCGCGTGATCTGTTTCATTGACTTGGGGGCATGTCCTCGTGCACATACTGTTCAGCCAGTTCAGCTAACGGAGCGAAAATATCTCTGCCCTACTTGCAGGATCAGCGCACACATACACACATATGCGAACGTACTCCACGCCTTTTTGTCATTACGCACGCTTTACTACCTCTATACAGTTATTTTCTTCATTGCCAGCCAGCCACACCATTTAACCTTGAGTTCCATGCGAATATATCATGCGACCGATAAACTTTGCTTAATATTCCCTGGTCCTGGGAGCATTCATCCTCTGTGACCTTTACATTTGGAATAGTGTTTTCAACTGAAAATTCCTCAAAAAACTAACCGCATTAACCAGAACCCTGGTTCCTTGTCAGCGCGAAGGTGAAAGTTGCATTATAGACCAATGCAAATCACCGGGCAACATTAGTCGCTCTGTTTCCGAATTAGTAATGCGCTTTTGGTCTGTAAGATTTTCCTTTCTTGCAACCTCGTTACCACAAGCATGGCGTGAAGTTCACAAAGCTACCACACACTCACTGTACACAACTAGCACAAACCGACTGCCTGTCATTCCACAATCTACACATCGTGTACGCCCAAAGTGATTCGTCTAAAACTCTCCCCTTTGTTTCTATGGGGCCCAGGATTTGCCTAAAATTGTCTTAGTTTTTAATCTTTTGCAGCCTATCGATGACGATTTTTGGGTTTGGAGTGGGATGAGGGGAAGGAGAACAAGCAGCTGCGTGTCTGTGTGGTCAGGTTGCAAAAAATAAGGACAAGTAGTCGTACAGAATTTCCACAAAAGATGGAATTGCTACATTGTGAAGGCTCACTAAAATTGACATTGACATGGAGAAACTTAAAACTGCTCGGGTTTGCATTTGGAGTAGTAAAAACTATTTAATTATTTACGTTTATCTTGAAGATTGATGCATCTCAGTATGAGGACCCAGATTATAATTCCTGGAAAATTCCCACTGAGCGCATTGAGAAAACAATTTGGCAAACAAGCTCGGTTTCAGTAATTCGTACTCATGACATAACATCAGTATATATTTGGAAAAATTCACTTAAAGAAGGATTGGATTAGTCAGATAGAAAATGTGGGTGGGGAAGGGATTTGTGATGTTACATGCACAACCTGAATACATAAGAACGTGTCGTGTTAACTGATGTCTAACTTTTGAATTGGGACAGACAGTGGACCAAAAGAGTTGAACCGCACCCACAGATCGCTTTTGAGAGCACGGTGGAGGATTGTGAAGACGGATCGCGACAGCTTCCACAGTGATCAAGGGGCGACACTTTGCCAACCTAGAATGTTGACCTCTGACCTTGCGTCACATTCACGGTGTGGTTAGTCTGTGCTAGACGTGAAACCACTGCACTATTAAGTAACATAATTGTTCCCGTGCCTAGCCGTGCGGGGTGTTGCTCACGGATGAGTTCAGGCCAGCTCCTGGTCGTGCGGCCGATGTACATTGTCCCACAGAAACAAGTAAAGGAATAGATACAAAACGAGGCTGCAGAATCAGGAACTTTGTCTTTCAACCGTAATGACACTGCGGGGCGGAATTTGCACAAGGTTCGAAGCTTGGCTGTATAAAATGTCTTAATGATAGCGCTATTCAGTCTTTGTCTTGCTATCTCTGCTAGCGTGTCACCTTTGAATGTATACTGGCTTTCTCTCCACCGTCGCCCTTCTAGGAACTTCCTTTTCTGTCTCAAATATCTTATCGATTAATCTAACTGGGGAAACATTTTCGGTTAATACCCCTCTTACTGTCTGCAGTTCAGCTTCAAGAGAATCTTCTGTGCCTATTCTTTTTGTCCTAGCAATCATACATCTAATCATGTTCCTCTTTACATTAAGAGGTACAAAGCTGTAAAAGTTGATGTACTGCTCATTACACGTGGCTTTCACGTGTTTTGATCGCCGATTTGAGCCATTTTCTGGCCGACTTAGTTGTACATCTAAGAATGTTATTTCATTGTTCAGCTCCATCTCTGTTGTGATTTTGACATTTGCGTGAACCGAGTTGAACTTATTCAACAGTTGGTTAGTTCTCGTCGAGGGGTTGAGGACACAGAAGATGTCATCCACATAACGCTTGTGTAAGTGGGGCGCTTGAATTGATGAATCCAGTGGCCCACATTCCAGGTACGCCTTAAATATGCCAGCTGGTAACGGACCGAGTGAGAACCCCAGTGCTACGCCCTCCTTTTGATGGTAAATATGATTATTGAATTTAAATTGGACATTATATGAACAATGGTTGTTTCAAGTCTGCCATCGGAAGACTTGTCGCTAAGCCACTGTTCTTGATGTAATAGCAGCGGCATCCGACTGTTCCCGTGATCGGAACGTTGATAAAATTGGCGGTGACGCCTAAAGAAGATCTCCTTCGTCTAACATAACTCAATGGTTGAAACGCCAGAACTGCATGTCACTTTAGTGCTGGATAGCAGCTAGCTTCCGCCAGGTTGTTTACCTTATCAGACCTAAATTGGTTCCATACCGTTCCCAGTTTCGCGGTTCTAGTTTCCGGTTCCCTTCCCCAGTCCCGGTAGTGGGTCCTGGGAACTCAGGTCTATTTCTCCACAACTACATTCAAGTTCCAAGTATGTCACTAAAAGTCTTGTGTATTCTTTCAAGAGACGGTCTTATTTTGCATTTTTTACAACATCTAACGTAGAAAAGGTTGCGAGTACTCGTCAAAACACAGAAGTAGCAGTATCAACCAACATGGACATTATACCATTTAATTAATCATGTACATTCTCAGAGCAAAGCAAAAAATCATGAGAAATTCATGCAGTTGTTTAATTTTGCTTCGAATTAATCAGTCAAACAAACTGAAACTTAAACTCGAGAAGGCTCGCTGGTGTCGGACTACCCAAGGATTTTCAAACCGTTCAACACAATGCATCATATTTGCTCCTATGTTTACAAGGGGACAGCCACCAAAAAGTCTCTAAGGAATGTCACAACAGATGATGTTGCTGATACTTGGCTCCTGTGTGTTTGCTTCTGATAGCCATTCGTTTCGGCCTCCTGTCTGATGGCTCCTGATGGGAACCAACCGGTGGCATACTCCTTCTTTGATTTCTTATTGCGAGTTCACCGTTGATACTGTTGATACTGTATGACAGAGGATTTCGTGTGAATTGTAGTTTTATACCTCTAGCTAACTATTGAAATTTACTGAGGAATTATTGACGTAATTAATCTCTTACGTTTCACAATAAAATCTGTCATTATCCACGATCAAAATAACATGTCATGGGTGGAAACAAACTAATTTGCACATCGAAAATAGTTTTAACTCCACTATGTTGCATCTGAAGTTAGAAACCTAATGGCATGAGATTTCATTTTATCTTAAATCTTCCCTCGACCTCAGTCAGCCTCTAGCTATTTTCAAATGTCTCGAGGTCGGTTAGTCTCGCAGATCGAAACTCAGTAAGGTTTTCACACCATGGAATGAAAATTCCTCGGTTATTTTTGGACACATCCTGACACTTAACAGCTTAGAAATGTCCAGGTTCGGTGATGGTTTTCATATGTTTTTTGGCAAACGTGCGCACTTGATGTCATTTTATTATGTCATATTTCATTAATTCTGCTTCGCATTTCACGACAAACAGAATGTATACATCTACAGTCACAGTCAAGTTTACACTATCCAAACGTTGGATTGGCACATTTGGGTTCGCGCCGCTCGTCATTAGTAAAGAACGAACTGCTCAGAAACCACAATCCTCATATATTTTCAGTCAGGTAGACTTAACGGTATTTATTTTCAAGTTAGTATGGAATAGGTATTCTTCAGGAATCTATTCTTTATAGGATATTGCCGTTCAACTAGCCAATAAGAAATCATGAAGACACAGCTCAACTGCTTCAAGCATCGTTAGAAATCATCAACTAAATCGTCGGACCTGGAAAGCGAACCCGGGGCGATGGCGAGGCGAAAGCCGTATGTGCTGGGCCATTCGAACTGGCTGTCGACAATTTATTTAATACGATAAAGATGTACATCCAACGAAAGAAGCTTAAATACATGGTCCACATGATCAGTAATATTCTGTCGGACGTCCACGGGTAAATTAGCATCTGCATTAAGAACATACCGGTTGATGTCTTTTTGAAATGTCACTCAGATGGACTTTAAGAAGCTAACAGCCATGGGAAAACCCGTTATCATAAATCGAGTGAATATCGAGTACACGTGAACGACCGTTTATCTGTTTGGGAACAAGAAGCCAGGGTCCATGTATCCCTTTGTCTGGCTGTGCTGCATTTCCACTCCGGCTATAATTGACTCATCAATTTGAAAGATTTTGAATTCTGTTATGAGCGTTGTTTGTCGCGGCTTCCGGTCGGATTTACTCCTGCTCAAATATTTTGCCGAAATTTCTCCTCGACTGGACTTTATTGAACAAATAAATTACGGATTTTACATTAAACCGAAAAGAAGTATTCGTGCCCGCGGCAGGCTGCTCTTAAATACACCCCGCCAGTCAGAATGCTTGTTCCATCTCTACTGAGTACCAGCATGCGCTCACTGTTCACAAAATCACTTGATTTATCTCTCATCCTTCGCTCTCGGATACATGTCCATGCTTGTGTGATTTGGATTCAGAAGTCAGGGCTGAAATCACATGTTGAGGATGACCTAATATCCATCTAAGGCTTTGATATACGTCGATTGGACAGTCATTTTGGAGCTAAAATACTGGAAGTGGTGTAGTCGCATACATAAATTCCTCCTAAATCAATTTATTCATATTCATTTTCAGGTAGTGAATGTCTAGCTATCCAGTGTCATCCGAATTATTCTCAGCATAGGAGCACAACTATAACGAATCTGCACGTAGCGCCTTTTTGCGCACAACCTGATATTTCATCTTATTTTTGATTCTTTTCTGCCTTTCCTGGTCCCCTTGCTTCATAACAACCTACATGTCATCTTAGGTGATTTTACCCAAGCATCAATGATTCCCCTTAATGTGTCTGATTTTATTGATCCATCGATTTCAACAGCCAGTAGTAATTCGAGCACAGATAGAATTATCATCAACCATCGAGAGTTATTCTGTCTTTAGATACAGCTCCAGTTTGAACCAACGATTATTGTCCGTTACTTTCGAAATTCGGCTTATTCCCGAACAAATTTCTTATCTTTCAGCGACTCTAACTAAATCGAAATACGACTAAATAATTTTTTGGGGCAAATTTATTTTTCAAGGATCTATTTTTCATTTAACTTCGTGGCTTTCTTTTGAATTTCTAGATAATAATGTCAAACATTTTGTAAATAAACTCTAACTACTTTTTGTTGTATGTTGTCCCCAAGAAACACATTTTCTCTGTAACGGCCGTATTGCTTCACTCACACTGAAGGCCTCAGTGAGTCTGAAGTAAACCTATAAATTACCGGATTCCCAGAACGGAAGCAAGACAAATCGATTCGTCGTACACAGGCCATTTCCGGGGCAGCTGCAACACCAGACGCATCTGAAAAGGAATTCGGCTGTTACGTTTGGAAAGATAAGGAAACCGTACTGCAGATGCAAGAAGTATCAATAAAGCGTTTATTTGTCTACATACTGACTTTGTAGTTTCATGGTTCCCGAATGAATGTGCTGGAGTGACACCTTTTCCGAGGAAGAAGTGTTCAAACTTATTCGATCGACTAAAATAACCACAGGTCGAGGTCCAGATGGTGTCTTCACTTCTTCTAAACTACGGTGCGGCTTCAATCAAGGAAGCATTTATTCTCCATCTTAATACCTGCTTATGCAGACATTCCATTCCTGATTGTTTGGAACCATTCATTATTGTGGCCATCCCCAACTCAAGTAACTCAATTATTGTAGCCAAAAGTTTACGTCCCAACCCTCTTGCACAATGCGGTCATAAACTAACAGAAAGCGCCGTCGTGAGTTGTCTAAATTTTTCTGTCAGTGTGCGCGATGACCCCTTTAGTTTGCGTGCAAACCAAACAGGTCCGCTTAGGATCCTGTGGTTTTCCTGGTTCGTAACATCACCAAATCCGTAGTACATCCACTAAATCTATCCGATGTGCATCCTTAGATGGTTATTCGGCATTCGACTCTGTTCTACGGTCTTTACTTCTTCAAAACCTTGATCATTTCGGCTATCCCGATTCCTCCTTGGCGTGGCTAACAGACTACTTTACCAACAGACCTCAGTGTGCAAGACTGGGAAGAAACAAATCCAACCCGTTGTTAGATAATTCTGGAGTCCTTCAAGCAGCTGTCCTTTCTCCTTGCTTGTTTTCAGCATACATCACTGACCTACATGTTAGTTTTCCTGGTCAGTTATTTAATACGATTATGTTGCTGTGTGCCAGTCTATCTGGAACTGACGATTTTCTCAACTTTTCCTACAAATTGTCTTTCACTCATGATTTTTCTTTTCACCAAAACACCATCCCCCTGTCTTTTTACCGATAAGTTTTTTCTGATTCTCCTCTATTGTCCCTCCTGTCACTTTTGGTGGTTTACTAAAGAAAAACTTCAGAACCGTTCTTCGAGATTCGTCAATTATCAGTGGTGTATCTCACACACCACTGAGAGAACTGTTCACCAAATTTTGTGACATAAATCTACCCATGAGTGAAAACTTTGCACATAAATTTCTGTCGGATCCGTTCCATACCTTATACAATGACCTTTCTAAATGTCGTTCTCATGCCAGGACACGTTCTATCTTCCGCTCCATACCCTCTCGCACAAATATCTATGAGAATTCAAATGTTCCCTACCCAGCAGGAATTCTCACCAATCTAGAACAGATCATGACTGATTTCCTGCACAATATCTGGTGAATTTCAAATGTTCATTATCAGCTGCGCTTTCTTTCAATTCTGTAGTTTGATGAGGTGGCGAACGCATCCTCTTTTGACAGAAATACGGACACCTATGCATGCAAAAGCCAAGACTATGCAATATAATTATTGATCAGCTGGTCTCACGGATGAATGACTAAACGTCTCACGTCCCGGATCGTGGTATGCTGCACGACTGACGTCGAAAGTGACGAGCATTTGTGGATATGTTTAGTGCAACCTAGAACTCATTACCGAACTTCTCATCATAAAAACACTATATTAAGACCAACTGATTACGAACAACTCCGCATTAAAATGGATTGTGTCATCCTTTGTTCATTTTTTCTCATGCCACTAATTTGTTCAGGTGTCATAATTTTGGCCCCATGAAATAACAGCCACATGACGTATTTCGCCCTGTACAGAAGGTAAGCTTGAAGTGCAATGAACTGTTTGCAATGCGGATCTCAAACTTACTAACCGGCAGATGTTGAAGATAGTATAACATGCTTCATTGCGCGGAAATGAACATGAACTCCATCATTAGGATTCAGGAAGCAGAATTCTACATGAGTACAGTTTTCATGGTGATTTGTGACCATAACCTTTAGCATTAAGTGAGAAATCGCTCATCACAAAAAACGAATAGAAGATCTATTTTGGATTCACTGAAACGTAACGTGTCACCGGATAATGTTTTGATTGGGACAAAAGGTACGTGTTAGTTTTTCGCACCTTTTCTCAAGTGATTTTACTTGACTCGAAAAATCATGCGTACATGGAGAAAGGACACATTTTTAAGATTGGATATCTGATGAATGTGTCGAGGGAACACAATCGTAAACGACTTATTATTCAATCGAAGAATTGCAAACAATTTGTCTGTAGCCACACCCGGATTTACCGGGCTGAATAATAAGTTTTGTGACTACTTCTGTCCACAACATTATACTAGATTTTCGGTAGCATAATCAAAATGGAATGAAGTTGAACCCCCGATTTTTTGATCCAAGGGTTATGGTAAAATGGAAGCGAAATTCGTCCAGTAGATGAGAGCTACTTATGAATTCTTACCTATTCCAGTCGGGGTTACCAAAAATCCTCGTTCGACTGTTGCGTTTCTTGTCTTCTATCCTTTTGACAAAAACAACCCTTGAGGCTGAATAAAGATAAGAGTCTACTGATATAAACAAGGACGCATAGTTTGGAAATCAAAACGAGACAGCTTCAATCACTTTGTACGGCTGAAAAATCTTGGTTAAAAAGCTGTTGTGGGACTGCAAGCACCATAATCCTTAGAAAGGAAGAAAGTTAGCAATGGCTCATGGATACAGAAAATCCACGAGGTAGGGTAGGAATTAAACTGAAATCTCATGGAATTGCCAAGAATGAACGACAATTGCACTTGTATCAAAGAAGCATGTCATTCTGCTCATTCGAATTTCGCAAACGCAACCAGAAGTCAAATAGACACAGTTTCGTTAATGTCACATTAGAAATAAACAATGGAATGGTAAAGCGTGGTTCGATTTAGGACAGGCCAAATCACTGAGAAGCGATTTAGCAGCAACAGAAGTTCGGTATTTTAAACAAACAGTGTTCTGTTTACATAAAAATGACAAACTTCGAACCAGTATAACAAAAGAAGTTGTTCCGCGCAATGACCATGTTCAAATGGCCTTTCAGAAAGAGCACTGCCGATCGACAAAGAACTTCGGTACCGATCTGAATGCGTCAAGACTATTATGTTGTTAGCCGGTGTTTTTTTGCATTGCTGTCATAATTTCAGCTAGCGGCCCTTGTGTCACCTGTCCATTGTTCGGCTTAGGCTCTGATCTCAAATGTTTCTCCAGAAAGATTATAGCTAACAAATTATCTCCCAGAGCCCCATCGTGTTTTGTCAAGCTAGCTGGTCCAAATTATGCCTTTTCTGTTGGGCGTCAACACTTTACACGAGTGATTGACGAAAAATGCCCAACTCTAATTAAAAGAGGTTTAAGTGAGTAAACATGCTGTTTAGATTTTAATTCACCTTGGCTGTGGTTGATTACTAATAAGAAACATGAATTTGTGTCAGCACGCCCCTTTCTGCATTGAAATGGTAAAGTACAAACTTGACATGTCGTGGTCACATGGACATTTAACATCAGAAAAATGAAGTTGGCCTATTTAAAAAAGCGATGTATGTGCGATCGCAGATGTGATCAGAAATACTGTTGCCTGACAATATTACCGATGTTGTTTGGTGGGGAAGTCATAGTTAGTTTTGTACCGTATCCCATGACTTCTAGGATGGGTCCTGCATATTATCTGCTAATTATTACTTAGAAAAAAGCAGAACAGATTTCTTATCATCACATAAATCACTTTTGATCTGCTATCTGATTTACCAGACGGATTCAGGAAGTAAGAGGCATGTAGTTTATGCGTATAAATAGGATTGCGGATTTCCAGACTTTCATTGCTCTACTACTATTTTCAGGTAGCAAACTCAATTGTCGAACATAGTGGCGCAGTCAGAGAGCAACCTCTGGGCGTACGTCATCGAATTTAACCTGTCACAAAGGTTACCGGGCTTTGTTTCCGTGATATTTGACAGTTAACTATCCTAGGTCGTCAGATTATCTGTAATGGGGAGTTGTGAATGCAAAATCAGGTAAATTTACAGCAACGGACCATTTCTCGGATCTCCAAAAGGTTTAATGAGTCCACCTTAGTTACCCAATTTTCAAAACGTATGCCACTTGTTTATTGATTATATTTTGCGCGCAACAGTGGGTACGAAACAAAACCTGGATTATCAGTCGGTGACACTCGGGATGACAAAGAGGTGCACCAACCACAGCTAACAATATTTCCGGGGATAATTTGCACAACGTGTTTGTTCCTCTAGGCAAAATGTTTCCTGATATTTCGGAATAACGTTAACTGTATCCTAGTTTACGATTCTCGCATTCCCTGAGACAAGACAGTGTGGAAACTGAATGTGCAAAACATGTGTTGCTTTAAAGAACCATTGCTAAGAAAGTCGACCATCTGAACAGAGAGTATTCGTTTGCTTTACAGGCTAACCGGCCATTTTGCACCGGTGACATCAAAGCGATCCCAAAAATGTTCCACAATGATATGCAGTTGTCCACTTTAAAAATAACTACTACTAACCTGCGAAACAGGGCGAATTGCAGCATCTATCAACAATGCTGTTATGACCAATTACCGTTCATGACGCGACTAAATAAGTTCATACTGGACGAAGTGGTTGTAAATGAAAGAAACAGAAGAACAGTTTAAGAAAATGCTACTTTCAAATACAACAGAAAGGTTTTGCAAACAAGGAAGAGGACTTCGATCTCTCACCTTCCTTGTTTACAAACTGTCATCCGTTATGGAAAGAGACCGACCTTCTTAAAGTCACAGCTTCCATGCGTCACTGGCACTACTGCACATCACAAAATGGTGGACCGAGTGAACACGTCAGTGTACAGAAATTCGACAACAACTTTTCCACTTATTAATTTGCTGTGTGATAACTAGGCGGGCATATCTAAGTACTGAAGTGTGCAAAGTGCGACTTCCTCAATTCAGACCAAGGGATGGTATAGAAGGGAGTTTGGAAAATACTTCCACATCAAGTGAAAGACTATTTTAGTCTGGATTTGTGTTCGAGGTTTAGCAAGTCGGAAATTATCTTTCGGCAAACAATAATCTTTCCGTTATATACCCTATTGTATTTCTGCTAATTGATATCCGAAATGAGATTAGCCGATGTCCATTTTGGGTGAAGGAATGGAGCTTTGGTAAGGAATAATCGGCGTTTGATACATGGACACAATTGGAAGAAGTTTGCGTGCAACTTTGAAATAATTATCATTATATGGACAAAATAACCACTAATAAGACAGACACCCGCTCGTCCGTTTGAGGCTAAACCTAAACAACTGAAAGTTGGACTCTAGGATACCTTAAAATGATGGAGGAGACGTGATGCTTGATTTAGACAAAGCAACGTTGAACAAAAGTGTCGATTACTGGCTAGTTCGAGGAAAATTGAAGCAAATTACATAGTGGAAATGAAAACGTATACAGGGTCCAGTCCAAGACACCCTTACGTAAAATCCAAAGGCAACTGCCGCCGAACATAATAACTATGCTTTTAAAAATATGGACGTTGAATATGAGGTGACCTTCACTGTCTTGGACGGAGATGTAGAAATAATAGGCGAAAAACAATGGAGATTTCGTTCGGAGTTCATATCTAGGCGTGAGATAATTCGAAGTGCATTGAAATCGTTCGGGCCGCATCGAGAGTTTTATACAAGTTCGAGACATACTCGTTTTACTAGCCTTCGGGTCCTGCATGTTGAATTACGGTGGGTACTGGCGAATGTCATGGGGATTACATACCAGTCACTAAAAATAGGAAACGAGCGATAAGAATTGATTGGGGATTACCCTATTTTACAACAAATACGTCGATGCGCAGGTTATAAAGAAGTTCTTCACTAACTGCAATCTGTCAAGTTCTCCATTTCTCGTGTCCTTAAGCGTTCCTAGTAGCTTGTCAATTCACGAAATTAGCTGTGTTGTTCGAATTTGTTTCGCATTCTACTCACGCTCACAGGAGGGGGTAAAAAACATAATGTCCTATCCACTTTACAATGTTTGCTTTCGACAATGACACGTTTTGATGGGTGAGGGAAGAAGCATGAAATGTCGATGCGATCATTAATTCGCGAAGAAAGCTCATTTTTATATGTGGAGTACAAGTTCTTAATTGTTACAATTTCCAGACGGTAGAGTTGAATTCATGTGGAAAGAACACATAAATGAATCCCAGTATCTCATGAACCTATATTTGGTCGCCAAAGCTTTGATGAGGAGAAGGAAGTAAATCTAGTTTTATAACATCAAGCATTGCTTTCACCATAACAGTCATGATAATGCTGGTTCACTTTGTTCCATGCACTTAGATGAAATTTTATCCTGCCTGAAATGATGTCTTTCTACCTCTGTTTCCTCTGATGCATTGGGTGATCCGTAAAATCTCGGTGTTCCCAGTACCACCACTGAGATCTGCAAAAAGCAATGTCACCGAGTGGCACATAACAACGTCACCCGGCTAAAAATGAAAGGCAGCAAAGCAAGAAAATTGCAAATTTAAAATATACCAAAGTAAAATCATTGCCCTAATTCCAAAAGGAATTAATCCTCCGACAACAAATTTTCGGGACAACTTCTCTTTCAGAAATGTAATAACTATCGAAGAGACTGCATCCAGAAAGAACGACTGCTTTCGCCTAGTAATCACTGTTCCAAGGAACCAACAAAGTGAAAGTGTTACGAATAGTATTAGTTGAAACTCTATGAAACGGTTTTCAAAATGTTGACATCAAGGCATACCAAGTTCGTTACCGAAACAACAGGACAGATCGGCCACTCAGTAGTGTGAATTTTCAGTAGCATACCTGTTGGAAACATGGCCAGCAAGGTTGAATGATTCGATTTTGGTCCAGCTGAGAGTTTGAGATATTGGCTCTCGATTTATTTGCCCTCAGTGCTTCGGATAAGGTAGAATTTTGTTATCCGACCCGAAATTTGGAAGTTGCTCTAACTTCAGGGGACAGTTAGCAAACAACAATTAGGCATATCACTTTCCAAAGATGTCACATCCGGGATAGTCAACAAAGCCTTCAGCGCCACAATTAAGACAACCGTCAACGACACAAAAATCGAATGTTTGTTCTCCACTTTACTAGCCAAAATAACACGAACCTACGTTGGTTGACCTCATGCATCATCGCATGCCTATTCAAATGCAACTATGTAGCTGGCTTTTCAGGCTAGATGACCAGAAATTTGGTAGTGGGCACCAATGATTACCGTTACCTTTGGATAAGTCGTTTCCAGGTTCTATTGAAGCAAACTACGGAGAAGCTGGGTGTTCGAATGCCAGTGATCCAATCTTTGCAGCTGCTTACCTTACCTTACAAAATTCCAAGGGAGCAATGATTTTTCGGAAATTAACATCAAAGCAAGCAATAACCATTTACTTGGCACATGTTAGTAGTAGGAGATTGAATGTTTTCATGAAATAATTCCCCATGTTATATCATCGTCCAACTCACCATGAAGAAACCATGGAAGCATTGTACAGCTGTTTCATGCTTGTTAGGAATCATCAGTAGTGCATATCCACCGCGCCCGAACTCGGGACAAACGACTGTGAGTCGAACGCCTTAGCCATTACGCTACCGGGCGGGCTCTGAACGGTTTGTTGAACTTCACCACATGATGTCGTACCTATCCGTCGCTGATTTGCACGGTT
Source organism: Fasciolopsis buskii (assembly GCA_008360955.1). Taxonomy (NCBI): domain Eukaryota; kingdom Metazoa; phylum Platyhelminthes; class Trematoda; order Plagiorchiida; family Fasciolidae; genus Fasciolopsis; species Fasciolopsis buskii. The sequence goes on along the minus strand of LUCM01001091.1, from coordinate 90,033 downwards.
ACTGTCCGCTAGCTCAAGCGATTGACTCCTACTGATAGATGACTTCTCTGCAGGTAGCCTAAGTACGACGAAAGCATTGGATATGAAAACCATTTACTTATTAAGAGCTATATCTTGAGTGCAGCGGAAAATGACCTGACAGAGAACATACCCGGGGGATAAGCCTCCACCCCACATGCATCAATCGGAACGACAGAGCAGAGATTTCGGAGATATGGACAGCCCTAACATCTTTGAGAAACAAACATTCCAAAAGGTCACCGCGCTAGTTGATCCCACCACCACGGGGACGCATGGTGTGAAGGACAGCTATTCTCTCACCCGACCCACAGTTCAAAGTACACGCATTCACAAACACAGACAACGTAACGTCAGTTGGCATGTGAAAGTTCCCAGTCATTTGATTGCAAAATTTTGCCTTGAGAAAGACTGCCCACGGTAGTCGAAACGTTGGTGCATTACATCTACCAGCAACGCTGTGTTATTAACATTATATCATTCACAATTAAAACCAACACATGGCGCATCGATTTTTCGATACACTCCTTACACCATTTGGTCCTGATACATAATCAACCACCGTTGAATAACCGAGTCTTCTGTGCAATCCGCCAATAATTACGCTTGATCCGTTCGAAGGAATAAGTGACCTTCAAATAATTCGAATTGGGGCTACCCAATCCAGTTGCCTTTTGCCTGGTACCTTTTCAGATTTCCGCAATGATATTTCGGTTCGTTTCAAAGAAGGGATGCCCAATATGTTCCACGTCAGTTAGGTTCCTTCAGGAAACTCAAAATGAGTGGCAAAATCGTATGCATTCAGTCTAGGATTACAGCTGTAGTTATCCCAATAAGCAACGTGACTTCAAACTAGCATGTTTAGGTGAATCCCTCGGGTTTTATGCTTCTCAGTGTTTGTGGGACAGGATTTTAAGCACGAGGACGTCTTCTAGTATCTCTTTTAGATTTTTGGATTACAGGTGGTGGCCGGCGGTGGCCAACCGGATGAGGCCTTGGCGTTTGAACGCGAAGGTTTCGGGTTCTAATCTACCTATCGCCGGTCAACTTCCCCACTTGGCAGCCCTCTATTGGCCGCGGCACCCATCCTGGAAAAATGATGCATCGCTATGAAAGAGTCAAGGTATTCCCATGCAATTAAAACGATTGGGTTGTTTCGAAAAACCAATCAACTGTCTGTACTGCATGAATACTTATGCGTAGGTAATGCTAGTAACCTAACCATGGACCAACCGATAACGTACGCAGATTTTGACTGGGGACTGCAAAACAAGCAGTTCACTACGAACGTGGGCACTTCGTCATCACACCTCGAAAAAGGGTTATCACGAAGTATTAAATTGATCCAATATTTCGGATCAAAACGCATGGTAAAGGGGGATATTTAGTTTCGATGACTCATTCCCAAGCAGTCGCAATAGACTTCATTTACAATATGGATGGGGGTTGTGGGAACAGTTGGTGCCAGTTCCGTCGGTTTGTCATTCGGTCGCTTGGTCGACTAATCGACTGGTCGATACAGTGGAAGGGGGAGAAATGCAGTGGCGTTATCGTTTAACAGTCGGTGACGTGGATTGATAAAGCGGTCACGAGTGACGTAGTCAGTCCATGCCCGGGATAGTTCTATGACTCGAACTAGCTTTTCACCGAGAACAGCAGAATGTAATTCTGTAACCTTTCGGCTGCCGTGGGTAGTCTTGCTCAAGCCAAGTTTTATAATCAAATAATTCCTCCCGAACGTCCGAGTGTCAACGCATGTCTGGCTGTTTGTGTGACCTTGTGTCGGTATGCGCACGTTGCACGCACGGATCGGGCTTGGAGACACGCGCGACGAGCGTTTCGGCGGTTTCCGATCCTCGTTCGAAGAAATACGACTGTAACGGCTTACGAATGAATCATCGACAAACGATTATCGGTTTTGGCACACCACTACGCCAGGCGCAAAAATGCTGGACCGCATGGTTATCATGGCAATGCAAGAGTGGGGTTGTATTTAGCTTATTAGTCAGTGTTAGCGTACTTTGTCCATAACGCTGGATAATTATGAAAATCGATCAGGTCGTTCGTAAAACCGTGTGATGAATAACAGAAAATCATGGGAAGAATGCAAATATCATCTAGAGGTGGAGGTAATCTTCACCATTTTCAGATTCATATGTTTTTTAATCAGCAATTCCCTCTAAATCCACACTACGTATTGATTGGTTTTGGCAGCACACAATCCGTGAATCGTGTGACGTGATCAGCTGAATATCCGTTCATACTGTCAGACATTCCGCTGAAAGCATTCCCCTTACAAAACTAGAAAGTAATTATCATAGTACAACCTATTGTGCTTTGCTGATTCTTTTAGGATTTTTTAAACCGGTTCGCGACGGCATGCAAAGAAAACATCAGAACTCGTGGGAGCAAATCAGTGGAATTCTTAAAAATAAGCAGGTTTGTCAACTAGATCATTTCTGAATTCCTTTAGCCTGCCTAGAATGTTTGCGGTGGTTAACACTTACGGCAACCTTGCTAATGAAATTGAACAATGAGAAAACCTTTACGATCACGTCAGGTCATATGTTCAACGATATGTAACGCTCTGCGTCATCCTGGAATGAAGAATAATAGCGTTCTCTAGTTCACTAACAATGTAGCCCTTAGCTCACGTGGAATAGGAATTCCCTAACAAAAAATGCAATGAAAAACACGTTTCTGTTAATAATTTTCGGGGGATTTTGCTACTCATTTTCGTGATGCTTCTCACCTGAGCTAAGCGACAGCAATATTGTGACCAGATTAGTTGAGAAAATAAGGTTTACATAAATATATCAAGCTTGTCCATTTATCGGAGATAGATCAGGACGGTTTTACATGATTTGGTGCATCTCCAGGTTGCACATAGCGAATTGTTTGCCACAGCGATCATTAAACGTTAATCACGTTGGCTGACTTCCACTGAGTAAGCGGTCAGCAGTATGTACAGTTCCTAGGCAATGGAGAGTGTTCGTCTAACTAACTTCCTTTTCTTAGAGTAGATAGAATGGGCAATCGAAAACATCTACTGTCAAGCGACTAATTTGGCTTAAGATTGCTACAATGCAAGTGAGGCTAGATATATCATTGAATAAAAAGTCCCACTCTGGATTGGGCGTCCGAGTGGTGCAAGTGGTTGTCAAGCGTTCAGCGAGTGTAGACCCTTACGAAGCTATAGGTACGCTAACAATTACATGGCACTTACAGGCCGTTTATTCTACCCTAACCATCCATTCTTCACTTCCCACATTTTTTGCATTGTTCGGGACCTGTAGTCAAATGAAGTTATGGTAGTTTCTCTGAGGAAATTTCCACTCCTGCTGTTTTGTCTAGCCCTCTTCACCAGTGGCGCTGATTCTTTCTCCGGCCTATTTTTAAAGTGGCCAGATTTAAAATGAGAACGCCGTTGCCTATTAAGCAATTGACTGGTTGAGCTTCCACAATGGACCCCAGGTTTAGACATTTGCCTTATCCAAGAGACTAGTACCTTTCGAAACACGCGTACCAACTGAATGGTGATCTAATCTAATCTTTCTGTGAAGTTCCGCTTGCACTTGTCAAAATTATTCAGATATGTCAGAAATAGTCGGAATCAGATGAGAAAGTTTCTGGTTTTCCTAGGGTCTGCTAAACGTACTAGATTGTAGGGCAATGCACAAAATGGTCATGCACATCGCTTTACGTAACTTGGTGTACGCCGTAGAAGATGAATTGCTTGACAGAGCTATGTGGATGGGATAATATCAGATCAGTTTGAATGTGATTCAAAACAGTTTCTGCCCAGCGCCGTGGGAGTGTCGCTTTCATAAGAGGAAACGATCACTGTTTCCGTCTTGAAGGATGACAGCTAATAAGGTGATTAGGATAGCTGTAGGGATATGAGGTTAATCTCGATAATGTCAAAACAGCTAGGTTGTACAATGCCCTAGAAGACCAGACGCAAAAGAGGTGGGGTGGGTGTTGAGTCGGTCACAGCTGCATCAATTTCCCTTGTTCGAAAATTGGAAGAACATCACTAAGCTCGTCAAAAGGCAATTATCATTCAGCTCGCAAGTTTTGAACTTACTAGGAACGTTCATAATCTATGAAATCATTTATTCACTTGGCTATTCGCCATTTTTCTATAATTATGTTTGTGATCCTAAGTGCGCACGTAACGTTGGGCACAATCAAAAGAATGCAATACGACACTTTATTAGACAGCGATGTACCAGGGAGTCATGTGCTCACCCTACAAGATATGAAGCTTAACAATATTCAAACTGCGGCTTTCATCATCCTTGTCTTCTCCGTTTATCTCTGGTTTTGTTATACTTCGTCACGGAACACACTCTCAGCAGAATGCTTTGTCTGGTCTGGCATAGGGTAAGACTGAAGTTCTCCCGATGAAAGACTGCTGGATCTAGGAAATTCTAACGACATCTCTCCCAGCAACAATGAGCATGTCAATCAAATGGCACTGGACGGCTTGGTGATGCCAGTCGTGCTAAGCATCATCAAACGGTAAGGCGTTTATTTAATACTGGCTGAAGGCTGTGCCTGTTTTCGCCCTTTTATAATAGCCAGAAAAAAGTCAATAAATTTAGGTATTCTGGATCCCATATAAAATAGAATCAGGTTTTGGAACAGCAAAAAATCAAGTGCCATTGTTACTTCTGTAAGCCTGCGACGACCGCGGTACCTCCAAGACATTCGGTTTCCCTTCAAGGGAAAGTTTGCTATTGCCACGGTTTTAGTCCTTAGTTGCAGGTGCGAAAACTGACCGTTGGAGTCGAGGACGCTTGTCAGCTCTCTGCATCTGCCCAGTGACCTCTCCAAAGCCTTGCCCAAGTCTGGCGATAACACTGAGCAAGCAAGAGCGATGTGCTTAGCCTTGTTTGGGTGTGAACGGTTTCCTTGCAAATTAAATAATCGCTCCACAAGCCCTGCAATGGCTTGGTCATCAGTTACATATGCAGTTCTACCACGTAGCTTTCTTTGCTATTTTTGCACGTGCGTGACACGACTGAAAGCAGAAGCATGGCGATCAAGCCGTAACGAACCGTGGAGAAATAACCATAGTCAGCTTCTTCTCAACTGTTTGGTTGGGGCTCAGCGGATAACGTTTGTCGTTGACTAGGGACGCTGGGAGATATGGCTCAAATCGGAATTCAGTATTACTAAGGCTGCTGGTTTTGTTTGTAGAACTCCTACTGTCCACGAGCAAAATAAAAATGAAAAAATAATCTCGGACAAATCATGATTGTTATTTTTTGATGGATCACCTCATTTATCCTCCCTTCTTGTAGCCGGTCTCATGTACACACGCATATATTGATATATTATCACGCAGAAGAAGTAATCAAGAACGCTGGATATACTGAGTTCATGAAGAGAACCGAGGAGGAAACGGTTAAAAGTATTCTGCCATTTTCTTTCTACAGGCTCATCACAGATGAAAAGCTGTGCCGGAATTGCTAGCAGTTATTAACGTGCTATTGATATTCTGGTTGTTACTAATACAACCGTCAAGGTTGCTCTCTTTTGTATTCCGGTCACTCATGTGCAAAAAGTTATGCAAATCAGGCTTTCGAGAAAACTAATTGACTTATATACTACCATGTTACGTTACATCCGTTGGACTCAAGCAAACAGCGGATAATGCATCGATTTTTGAAATTTTCCACATTGTTTTTCTCGTATGAAATGAGCACTGCACAAGTAACGTATTTGTGATAGAATATACATATGTGACAAAAGCGCGCATTTTGTGCCGATAGCCAGCCTGTTTTTAAACTCTTTGCAGTCATCGCAGTCTATGGACATTGGGTTCAGGTAAGGAGAACTAATTTACGACAGTTTTTCTGCTTCGTCTTCGTCATGATCGCAGATTTTCTCGTTTAGTGGGCCTCAACTGACCGCAGCTTCGTTCCTGGTCTGCCGGAAAGTTTGATCAATGTAATTGGGCATGGCTGAAAACCCAACTTTTACTACTGTAAGCTGTTATGTTTTGCCGTCAACACACCAGTTTGCAAGTAATTTCGTTTGTTTAATCGTAACGGGGTACACCCCGTCTGCTGTAATGATCCAGCGTTTGCATCATTCTGCAGCATGCTTTCTGCGGGGATTGTGCTTTTGTTGGTTTATCGCATTTCTGACTATCTCTATGGTAATATTGTGGTGCTCAAGAACTAAGAAGCAAGTTTGGAGTTTGCGGTGAAAGCACATCGATCTCAACCAATGTGACCCATCGGTCAATAATCAGTTTTGGTACACGTGCGTAACTCCTATGATCAGATTGTACGGTGAAAAGGCAAACGAAAATAAAAGAAGCCTCAAAGCTCGCTCTCAGTGCACGTCAGCGGACGTATTGCAGTTGTAGCTGTCTATGTTCGAAACAATCGGACTTCTCAATCGACAAAACATGTTCTTCAAAAAATTACCGGTTGGTGTAAAACCAGTTAACTTCTTGCAGCGATTGAACCAGATGCACTCAAGAGTGCGACTGAGCTTCGTCGATGCTCGTTGTAGCGAATTCAAAACTCGTTTTTATGTGTAGGCCTTGAGAAGGTGTGAAACATTTCTGAATCGACTGTCATGGCTAACCTCTTCTCAATATACTACTCATCATACTACTTCGTTACTCGCGAAGCGTAAGAAATACCTTTAGTATTAGTATGAACGGAACCACATTGGCACAGCTGAATACACACGGAAGAAGTTCATGCCAGCAGCTGACAGTAAAATTTACGTAATGAAACTACCTAGTTTTTGTTTTCGGATTGCTATTTCGATGAAGCACAGTAAGGGTCTGAGGAATGCTAGACAACAGGAATCAAAACTTTTCACGAGTTAGTAATCATGATGTATTTGTCTGTACCACGTAATATGAATGATGTCCTGAAGTAAAGTAAACAAACGGGCATTTTCGTGCGCTCATTGTGAGCTGTAATTGTATTGCCTAAATACCGACGATTATTTTAAACTAGAAATGTTCGTATCGTTTTATTGGTTCTATTTCGTCTGAGATTATCTCAATGTAGCCCTCTAAAATTGGTTGGATTGTGAAAGATGAGGAAAGATGGTCGTATTAGTTCTTCCAATAAAACGTAAATGTTAAATTCACCACTAAAGACTTCCGTTTTACAAGTGAAATCAGCATTTACGTGAACTGAATTGGACCTGTCCTTATGGCTCTGAGGTCCATCTTTTGGCATTTTCATAACACAAAATTTATATCCATGAAATTTTAAAAGAAAGAACGAGAAGCAGTCAAATTATTGTCATTTTATTTTCATATGTCCTGTTATAGAGTTATCTGCTGTATGTAGGCAAATATGTGTGTCCATCCATGCATTACTCTGTTGTGAAACAAGCTTAATGTCAGACAAGTAACACTGCAAATCAATACAAAGTTGGGAGAATGCCTTAAATTTTTTTGAAAAAGAGAATACGGAACAATTTTTTTATTTTCACAGTAGATATGTTCAAATTTCTGACATTGCAGTGTTTCTGCTATCCCATATGACAGGTCAGTGGAAGAGCGATACCATATTTGCACTAATATCTGCTTATGAGTCCTACCTTTATTACATCTCACCTAAGTGATCGCATCTCATGGTCGAGCAGACAAGGAACGCCGACCTTTATGCCAGCTGTCACCCAGACTGCCATCTCCCTTTTTAAATCTTGTTCAAGTCATGTAGAAGAGCACGGGGTGACTGCTGATGAACGACCCCAACATCATTCCTCCGTTTCCCGCTGTGACTAGTTCATCTGTCCGTTACCACTTACATATCTTCTCGTAAAAGCTAACAAACACGAAGTGATTTCCATCCTGCATAGTACGAAATTTGATTTTCTTTATTCGTTCACTATTTTTGTTTGTTCTTTCTTGAAACAAAAGCAATAACTAACGATTTTTTGATTCGTTTTAATTTGTAGATTAAACTCACCGTGATAGTATAGCAGCTTGGCATTCCATTTATTTGTTTGAGCAAGTATAAGAATTTTACTAACAAAATAGCTGCTTTAAATACTATTTTGTCATTGAGCACTGAGAAACGTGCTGCATCAGACCGCGGTTTTCGGGGTAACGTACCTGGTGAGTTTACCCTAATACTTGGTGACTGCTACGCCCATAAACCAAATTGGCCTTGGAAACCAAAGTCCAGCCGGGGAGTGCAGCCAAAAACTGCCAAATGTTTGATTTCCCAATCCGTATTGTTGGTAGTGCCAGCAAATGATCACATAACTTAACTTCATATTCGTGCTTACTTTCTCTCTACCACATTTCTCCAACAAAACTGTCCTCTTACTTCCGTAACCCTATTGGATCACCTCCCTTAACGGCTTCCCCTGTTTGCTCTCTTTCGCAGCATCAGCTCTGGACGCATCACTTTTACTAACGACTCTGGTGAATGGGATAGTCAAATTTGAAGTACTCACCTGTCGCAAAATTCACCAAGATCCCTTCAAAACTATACCGTATTTCGTGACCTGCTTCCGAATCCGGCACAGCACGAAATCTTAGCTAACTCGATTGTGCCACCGTTGTCGTCTGTTTGTAATCAGCAGTTTTTGTTGGAATCACTCTCCAACTTCCAAGTAAGGACATTTTTTCTACAATTTGGGAGCAGGTGTCAGTTCACCTTAACCAGAACCAAAACGCCTTATTAATTTCCGTTCTGAATGATTGGCCTTTTCTGCCGTTGCTCCTAATAGCCGTTGCTCCAGGTTTCTGACAATGACTTTCAAAAGCTTCCAGCATTCTAGATTTACAGTTTTTCAATCCTGCTGTTACTCTGTTCGTATGCTGATGGGTCTTGTGCCCCTGGGTTGCCTCAGGGCGCCCCCTATAAATCAACCTTAGTTCTGTAATTTTCCTCATGTTTCGAGTCCTGTAAATTGTTACGGTATTAGAAATAAAATGATCCCCCACATACTTCGCAAATATTCACAGCACACCAGGTTCCGACGGTTTTCGACCATTCCTCTTATATATATATATATGTATATGTATAGATATATCCATATATATGTGTATATGTATATATATATAGAGAGAGAGAGCGAGAGAGAGAGAGAGAGAGAGAAAGCGCACCATTTTCGCTGTCTTTTGTTTTCATTCGACTCAAAGGCAATCCTGCTATCATTCATCATATCCAAGAATTTGATGGACCACTTAACAGTGGATCTATTCCTCGGGATGTTGTTGAAAGGCACATTTATCACGGATTGAGAGCATTCCTGAAGATTTAAGTTATCTAGTTTTAATGGGGAATCCATCCTCTTCGTGGCAATTTTGAACTAGTTGGATGTTGAGCTACACGTCTAAGTGATTGCAGTCAAAAACCCAAGAAACTTTCAGTTGGTGTGCTAACGGAATTGTTTTCGCTCATGCTCCATCCTACTCACTCCTGTCATGTTTCGTTAGCGGGAAAATCCTCTGAGTCCCAGGTAAGAGGATTCTAGTGCAACCATTACTTGCGAATGTTGATGTTCCCAATATTTAAATAATTTCAGCCGTTAGTTTTCTTCTGTTTGCCATTCTCCCGTCAAATTATCTGAACCCTCGCTCTATTTCTTCCCACCTTCGCCGGCCATCGTGATAATTCCGATGCATAAATTTGTTCCGGTGTGTGAATAAGCTCCATCCGGAGATTCACTGATCATAGGTTTCAGTGCTGAATAAATTTTGCATTTTGTTGAGTCCAGGCCTTGCCTAATCGGATTTCAGCCCCTTTGTACAAGTTCACTAGTCCTTCAGGCTTACCCATCTGATATTCTGCAGTCACATCCACAACGACCTCTCACGATCGGCAAAACTTTCCTTTGGGAAATCCGTACCAGAAGGAGGTTTTCTTGCGTTGATTTTTTCTTTTGCTTAGGACGCCAGTGTTACCGTGGTGTATAGGTAGGAAGTACAAGAATTGCAATTTTTTAGACTTATCAAGTTTCGTCAAACATCTTCTTGGTGGTTAATGATTCCATCTTAAAATTCAGTCTGTAGTCAGGTGCCCATTATCAAGCAGGTGCTTCGCAGTCTGTTTCGTTTTTTCTTTCGGTGTCCGGCTTTCTTTTTCCCCTTCTCTTTTCGTTTCTGCCCCATCGTCCACTCCCGGGAGTGCTTAACTTCGGAACACTTTCAGAGTTCGTTCTGTGCTTCTTTGCATTTAGTTTTCCAATCTAAAGGCAAGGGATTGCTGGAATTTCAATCAGAAAACATTCATTTACATTGGAACCAACAAACAGAAGAGTTATACATTTCAACTAGTTTACGGCCATCCCACCATTTTTAAGATACATGTACTGTTATTTGAAGTCCTTATTCTTCGTGAGCACTGCAGAGTTAGGCCCAGAAAAACGGAGTGGACCACTTTACGGGCTTCCGATTTGTCTTCCTATTACCGCAAAGAACTAACTCCGATGGTAGTAAACAAATTCAGCACCCTCTGTCTCAAAGTTTTCGCGCATGGACTGCATCACAAAAAATATCCTAGTAGCGCTTCGTGCTACTGGACTTGTCCTTTGGTTGCAAATAATGTGGTTAGCCGTGAATAAGGTAGGCTCTAGCCTACCGAAGAGCGGCC